>JASEVX010000010.1:24073845-24433172 GCA_031761405.1 Serripes groenlandicus
TAGCGGCGACCATTTTTTATTCGAAATGGCCGCCAAAACAAAAAAATACTCCGATTTCGATGAAATTTGGTTTTCAAGTTGATATGGGTGTGGCGAGTTCATTTCCGGTATCAAATTTTTATCCTGTGGGGGCTATATTTTATTCAAAATGGCCGCCGAAACCTAAAAATGCTCCGATTTTGATGAAATTTGGTTTTCAAGTACATATAAGTGTGGCGAGTTCATTCCGGTATCGAAATTTTATTCCGCGACGGCCATTTTAAATTCAAAATGGCTGCCTAAAACTAAAAGTGCTCCGATTTTGATGAAATTTGGTTTTCAAGTTGATATGGGTGTGGCGAGTTCTTTTCCGGTATTGAATTTTTATAAATTTTATAAATTTTATGCTGTGGTGGCCATTTTAGATGCAAAATGGCCGCCAAAACCTAAAAATGCTCCAATTTCGATGAAATTTGATTTTCAAGTAGATAAAGGTGTGGCGAGTTCATTTCCGGTAACGAAATTTTATCTCGTGGTGGCAATTTGCGGGTTGGGGATATATATGTGACTTGCTTGCAAGTTCATTTCCGGTATCAAAATTTTATTCCGCAACGGCCATTTTAAATTCAAAATAGCTGCCTAAAACTAGAAATGCTCCGATTTCGATGAAATTTGGTTTTCAAGTTGATATGGGTGTGGCGAGTTCATTTCCGGTATAGAATTTTTATCCCGCGGCGGCTATATTTTATTCAAAATGGCCGCCGAAACCTAAAAATGCTCCGATTTTGATGAAATTTGGTTTTCAAGTAAATATAAGTGTGGCGAGTTCATTAACGGTATCAACAAATTTATCCCGCGGCGGCCATATTTTATTCAAAATGGCTGCCGAAAGCTAAAAATGCCTTGATTTCGATGAAACTTATTTTTCCGCTATAATTTTTTTTATCCAGCGGCGGCCATTTTTTATTCAAAATGGCCGCACAAACAAAAAAATGCTCCGATTTGATGAAATTTGGTTTTTCAAGCAAATATAAATTTTATGCCGCGGTGGCCATTTTAGATTCAAAATGGCCGCCAAAACCTAAAAATGCTCTAATTTCGATGAAATTTTGCTTTCAAGTAGATATAGGTGTGGCGAGTTCATTTCCGGTATCGAAATGATATCCCGTGGTGGTAATTTGCCGGTTGGGGATATATATGTGACTTGCTTGCAATCACAATCAGCACTTGTTATTTTTCTTCTTCTTTACCTCCAATTTGTCCGGAGTTTTTCTAGGAGATGTATGGATGGATCTTTATGAAAATTGGCACAAACATAGGTTTCCGCCTGAAGTTGCGCAGGTGGGTTTTAGAATTTTCAAGATGGCCGCCATTTTCGAACGGGAAGCGGTCAAAAATCAAAAAATTTCAGTCCGTCATTTGTCCGGCCTAGTTCTCCTACAATGTATAACATATTGATGCCAAACTTAGTAGAAAGAATCGACACCACATGATATTGTGTGTGCCAAAAAAAGAGGTAACTCCGTTCCTTTTTCCCAGAGTTATGCCCATTTTTAGACAACCGCCATCAAACATCAAGAAATTTCCGTCCGTATCGTCCGGCCTATTACTCCTACACCGTATAAGATATTGATGCCAAACTTGGTAGAAATAATCACCACCACATTATATTGTTTGCGCTTAAAAAAGAGGTAACTCCGTTCCTTTTTTCCAGAGTTATGCCCATTTTTAGACAACCGCCATCAAACATCTAGAAATTTCCGTCCGTATTGTCCGGCCTACTTCTCCTACACTGTATAAGATATTGATGCCAAACTTGGTAGAAATAATCACCACCACATTATATTGTTTTTGCTTAAAACAGAGGTAACTCCGTTCCTATTTTGCGGAGTTCTGCCCCTTTTTATACTTAAAAAATGTTCAAAACTTCAATAAACCTTAAAATGCTCCGATTTCATTGAAATTTTGTTTTCAAGTAGACATAGGTGTGGCGAATTCATTTCCGGTATCGAAATTCAATCCCGCGGTTGCTATTTTATATTCAAAATGGCCGCCGAAACCTAAAAATGCTCCGATTTTGATGAAATTTGGTTTTCAAGTACATATAAGTGTGGCGAGTTCATTCCCGGTTCGAAATTTTATTTGGTTTTCAAGTAAATATAAGTGTGGCGAGTTCATTTACGGTATCAAAAATGTTATCCCGCGGCGGTCATATTTTATTTAAAATGGCTGCCGAAACCTTCAATTGCCTCGATTTCGATGAAATTTAGTTTTCCGCAATAGGAAATTTTATCTAGCGGCGACCATTTTTTATTCGAAATGGCCGCCAAAACAAAAAAATACTCCGATTTCGATGAAATTTGGTTTTCAAGTTGATATGGGTGTGGCGAGTTCATTTCCGGTATCAAATTTTTATCCTGTGGGGGCTATATTTTATTCAAAATGGCCGCCGAAACCTAAAAATGCTCCGATTTTGATGAAATTTGGTTTTCAAGTACATATAAGTGTGGCGAGTTCATTCCCGGTATCGAAATTTTATTCCGCGACGGCCATTTTAAATTCAAAATGGCTGCCTAAAACTAAAAGTGCTCCGATTTTGATGAAATTTGGTTTTCAAGTTGATATGGGTGTGGCGAGTTCTTTTCCGGTATTGAATTTTTATAAATTTTATAAATTTTATGCTGTGGTGGCCATTTTAGATGCAAAATGGCCGCCAAAACCTAAAAATGCTCCAATTTCGATGAAATTTGATTTTCAAGTAGATAAAGGTGTGGCGAGTTCATTTCCGGTAACGAAATTTTATCTCGTGGTGGCAATTTGCGGGTTGGGGATATATATGTGACTTGCTTGCAAGTTCATTTCCGGTATCAAAATTTTATTCCGCAACGGCCATTTTAAATTCAAAATAGCTGCCTAAAACTAGAAATGCTCCGATTTCGATGAAATTTGGTTTTCAAGTTGATATGGGTGTGGCGAGTTCATTTCCGGTATAGAATTTTTATCCCGCGGCGGCTATATTTTATTCAAAATGGCCGCCGAAACCTAAAAATGCTCCGATTTTGATGAAATTTGGTTTTCAAGTAAATATAAGTGTGGCGAGTTCATTAACGGTATCAACAAATTTATCCCGCGGCGGCCATATTTTATTCAAAATGGCTGCCGAAAGCTAAAAATGCCTTGATTTCGATGAAACTTATTTTTCCGCTATAATTTTTTTTATCCAGCGGCGGCCATTTTTTATTCAAAATGGCCGCACAAACAAAAAAATGCTCCGATTTGATGAAATTTGGTTTTTCAAGCAAATATAAATTTTATGCCGCGGTGGCCATTTTAGATTCAAAATGGCCGCCAAAACCTAAAAATGCTCTAATTTCGATGAAATTTTGCTTTCAAGTAGATATAGGTGTGGCGAGTTCATTTCCGGTATCGAAATGATATCCCGTGGTGGTAATTTGCCGGTTGGGGATATATATGTGACTTGCTTGCAATCACAATCAGCACTTGTTATTTTTCTTCTTCTTTACCTCCAATTTGTCCGGAGTTTTTCTAGGAGATGTATGGATGGATCTTTATGAAAATTGGCACAAACATAGGTTTCCGCCTGAAGTTGCGCAGGTGGGTTTTAGAATTTTCAAGATGGCCGCCATTTTCGAACGGGAAGCGGTCAAAAATCAAAAAATTTCAGTCCGTCATTTGTCCGGCCTAGTTCTCCTACAATGTATAACATATTGATGCCAAACTTAGTAGAAAGAATCGACACCACATGATATTGTGTGTGCCAAAAAAAGAGGTAACTCCGTTCCTTTTTCCCAGAGTTATGCCCATTTTTAGACAACCGCCATCAAACATCAAGAAATTTCCGTCCGTATCGTCCGGCCTATTACTCCTACACCGTATAAGATATTGATGCCAAACTTGGTAGAAATAATCACCACCACATTATATTGTTTGCGCTTAAAACAGAGGTAACTCCGTTCCTATTTCCCGGAGTTATGCCCCTTTTTATACTTAAAAAATGTTCAAAACCTCAATAAACCTTAAAACGCTCCGATTTCATTGAAATTTTGTTTTCAAGTAGACATAGGTGTGGCGAGTTCATTTCCGGTATCGAAATGTTATCCCGCAGTTGCTATTTTTTATTCAAAATGGCCGCCGAGATCATTTCCGGTATCGCATTTTTATCCCGTGGCGGCTATATTTTATTCAAAATGGCCACCGAAACCTAGAAATGCTCCGATTTTGATGAAATTTGGTTTTCAAGTAAATATAAGTGTGGCGAGTTCATTTACGGTATCAAAAAAGTTATCCCGCTGCGGCCATATTTTATTCAAAATGGCTGCCAAAACCTAAAAATGCCTCGATTTCGACGAAATTTAGTTTTACGCAATAGGAAATTTTATCTAGCGGCGACTATTTTTTATTCAAAATGGCCGCCAAAACAAAAAAATGCTCCGATTTCGATGAAATTTGGTTTTCAAACAAATATAAATTTAATGGCGCGGTGGCCATTTTATATTTAAAATGGCCGCCAAAACCTAAAAATGCTCCAATTTCGATGAAATTTGGCTTTCAAGTAGATATAGGTGTGGCGAGTTCAGTTCCGGTATCGAAATGTTATCCCGTTGTGGCAATTTGCCGGTTGGGGATATATATGTGACTTGCTTGCAATCACAATCAGCACTTGTTATTTTTTTGTTTTTTCTTAATCTTGAACTTGTCCGCCCGATTTCTCGGACATCGATAGTGCGATCTCTATCAAACTTCACACATACATAGATACTCACTCAAAGTGGTGTATCCAACTTTTTTATTTTTCAAAATGTCCGCCATTTCTTGATTTCAGGTTTAGATGGTGCGATCTCTATCAAACTTCACACATGAATAGATACTCACTCAAAAGGGTGCATCCAACTTTTTTTATTTCAAAATGGCCGTAGTTTCAAAATGGCCGCCATTTCTTGATTTCAGGTTTCAATGGTGCGATCTCTATCAAACTTCACACATGAATAGATACTCACTCAAAGGGGTGCATCCAACTTTTTTTTTTTCAAAATGGTCACCGTTTCAAAATGTCCGCCATTTCTTGATTTCAAGTTTCCCTTGAATATAAGTTTCAAAATGGCCACCGTTTCAAAACAAATGGCACTGGGTGACTTTTTGTTTTTGCTTCAGCTAACACAGTATTACTTGTTATTCTTTCTGTCTTATCTTTCTCCTATCCAAATTCTTGTCCGAACGATATATCATGAACTAATGTTCAGATAATATTGAAACTTGGAACATAGATAGATGGCAATGTGAAGTTGTGCAAGATGCAAGAATTATAACTTTGTTGCAAAGTTATCTCCCCTTTTTCAATATTTTAATCAATTTTTGTCCGAGCGATATCTTCTTAACGAATGGTCAGATAATATTGAAACTTGGAACAAAGATAGATGGCAATGTGAAGTTGTGCACCGTGCAAGAGTTATAACTTTGGGCCACTTTGTTACAAAGTTATCTCCCCTTGTTCAATATTTTAATAATTGGTTGATTTGTTGAGCTTGTATAACTCGATAACTCATAAACTACTTGATGGAATTTATTGAAACTTGCAACATAGATAGATGGCAATGTGAAGTTGTGCAGCTTGCAAAGTTATCTCCCCTTGTTCATTAAAATGGCAAGGAAATCGTACGTAACTGTTGCTACAGTTACAATCTTTAGTTATTATTGTTTTTGCATTTATGTTTTATACATGCAATCATTTTAATTTGATTGCAAATTGGCCATTTCCGTGGATGTTAGTTTATCAAACCCCTATGCAAAATTGTCTCAGCAAAGAAACCCGTGTTGATTTTGTTTTACAAAATGGCGACTGATGACGTGCACGATATCTTAGAGGTCGTCTCGAACTACCTATTGAAAAGTAAGAAAGGGGCAAACTCAAACTTACTCATTCGTTCCATTATAGAGGTGAGCGTCCCAAATTAGTTAAAAATAATTCCAGGTTCGACTCAAATAGTTTTAACTGCGTTAAATTTCATTTGAAATCCCCGTCCATCTTTAACCTTCTGTTCAACCAAAATTCGCTATCTAATACTGCGGGTCTACATTTCTGAATGAGTTTATTTTTGTTGCAACTCTAGGGCGAAAAGTAAATAAACTTTGATATGTTGAAAATGTCTTTCATTATTAATGACGTAAGCAATTTGAAAATTACCAAAATAATGACTAGAAATATAAATCAAGAATCCAGAATGTCATAATTAACCCATGTAAAGTATTGCTAACACAAAAGTGGGTTACATAGTAGATGTTTAAGAGAGTTTGTTTAACGCAGACGCTCAAAAACGAGTCAAAGATATATATATATGTAGCACATATATCATTGGTATTCACTCGTATATCAGGATACTGGAATTAATGGTTAAAATAAAATGATCGTGCTTTACAGAGCGTTATTATGGTAGATTAAAGTTTAGGCGTGGCTGCCTTTATACTTGTTAGATAATTTTATATGCTGTATAGTAAGAAGGCAGATTCAATTCCCTATAACATAGATATTCCTTTTACAGGCGTGGCTGCCTTGAGAATTTCTGGCGATATTTGGTCGTCGAAGTGACTGCCTTTCCAAATGATGGTGTACAGTAGGTTGAAGTGGGTGTAATTGACATTAAGGGTTTGTTTTAAATGTGATTTTGTATTGTGGGTCTTTTGTTTGTGTTGTTTTTGAACATTGGGTCTGTACTATATAAGATGTAAATAACTAAAGAGAAGGTCAGGAAGCTGGGATTAAACGGATAAAAGAAATTGATTGTGCTTCACACACTGTTCCTATGGTATATATCAGTTCAGGCGTGGCTGCCTTTTATAACTGCTGGAACATTCGATATGCTGAATAGTAAGAAGGTAGATTTAATTCCCTATAGCATATATATTCCTGTTACAGGTGTGGCTTCCTTTATAATTACTGGCGATATATGGTTATTGTCAGGGCGAATGCCTTTCCGATTGAGACACAACGTTTAAGTTGTTGTTGTTGTTGTTGTTGTTGTTGTTGTTGTTGTTGTTGTTGTTGTTGTTGTTGTTTTATATAGAAAGGACGTGTAAATGGAACAATCGGTCGACAAGTCCAACCGCTTTGCTAAAAATCATATATGAATTTTGAGTTAAAGTTTCTGTGCGAGAGGAGTATGAGTTTGCAAGGGAATGTGGTAAATGTTCCTTGGGTGATTTGCTACCAAGATTGTTAAATATCTATCTGTCGAGAAACTTACCAAACATTGAAATGCTTTGCAAAAAATAGGCCTTGGATGATGGGTCACATGTTTACATATAACTCGTAAATGTGCGACTTGCCAAGTACAGCATGTCCAAATATTTGTACATACAATTACATGAATGTGACTGCTATTGAAGTTCTGTTAAAGCAGGTGGTGTGAACATTATAGGACCATCATGGTCCTCTTGTTGCATAAATTAACCCATACTTCATCTATAATACATTATATTACAAAGGTTTTAAGTTGATTAACTATTTGTTGTGCATATGTTTAGTTTGAAATATTATCCTAAAGAGCATCCGACTGTGGGAAGAGATTACATTAGGACTGGTATAGCTTTGCTTGAATTCTGCTTGAGTATTCATTTATGTATCTATTTAGTTTCACGAATCATTTAAATTCTCGAAATTTTCTACATGGTTTATTGAACTTCCAATGCATGATTTCTCTTGTTTTTATATTTATCTTCAGAAATTTCAGTGCCATTGGTTTTCAAAAAGAAGAAGAAAGGAAAACTTGAAGTCATGACTCAAGAAGATTACAAATCTATTGGTCCCCATTTTAGCTTGGATGGTCTAAATAAACACCTGAAAGAAACCGTAACGTTCATTGATGTATGTAGCATGTCTTTAGTGAATGAAAATGAACTACGTATAGGATTGAGTGTAAAAAGCCAAGATCAACTTGTTAAAGTATTTGAAGCAGCCAAAGGACCTTCTGATGGGCAGCAGAACTATCTTTCCAAATGTTTCAACCACTATTTTGACAGTTTAACATTGGAATTGAAAGTAGTTGAAGAATTTTGCAATACCTTAGTCGTTTCAGCTGTAATGACCCAAAAGCAGTTTGAAGAAGGGTTGAATAAATTCGATGACATTGATGATAACGCTATCGTGGCAAGGTATTTTTTAATGATTGTAATTTAAATAATTGTTTACTTCTTATTTTTTGAATTTGACATGTTTTAATAAAGGCAAATAATTACACAGTGCATGTCAGAGACTCGAAGAAATTACTTATAACAATTGAATCTTGTTAGGTTTCATGCATACATGTTTATTACCGAAAGGAGTTACATATCAGTCAATCAAATATAATAGGTGGGAAATGATTTTCTAAGAAGGAATGTGTGACTTAAAATGTGTTACCCATTTGAGTAGCCCATCACAACTCTGCCCAGTTTGGTACACACTATCCCTAATTTCATTTTGCGTGCTAGGTTAAATTATCATAAGTCTCCATTTTGATCACTTGTAATTTTGCAACGTTATGGACAAATTTAAAGATGATGCCCCAATTAATAAATTAAGGTGACTGTGACATTGACCCCACTCTTAACTTTATCGCATTTCGTTTACAATATGATACCTTTAAATATCAAACAAGGTGTACCAATACATCCTGGGCTAGTGCAGTATGGAATACCAACATAAGCCAATGTGGTGCTGAGGGTGACATTCACCACTTTAAGGTCATACACCTTAACCTTGATATTCCCTAATTTCATTTTGCGTGCTAGGTTAAATTATCATAAGTCTCCATTTTGATCACTTGTAATTTTGCAACGTTATGGACAAATTTAAAGATGATGCCCCAATTAATAAATTAAGGTGACTGTGACATTGACCCCACTCTTAACTTTATCGCATTTCGTTTACAATATGATACCTTTAAATATCAAACAAGGTGTACCAATACATCCTGGGCTAGTGCAGTATGGAATACCAACATAAGCCAATGTGGTGCTGAGGGTGACATTCACCACTTTAAGGTCATACACCTTAACCTTGATATTTTACTATTTGTCCATGTACCTCCTTAACTTTTAAACCTTACTATGCTAAGCTGGGTATAATGATACTTTTTTAAATGGATTGTTATGTACCAAAATTACGCCAATGCAACTCTGACCTTTGACCTTCTTAAAAGAACTACTTGTCCCGGTCATGTTTCCTATATTGTATGAGTTACATTTACCAAATTGTTGTCAACATTATGTCACTGCTTCCTTGAATTAGATCTTTGACACCAACCTATCCATCCCCTATGGAATGTTTAAAATTCGGGTTTTTGCTACTTATGATACTTTTGCAAACCATAAAGTATTGACTGTGGTCAGTTCTATGTAAATTACATTTTTTCCTGAAGATAATATTTGTTTGCAGAACACCCCAATTTGCCAAAGACATGCTTCTGGAGGCCCAGCAAGTTTTGACTAAAAGAGGATCAGAGGTAAGGAGTTTACAGACGACCACATTGATATTATCAGTTGGCTTTTCCTTACATAATTTTGGCAAATAGTGTTGCCCTATGCCTTCACATTATGGTTACTACTGGTGTTAGGTCATCTGAGTTAAAATGGGATCACCCTGTGTCCATTGTCTTCTCAAGAAGGTACACTTTCCCTCCAATCGTCATGGGTGTTTATCATGTTTCTTATTTTATCAGATCTCAGGTAAATTTGAAACTCTGTCATGTTGGATCAAAATTAATGTTTTTAGGTTTTCAAATAATAATTAGAATGAGAATATTCTAAAAGATTTTCTTTTCATTTGATCTTCATTACAATTTATGGATGTAGTAAGAGCATTCATTTCCATCAAATATTGGTAAAACTTGGTCATTTGGGTTCAAACTTTAGAAACAACTAATGAACACTTTAGAGGCAATATTTTATCCAATCTTCAGGAAGTTCATCAGAATATTCAGCTTTATCAAATCTTGGTAAGTGCTTAAAACTAGATCGAGTTGGTTAACGAATTTAGCTCTACATTCAAGTTTGAATTTAAAGCTCTGGTGGTTTAAAGCCAGTCAAGCTTATGTCATGGCAAATTGTCCGTCGTGTGTGCGTCCGTGCTTGCGTGGGTTAACGTTTTACTTCAAACAGCTTCTCCTCTGTAAACACAGGGCCTATTGGAATACAACTTTACAGGTAGCATCCTCTTATTATCCTCTCTAACATACCATAACATTATTTTAATACATGCAACATTTTGGTTTTCATCGCACCCTTAAGAAAAAGAAAATCAATTGGCCGATTTTCAAATAATGTTCAGATCACCTCAGCCAAATGCTCAGGGGGATGCATTCTAATCACTCTCTGTCCGTCGTCGACTTCATGAACATTTATCAGAACATATAAGTCCGTTAAATCTTGGCTAATCAGAATAATTGTCTTGATGAAATCTAGGCTAAGTTCGAATATGTTATGTCCGGTCATAAACTGGGTCACTAGGTCAAATGAGGGAAGAGTTGAAAACATTCTAAAGACCGCATGTTTTGCTTCTGCAGCTTTTGTCAGAATGTTTGTCTTGACAGTATCTAGGGCAAATTCGAATATGGGTCATGTCGGGTGAAATACTAGGTCACTATACCAAATTGAAGGAAATTTTGTTAACACTCTGAATGGGCATTTTTAATTTGAGCATGTTGAAACTTTGTCAGAATATGTGTGTTGATGATATCAAAGCGAAGTTTTAGTATAGGTCATGTCCGGTCATAAACTAGGTCACTAGGCCAAATTGTGAAGGAAAACCTTGTTAACACTCTAGAGACCATATTTCTTTCTTCGGCAGCTTGAAACTTTGTCAAAATGTTTGTCATGACCTTATCCTAGGCCAAGTTTGAATATTTTCCATGTTCGATAAAAAAGAACTAGGTCACTATGTCAAATTGAAGGAAAACTATGAAAGTTCTCTGCTGATTTCAAGTTAATTGAGCAGAAGTTATATTCCTTAAGTGACTCCCTCCATATTTGTTTTAAGCCATACTGAATGGTTGAAAAATAAAGGCTTCAGGCAGCACCAGAAAAGGGGTAAAAAATACTTTTTAGCTTCAAACAAAATCTCCTAAACTATTTGACCTATATCGACCAAAATGCTCATACTTTTGATAGTCCTCTTTAAAACAAATCAAAAATTTAATGCTTTATTGCAAATATCCTTTATTGATAAGCAGTTTCATTCACAATGTCAACCTTTGCAGTTTCATTCCTATTCTTGATCAAATTTTCTCTTATTTTAGCAGTTACAGCTTTGCTACTATACTATCACTCATGTGATTGATTTACGACCATCTTGGCACTCTTGTTAAGAAATGTTCCCTGGGTGACCCTCTATCAGATTCCCTCAAGCCATCTTAATTGGTCGAATGAAGGTGTCTGGCTGTTTTCTAAATAGTTTTGTCGAAATATTCATTGGGTGACCTTCTATCAGATTCTGTGAAGCCATGTTGATTGGTCGAACATTGTGACCGCCAGGGGGCCAGAACTATTATGCCTTTTATGGCTACAGTGAAAACTTTAAAAAATCTGCTGCTTCCAAAGTATCGGGCTGTTTTTCAAATAATTTTGTAAAAATGTTCCTGCTATCAGATTCCGTCCAGCCATGTTAATTGATTGAACATTTTGGCCGCTAAGCGTGGAACTGTTTGCCTTATATGGCTATAGTGGAAACTTCAAAAATCTGCTTCTCCCAAAGTATCTGGCCAATTTCCGAGTAATTGTGTAGAAATGTTCCTTTGGTGAACCTCATTAGGTGGCTTGAAGCCATGTTAATTGGTCGAACAACATTGCCATTAGGGATGGGACTGTTGTACCTTATATGGCTATAGTGAAATCTTTAACAATATTCTCCAAAAGTAACTATCCAATTTCCATATAATTCTGTAGAAAATGTTCCCTTGGGTGACCCTCTATGAGATAATAAAAGCCATATAGATTGGTAAAAAAACATCGACTACAGAAAATGTGGCTGTTTAACCCGTAATGCCCAGAGTGTAAGATTTGTAAAATGATTTCATAAGAAACATAATGTCTGATTTTGAAATACTGACTGGTACATAAACCGTTCTTTCGCGACCTTCTCAGACATATTAATTTGAAGAAAAGATAGACAACATAGTGTTTGCGTTACTTCACCTTGTGGCCATAGAGTATAACTGGTCCTCTTGAGCCTCTTGGTCCTCTTGGGCCTCTTGTATTAGCTTTTCTGTCTGCATCATGAGTTATAGTGGAAAGAATGACATACATGTATCACATTGCATAACTCCAGAACCATCATGGTTCTCTTGTTTCAAGACTGATATGTTTCATTTTTAATAAATTTCAAAACATTTTCCAAGAATGTTTGTCACTGATTAAACAAAATTTCTAGTAGTATACTAAGTTGGTCAGACAAAATAATTGATCAGTGTTCTCTCAAACAGTATCAAAGTGTACCCTATGTAATATGTCATTGTGTGAGAAGGTAGTGACTCTTGTTTCATTCTCTCCATTTCCCATATGCAAACATGTTTGCAGCAGACGAATTTGAAATGTCCAAATTATGGAAACCCTATAATTGAAATAACAATTATTGAATATAATTGGAAACGTTGAGCTGCAAAAGAATAAATTGCTCTGAATGCAAAATGAGTGTGTGGTTTGAATGACAAAAATCTCATTGCATTACTCATTACTCAGGTGAGTGATCCAGGGCCATGATGGCCTTCTTATGTTTGAGTAATTTGCATTACCAAGGTGGTCCAAGTATTCTTGTACGAATTCCCCTTTTGGGGTCTCACTTCAACAAATTAGTAAACTGTTCATGAAATCACATAAGAAAAAATAGGCTGATCTGCAAAACTACATTTGCTGTTAATCTCGCTGGAGCAAAAAGCGTGCTATTGTGATGACTGACCATGTGTTATACATTCGAATCTTCTTCTCTGATATAACTGGTCCCACTGTATAATTACTCTTTGTTATAGGTAAGTCCTGTTTATGTCTAAATATTTTACCCGTCATTTAATATCAGACAGATAATCTCATACCTAGTAGTTCCATCCAAGATTTTTCTCTTCGACACTTTGAATTTATTTCTTGGTACAAGAGACAACACATAAATATTTTCTGTCTAAGACTTTCTGTATTTCTATTTCTTTTCAAAGGATTATCACATTCTGTGGTTTTTGTCAAGCCCACTTGCGGTGAGCTCTACATAGCTGTCACAATGGCGGTTCGATGTATGTTTGTACGGCAGTGCGTCCGTGAGTCCGTCGGCCGTCTCTCCGAACCTTGTCCGGGCCAAATCTTAAAGAGGTACCAAGAGTCAAAAAATAAAATTTGACTATCAAAAGATTAATGCTTAAATAATAACATAAGAACAAAAAAAAAATAAGAAATGTTTTTAAGTATGCAAAGATCAATTCTGTGCAATAAAATTACGTTTTCAAAAAGTGAAAATAAACTGACTTCCGGTTTACCGTGATGATGTAGTGATGAGGAGTTGTTTCGATTTCATTAATGGCGGATGAATTACGGAGCTTTATATGAAGAATTGTACTGTTCATCGTCTTCTTTCGAAGAAAACAGTGATGAGTCAGCTTTTTACAGTGAGATAGATGACCTAGGCAACGGTCTAGCACCTTTAGGGATCAGACCATACCAGTTTGAGTCAGTAAAACGATCTGAAACGAGCAGCGAGTCTGAAGACGAAGCAGGACGTAGAATTTTTCGTGATGAATGAAAGTATTGATAACATGCGAGAATAAATTAATTTTTGTAAAAGGTTATTTTAAGAAGCATTTAAACTTTAATTATTTATATCTAGAACTACTTTTAGTTTGATTACTGTTCGTTTTGACAGGGAGTTTTGTTTCTATTCCATAAGTCAAATTTAAACACATGTTCGCGTATTTTCCCGATTTTTAAAGCAGAAATAAGATTACAAAGTTATTGAATGTCTAATGTCCTTACATTTTCATTTCTAACCATTTCGTTTTGAAGAAATAGATCGGCAATAGAAAATTGTCAACCAAAAAAGAATGTCAAAATTAAACACATGTTTGCGTATTTTCCCGATTCTCAAGGACGTTTTAGTTCTTTGTTTACTTACTCTTGGTTGTTGAAACTCATTATTCCAAGACAAGAACAATCCGGAAACGACTTCCAGATCAGAAATATCTGATTGAATGTCAGACGGGGTGAAGCTAGAAAAAAAACAGCTTTAGTATTGTGTAAGTGTCATAACACGCGATTCTAATTTGCTCCCGTGAATGACCTATTGTATTGCCCTTCTGATTTCTTTCCGCAGTGTAACTAGATCAATCAATCAAAGACCCGCCGGTATTGTGTAGATGAAAACAATAACCACTTATGTCAGCTGTTCATCCCTTTCCCCATTACAACAAATCACAGCAAACGATTGTGAAAATGTCGAGACAAAAATAAAGAAAATCTATAAAAAATGAAAGTATAATTATTGAATTAATTCAAATCATTGTGGCAAAAGTTATCTATTAAATTAAGTGCATTTAGGCTTTCTCATTTTGCTGCAATGTTTACCAAAGTCGTCAGCTTTAGTTGCGTCAAAATGAATCACCATCTGTGAAAGCACTTGATTGTCAAACCGGTATAAACCGGATATATAAACACGACTCCTGATCGGTCAAAGAAAAAGAACAGACATTGCACGTGTGCGTTAACCCTTTCCTCTTTCAACAAATTTGTCGACGAAATAAAAATATATTGAGAAAAAATTAAAACTCTTTAACCCTTTCTCATGTTACAGCAGAAGAAAATATTCATACAGGGGTGATTTATTGTGTTTGGGATCATTACGCTGCGAACAATTTCTCTCGTTTTTTTACTGCATGCGTCAGTAATTTTCCATTTGATCAGGGTAACTTAAAGCTTGTAGCACGTGGTTAATTTACTGCGAACACATAATAATGAATACCGTGTCAAAATAAAACCCGCCTTCCGATAGTTGGGAATATGCAGATCAATATGCTCTTCTGTTAAGACTGATCAGGGTCATCACTGTTCGTAAATCGTCACACAACAATTATCGAAGTCTTTGGAGAACAGTAATGACCAAAAGCCGGCATTGCAATTATGTAAATTGATACAAACTGCCTTAAAATTTGGAAACAAAACTGATTGTCTATTTTTATGTGTCGTGGCTCAATCTTTATATGGTGCATAGTGATGTAATGTTAGAAAACCCTTGTGAAATAATTGCATTAAACAATTACAAATGGAAACGGATATTTTTCATAGGAATAAGGTCATTTCAATCTTATCAGTTCCCGACGCATTTCATTCAACCTGGTTACTGAATTGTTAAACACTACACCTGTTTGAACGCTTTTTATTAACAAGCTTTATATAGTGACACTATGATTTAAAGTATGAGATCCCTTTGTAAATAATCAAATTGTATGGTGATAAACTTTCGGAGGACCTTTTCACACGAAAATTGCACTTGTCGGAACAAACCACGATAAGTTTTGTCGGACCTTTCCAAAGTGTTCGCGTTGAGTCCACCGCCTTTATCCACATTTTCCTTACTGTGTCGTCAATTGGAAAGCTATAAAAGCTAACACCGTCCTTCGGCATGTTCAAACACACCCTACCACACACTCTCTGGACATTTTCACGTTTTATTTCTCTTTAATTATTCCCGATTTACACTATCAACATAATGAGAGCCTGCATTAAATTCCTCATGAGCACGTCACTTCCGGTAATTTTTACGGAAATTGCCGATCTTTTTTTTCGTTAATCTCGACCTGGCTTATTTTGAGCCCGGATTTTAAACGCTTAAAGTTATTTTCTAAAAAATTCTTATCACATTAGGTTTTTATGACTTTTCCCTACATATTAATCGCGTATTCCAAAGTTATTTGGCACAAACGTTCACCATGATGAATTGACATGTGGTGCTTAAGACCCAGGCTCAAAGGTCAAGGTCACACTTAAAGGCCAAAGGTCAAAATTAGAAATGTTTGATAGGAATGTACCTTGTCCGGCCCACATCTCAACCATGCACCATAAGCTTCCCAAGAAACTGAGTGCACTTGTACACTATGATCAGATAGCGTGTCTAATGAATACCAAGGTATGCACATTGTAGGTCAGATGACAAATTTTAAAGATTTTGACAAAACATTGTTTGCCTTCCAGACAACAATGAAGTAGGTCACTTTCATTTAAACTCATTTGTGTTTGATCTTACAAAATTCTTCAAATTGAAGGAGAGGAATTGAATAAATTTATTTGAGACCGAAATTACTTTGTTTATATTAATATTATATTTATCAATGAATTATATCATTTTAAGTTATTAGTACTGTGGTAAAAGCACAAACCATCCTTCATTAAAGATACATTTTTTTACAACCACTTCGTTATCGCAAAAGGCTCTTAATTAAACAACAATCTTTTTGATCGTGTGGTTTACCTCGCCCACCATTTTTGAATACATAACTTTGTTTGTATCAAATTCTTTCATAGCATAACTGGACAAGTGCGTGGTTTTTGTGGTCATTTAATGGGCAAAACGAGAAAAAGGTCGGTGTGTCTGTTAAGGAAAAGACGATATCTCAGTTGTCCTACACTAAGTGCAAGCGCTCCAAAACCTCGGAATCTGAGTTTGATGTTTTTTCTACATCAGAAATCGTCGTTGACTCGTCATAATAGGTGGAAGTGTGAGAGCTGAGCACTCTCAACCCTTAACAGTTGTGGCATATTTAGGACATAAGACGTGTCATCCTCTTGACTGGTGCCCAGACCAAGAAGGGGGTTTTGTAGTCAAGTATGTGCGTCTCGAGGAGCCGCGCTCTTTGGAATGAGTCAACCGGGCTCTGGATTATTGTCTTTTGATTTGGATTTCGAGCACTGGGTACCGGATTATCCGATAATCTTTACCTGGCTACCAGGTACTACTAGGAAAAAGACCTTCTGAAGACCACCGGGCACTGATGGGTATAGACCTCCTGAAGTACACCTGGCATCAGGACCTCAATTAAAAGTAAAATTCACCTAGAAAGTGGTAGTCATTACCGGGCACAGGCAAGATATCGGTCTTCTGATACATGATACGAATCATCAGATGATTTATGCCGGGTTCCAGATCCACTGAGGCCATGGAATATGTTTCTGTAGATCGACGGTCACCCGATTACTATGAGTACCGACCGAGGGTCATGTCATCAGAGAGAGATCATTTTTATGATATTGAAAATTATCCCAATCTACGTAGACATAGTGAAGTCTTTTAGACAAACCATTCACCCGTACAGTCTCCACAGACCTACCAGGTTCAAACACAAATTAGTTTACACTCCCACTACGGGATAAGCATGAAGAAAATGGAAAAACTTCCATCCCTCTCAAACTGTGAGGGCTTTTCCTGTAGAGAGTCCAGTGTCGTCCTCTTCGTCTCGCAGAAAGTCGCCATCGGTGGACAGAAAATCCAAAGTGGCTCCGTCCATGAGTTTTCAGACTCGGTCTTTGGACCACCGCCCATGTGTAGTTCGACTCAGTCTATGGATGACCGGCCATGAGTATTTAGACTCAGTCTATTAACCACCAGCCATGAGTATTTAGACTCAGTATATGGGTCACCGGCCATGAGTATTAAGTAGGGATGGGACCGAGTACGCGAGTACCCGAGTACTCGGTCGGACGTCCGAGTACCGGTTATCAAAATAGGTATTCGAGTACTCGATTATTTATTTTCCATTTTTTCTATCTTTCATCTGATAACAGTATGTTAAAGTAAATAAAAACTTAAAATGTATTGAATCTGTTTTTCTTATTGAGTTATTAAAGAAGTCGGTAAATCAGCGGGGAAGGTAAACACTAAGCTAACACCTTTTCGTCTGAAGATGGTACTTAATCCATTTTAATTGGCGATTTGATTGCAATCGCGAATCCTTTACGAACAACGTGACAAACAGCTAGTAGTCGGCGATATCAATATAATCTCCAGTCAATTAGCAACCATATATCAAACAACATGTCAAACAGGGAGAGCCGTCGGGTTTTCACACTTTCGTCGTAATAGTCAACCTAATAGTCTTTCTTTCAATTGGCGACACGTTTTAAATTGGATAGTTGTAAGAAATACACATCAATATGATTTGGTAAGAACTGTTGCAATTGTTTGAGTAAAATCAAATGTCAAATCATTAGAACAATCTGCTATCATTCTTATCTATTCGAACGAAAGGAAAACAACAAAATTACAAGCATGCCTGGAAACATTTCAAGCGCACAGCAGACGACAAGTCAGTTAAATGCATGTAGTGCACATATTACGGACACCGGTTATTTCGATAACCGAAAATAATTGTTGATTTATGTTCCTTATTTTCATATATGATACAAATATTCTTTTATTAAATGTATTGTTTGTCATTCTTGGTATTGTTTTCTATCAATCATTTGACTTGCTTTTTCCCCCGCGACTTTAAAGAGATATACAGTCTGCACCCAAACGTTTGGATGTTTACGCCAATGCAAATTCTGAATGTATTTGTTGAATTATTTAGTTTTCAAAAATAAAACAACTATTTTTTTTTAAATATCAAATATTAAACGAAGAGACGCAAACAAACGCATGTTTGTTCTTATAAAATAAATTCAAATTAAGTGCACGAGGACAATACAATTCTGAGAGAGAAGACGTTTGATGAATGAATTTACACAATGTGATTTCTTGCGAGTACCCGAGTACTCGATCGGAAGAGTTCACGAGTACCCGAGTATTAATATCTGTACTCGTTCCCATCCCTAGTATTAAGACTCAGTATATGGGTCACTAATGTCCATGATTATTGAGACTTAGTCTATGGGTCACCAGCCTTGAGTATTTAGACTCAGTCTATGGGTCACCAGACATGAGTATTTCGACTCAGTCAATGAGTCACCTGCCATGAGTATTTATACTCAGAATCTTGGTCAATGGCCACCGTCCATGAGTAATTAGACTCAGGCTATAGGTCACCGGCAATGAGTATTTAGACTCAGTATATGGGTCACATGTCATTAGTATTAAATTTTAGGCTCAGTTTATGGGTCACTGGCATCAGCCATGTGTATTTAGACTAAGTCTATGGGTCACCAGCCACCGACCAGGAGTATGTTGCCTCAGTCTATGGGTTACTGAACACCGGCCATAAGTACTTAGACTATATGGGTCACTGGGTATAAACTACTGGTCTTTTGGTATTAAATAGTGTGCGACAGTCTCTTCTGGTCATGAAATGATAAAAGTATTTTCATAAGTTAAAAAGATGCAGCGTGACGACTCTCCTTCAGGATTTCGTTACCGGGCACCCGAGATGACATTTTTTTATTCCCCTGTTTGAACATCCAATTTCCATGAATATAACGGATCACCATGTTGATCGGGAGTATTACCCTTCTTTCTACAGACAGAAGGAAACCTTTTTATTGAGGAGGCATTTGCAAAGTCATTTCTAGAAGAGACCATGACTTCACCGAATGTCTTGAAGAGAGGCCTTTCAACAGGCAGCACATTGACCTTTCCCAGTATGGGATACAGTTAAAATTGGGTAGTAAGGGAAAGACAGTTGTCTCTTCAGATAATTTGACCTCGCCTCTTATGTAGAAGCTAGTGGTATTGTCTTCTCTCTGACTCTCGGAGAGAATTGCCGCTGTTGATGACGTTTCACTGATGGCGCCCTATCATAATCGATGCTTGTTTCAGAGAGGGAGCCATTGGGCTATCCATAGGGGACCCTTAGCACTCACGCGGGTGCAAACCTTCCAACTATCTTTCTCTGATGAGGATAAAGGTGATCAGATTGACCCAGCTGCATACACTGCAACCTTTGCAGAGCGCTGGACTCGAGAGAAAGCAGTTGATGAAGATTTTCGGGTAGTCCCGGAAAGCATCTACCAAAGAATCGTTGTCCCCCCTCGGCGGCACATCCTTTCCAGAATGTAGGAGTTGACGGCAGAGGACTTTGCACCTCATTTATTTCTCTCTCGGGTCAATTGTGTGGGAAGATTGCTAGACCAACTACAGGCCACGAGATCTCTGGTCTCATGCCAGTCAGTGGGTATATCTGAGGAATGGACTTCGCTCCGCTCTTATGCCGTGTAAAGGAAAGTTTTCCGAAAAGGTTTTCCCCTTTAGATGGTGATGCCTCTTTCTTTGGAATTAGAATTTCCCTGTCAGTTTTGATATATCTTAACATCATCGAAACATGGAATGCTAGGGCCCGGCTGGGTTTCTGGGTTGCTTCTCATGCCTACCTTTTGCTGTGACCCTGTCCTTGTTGCTTAAGGATGAAGGCGTCTCTAGTTCCAGGCTTACTTGCATTATACATGTAGATGCTTTTGAAAAAGGCATCAGACATCTCTTATCATGGTATCTTTTCTCATGACTCCACATATTTTTCTAGAGCATTGGACTCTAGAGAAATTGTTTAAATCCCGCCAGTGCTTTGGGATTGGAAGCGAACTTAGAGCCTCTGAGTCTAACGAAACAGGGTGTTTGGTTAGTGAAGAAAAGTTATTTTCACATAAACAATTTGGAATTGGAGGCTATTCTTCTAGCCTTCATCTAATTCTCTGCCAACAAAACGGTATTGTTATCGATTGGCAATACTACTTCCATGTGGTAAAGTAGTTAGGATTTCTAGCTTACACCATCGGAACAAGTTTGTTTTACATACCAAGGGCAGGGAGAATTCATTCCCACTTCCTATTTATGTAGAATCCCTTTCTGTTGTGTCATTCAACTTTGCATGTACTTCTAGTTAATCATGTCCCTGACAGAATACATTTCTGGGACAGTCTGTCTCTGCAGAACACAGTTCTATCAGTAGAATGGACTCTGTTAACTCTGTTTCTTCGCTTCTAGACTTCTTTGATTATCTCGGCTGCCACTCTATGTGTAGATGTGGACGCAATATCCCTCCATTGGTATGCCTTTTACCCGTTCATAGTGATTCCATTTGTTCAGAAAATCCTTTGATTTTAGTTGTGCAGGATCAGTCTGATAGCTCCATGTTGGCCAAATTAGTTGTGGTTCAACGATCTCCTGACCTGCCTTGAGTTTCTGTCCTCAGCGCCGTCATATTTTCCTGCAGCTGAGTCAGGTGTCGTCTTCCCAACACGGCTCTGATGCATCTTTATGGTGGTATAAATAACTAAATGTAGAGAAGAAATTGTCTTATTCATTTGCCTCTTACTTTGCAGAGTCAGTCTATGGGGACAGTTCACTAGAATCGTGTATGATGCTTAGTGAACAGTCTGTTCAATTAAGTGTTATACATCAATTAGGTATTATACAGGTTGGTCAATCTAGAGTCTCCCTCTGGGGCTGCTTTAGCATATTTATCTGTTTGAAGTTAAATATCTTGCTATAAGTACCAATAATAACTATCGGTTAATGCTCTGTACCACGATTAAGTTTAAGGTGGGGAGTTTTGGGTATAATCCTTTTTTCTCAGAACTTATTCATTCATTCGAAATTGATAGACCCATTTCAAAGACGATTACTCTAATATGTGACCTATCTTGTGTTCTTTGGTCCCCTAAGAATGCACTTAATGAACCATTGTCATTTAATTTTTTAAGAGCAATCACATAACAGTTAAAACGTTGTTCTCCTAGCATTTGCAACTGCCAGACAAAGAAGCTAATGTAATGCATTTTTGGTTGAAGATTAACCGTTCTGATTCCCCTTTTGTGTCAGCTTGGTTGTTTCTTGACTAGGAATCAGCTGCCATCTGATTTTTGTGAACCTATTTTAGGATTTTAGGACCCAATCACTCTATGAACAGTGGCCTTTTAGATTTGGACAGAGCTTTTTGCCCTGTTAGATCTCTAAAATTTTATTTTTAGAAAGTCGAGTGTTGGTTGTAGGAAACGTTTATTTTTACCTTTTATTAGGTGTGGGGGGGGGGGGGGAGGTGTAAAAAGGCACCTCAGACGCAACTTCAGTATTTCTGACGTGACATTCATTTTATTGGATCCGTCCTAATAGAATTAGGGCATTGCGTTTTAACTGGCATTTCTCTTACAAAGCGCCACTAGAACATGTTTTTAGAGATACAGTTCAGAAGTCGATTTGGACTTTCTCTGTTTTTATCTTAGCTCCATGTCGGCTCACTCTAAGAATCTTTACTATTCGGGTGCGCCAGCGTTCCCTCAACGAAAACAAGTCGAACCCGGCATACATGTTGTGTTGAAATGAATTAAGTTTGTATCGAAGTGTAACTTTTAAATTCAGTTAAAATTGGATGCAGCAGTAGTTTGCGAAACAGGCAGCATTATTAATTATACACACAACCACCAGCAAGAACCATTAATGATCAGTTCAAGTCTGATTTTTTTCTGTGTAGTCTCTAATAGTTCTTGTTATTAAATAGGAGAGTCTATAGTCTATAGTCTTACTAGGATGGTATCCAGGCTCTTCAATTGACTCTTGACTGTTGCGTGTTGGAATCAAGGACTATCCTCCCACTAATGCTACCAAGTCATCAGGAATTAAATGACATGTAACATATATTTGACATAATGCTTCTCGAATTAACACTTCCCTCCCCGCATTGTCATTTATCTTTTCATTACTGATTAAAATTAAAAGTGACATAGGATGGTAGCGTCGTTTTCGATTATACATATACACTGTACTGGAAGGAATACGAAAATTATTTGGATGGAACTACCAGGTATGCGATTGCATAACCGATATTCATTGACGGGTTTTACTTTGAACATTTTATTTTAACTTTCAAAGAATAAAGTTCTACAAGCTGTGAAGAACATTGAAGGTCCAAGAAAGATGGATGATACATCATCTTGTCAAACACGATATTATCCAAGTGAAACACATTCAGCTGTATCAGTAGAAAATCCTAAGGAAGTAAGTCAAATATTCTTAAATTGTGCAATTTAAGCTCACCTAGCCAAGGGGTGGGGCTTGCTTTCCTTTTGTTGTATAAAGTAACAAAAAATCAAAAAATGATTTTTAAAAACATAAAGGCATGATTTGAAAACAGTGGCATCAATGTTTCATGAGTGAAGAGTTACCAAGTCAGTTCAAGTTATTCCGATCCATTGTAAAACCTGGCCCTCAGGGGTGAAGCTGGACTTCCTTATATGTTTATAGTTATAAGAAGGCCAAGATCACCTGAGTGATAATATAGTAGCAAATGTGTGAATGCAAATATCAGGGAAAATTTGACAAAGAATGGGAATAAAACTTCAAGGGGTGGACAATTTAAATGAAACTGCCTTTCAGTAAATGATCGTTGAAATAAAGTAATACTCTTTGAACAACTTAAAAGAGGACCACCACGGAAACA
Source organism: Serripes groenlandicus (assembly GCA_031761405.1). NCBI lineage: Eukaryota > Metazoa > Mollusca > Bivalvia > Cardiida > Cardiidae > Serripes > Serripes groenlandicus. The sequence continues at coordinate 24,097,203 of JASEVX010000010.1, forward strand.
TTCCTTTGAAGGTTTGTTGATATCGGTCCAATGGTTTAGGAGGAGATGCAGGTTGAAAGTTAAAGTTAATTTTACCCCTCTTCTGATCCACCTGGTTACTATGTCTTTCAAGCAATCAATATGGCTTAATATATTCATAACTTAAGTAACATTTCTGCACAATCACTTGAAATCAGACAAGAATGTAAATAAATAAGGATTGAATACATTTTGGTGAGGGTCACCCAAGGAACATTTCTACCAAATTATATTGGAATCCAACAAGCTGATTCAAAGAGGGAGAATGTTAAAGGTTGGGTATTGATCGGTTGATAAAACATTTCTGCACAATCACTTGAAATCAGACAAGAATGTAAATAAATAAGGATTGAATACATTTTGGTGAGGGTCACCCAAGGAACATTTCTACCAAATTATATTGGAATCCAACAAGCTGATTCAAAGAGGGAGAATGTTAAAGGTTGGGTATTGATCGGTTGATAAAACTAGAGGGCCATGAGGCCCTGGAATCGCTCACCTGAGAATGGGCTATTTAAGACATAACTCTTTCAGCGCCAATGGCAATATCATCAAGAAATGCTATTGCAGATGATTTGTTTAACTACCAAAAGCAATGCATTTATATAAAGACCATGATTTATATATAGACCACGATGTAATTGAATTGAATCAATGTGTACTTTCTTTAAATCAATAATTGGATGCCAGTCGTGAAATTAATTAGTTCTCTTGATATATGCATTGATCAATACTTTCATTTTCAGGTTTCTCTAGTGGAAAAAGTCCTTATCCTATATGTGCCTCCCAAGAATAAATATATTACAATGGTTAAATTGAACAGTTCACATCCAACACTGCATGGATTAGAGCTTCGTCCTCGGGAGGGATCTACTAATTTATATGAAGCTCATTTAAAAATACCTCTGCGTGACATACGAACTGTTTCTTACTCGTATGAAATTGCTACTGACTATTATTTATTCATGGGATTTTGGTTTAGCAACAAATCTACTTCATATGAAAAAACGGAAAAGTTCCAAATAAATGATGAACCACTTCAAAGGGACGTTCTGAAACACTCTTTATTGGAATGTATTAGTGCCCATCTTATAGATATTATTTACTTTTCTAGTGTTAGCAGTCACTTGGACAATGTTAAAAAAAGTATCAGGGAAATAGATACTCTCTTGTGTGAACAAAGTGCAAATTGTAACATGAATTTAACCCACGAGTTAATGTACATACTTTTTCAACGTCAACTTACATCAAGATCTAGGCTTTTACTACTTGTTGTCTGCGGCAACTTGTTAAAGAATACAAGTAGTCTGAAACAAATAAAAGAAATCAACACAGAAACATCTAGACAGTTGCTGCTTGCCTTAAACGAATTTCGTTTGAATGACTTGCCTAATTCTTGTAATAAGTATATGGTTGATGTTTGTTTAATTTTGAGCCAGATTCACTTTGATAAGGGATATTGTTTTCTATATTTCATGGATATTTGTTATCCATTTTTAAATGAAACAATTTTCAACAAACTCATTTCAAAGGATTTCAAGAATCAAAGAATTGATTTTGTTGGTGACAAAAGGATGGATTTGAAACCTGTAGCCCACAGAATGTGTCTTCACATGTACACTACCCTTGTCTCAGCTAGAACACAAAATGAGAGTGAGGCACAGATATTACTCAGAAGACTTCTTTACCATTTACCATTTGTGTTTGTTCTCCAAATAGGACATGAATTACTGAAGGAGAAAGCAGGGCCAATGGCATGCAATGAAGTTGATATCCAAAGAACTATAAAAGAAACAGTGCACAATTCAGTTAAAGTAGAAATGATGCGAGTTAAGAAAACCTCAAATTTAAAAGACTTTGGAGAGCTATGGTCAAGCGTGCAATCTAATTTGATTGTACCTCCAGAAATGATTAGCACATTTGAGACAGAAATGTTGGTAATGATGGACCTTTTTAAGACTAATGAAAAACATGATGCAAAAGATTACTTGGCAAAACTTGTGAGTGACAAGTACTTATTTTCGAACAAAACACATCAGTTTCATTTGTTGACTGAATTAGCCAACTCTGTTAATCTATCTGTGCATGAACTGTTAGTAGCATGTATCAAGATGGACAAATTTTCTGCCACATTTCATGGAAATATGAAAAAAATTTGTATGGTGTGGCTCAAAAGGGCAATTAGAACACATGTACAACAATACAGGTGTAGTGAACTATGTGGTCCTTATGTTGCTTTGTCAAAGTTGTTGACAGTTGATTCAGTAAATACTCATTTAGAAATCAAAGATTGTATGGCTAATTTAGTTTTCAAGCAGCTACAGAAAATTCAAATACAGGCTATTTTAAGAAAGTTAGATGATGAAATAGAAGAAAAAGGGAGCAAGGAAGTTGCAGAAATATTCAAAGGCCATGTTACAGAAATATTAAAAAAGTACAAGACACAAAAGCCCGAAGAACTTCTACATTGTTTCTGTCCAAGTGGCACTCAACTCACCGTCAACTCAAAGTAAGTTTATAACAGTTTTTTGTATCGCCATGACAAATGTGTGAAAGCAAGACTAAGGTATTGCTTTTCTGGCGGCGGCGACGTCAAACATTTGCGTTTAGTTCATCCGTAGAGTTTTGTTTGATTGCTTTTTTAGCTCATCTGAGCACGTAGTGCTCAAGGTAAGCTATTGTAATCACATTATATCCGTCGTGCGTCGTCAACAATTTGATTATTAACACTCTACAGGCCACATTTTGCAACCGATCTTCATGAAAGTTAATCACAACATTCATCTGCATGAAATAATAAACACGTTCTAAAATAGGGCCATATGAACTAGGTCACTAAGTCAAATTGATGGAAAAATATTGTAAACACTTTCGAGGCCGCATTTTTAAGATGAGCATGTTGAAACTTTATCAGAATGTTTGTCTTGGTGACATGTAGGCAAATTTCGAATATGGGTCATGTCGGGTCAAAATGTAGGTTACAAGGCCAAATTGAAGGAAAATCTTGTTAACAATATTTTTGCTTCAGCAGCTTGAAATGTTGTCTTAGTGATATCTAGGTCAAGTTCGATTATGGGTCATATTTGGTCAAAAACTGAGTCACTAGGTCAAATTGAAGGAAAATCTTGTTAACACTCTGGAGGCTGCATTTTTAACTTGAAAATATTGAAACTTTGGTAGTTTGTTTATCTTGATGATATGTAGGTCAAGTTTGAATATGGGTCATGTACGGATAAAACAAAGCCAAATATTAGGGAAATCTTCTTAAAACTTTAGAGGCCGCATTTTTTGCTTCAACAGCTTGAACATTTGTCAGAATGTTAGTGTTAATGATATCTAGGTCAAATTCGAATATGGGTCATATTGACTTTATAACTAGGTCACTAGGCCAAATTTAAGGGAAATGAGCGATCACGGGCCTCTTGTTCTCAATAAGTACTTGTGTCCGGTTTTTCAGACTTTGATCATAGTTGCATATAATACCCTTCTTCACATTGTATGCTGAAGATGCTTAGTCTGACCTTATTGATGGTGTAATAAACATGAGTTTTGGTGGGTTTTAGTGGATTTTGAGAAATGGGCATATCCATTTTTTGTAAGAATGATTTTAAATTGTGCACACACAACACACATCTGATATATAAAGTAAATAAACATATCAAACGGGTTTAGGGTCTTATGTTTGGATATTTTGTGCTGATTTAATTTGTATTTACAACTTTATTATTTTCAACTTTGCGTTTAGCTCAACGTGAAAATATTTGTGTTAACTGTTGCTCAATAACTACTAGTGCTAGTGCCTTCAAACTTTGATCATGGTTAAATATGTATGCCGAAGATGCTGAATGTGGCCTCTTTCTAAGGAAAAAATATGAATTTTATTGGATTTTTAAAAATTGGGACTTAGCATCTACATTTTTTGTTTTAATGATTTAAAAGTTTGCACACATATTTAATTGCTGAAGTACTTCAACATATTAAACGGGTTTTAGGATTTTAAGGGTCATACATTTTTATATTTTCTTATTTTTATTTCTTGGTATTTGTTAACGTATTCATATTTAACAATTGCGTTTAGGTCAACGTTAAAGTTTCATGTTTTTACTTTTTTTCAATAACTACTAGTGCTAGGGCTTTCAAACTTGGATTGTACTTGCATCTGATGCTATCCTTTGTATTGAAAACGGTGAGTCTGATCCTAATTTAGGGATTAGACACATTAATGTTGATGGTTTTTATGGTTTATGAGTATTAGTAGTTAGAGATCCGCCAATATGCATGTTCGTGTCCAAACAACTTTTAAGTTCTAGCAACTTTATTTATTATCTGATCGCTATGCACCTCAACAAATATGTTCACAAGCAAGCAACGCATTTAGTCTCAGGTGGGATTTCACAATGACTATAATACATATATGTACGCAACAACATCATCCTCTAGCACTTTAATTAGTAGATGTAATTTCTTCACGAATCATACACAGATTCAGTAGCAAGGATGCTTGGATGGGTTAGAATTGTACATACTACGATCAAAGGTAGTCACAATGAATAGTATATATGTCTGTACCAGAGCTCCAGAAAAGGCGCATGAATGCGCGATCACGTTCAAGATGATTACTCATTTCATTAAATATTGAATTATAAACGTTTACCATAAAATAGAGTAGATCTTGTCATTTTGCCAGTTACTAATTATTTCATTTTGACCTTTGAAACTTTATTTGAGGACAAGGATGGCATCCGAGTTTTTTTAACTGATAATCATGGTTGTCATCTAAAGCAGCTGAGTACAGACGTTTTAAGAACTTTGTAGACAGTCATAGGATATGTCATTTGAAGGTGTGTTTTTCTTTTTATTTGTTTGAGGCAACGTTGTAGCATAATTTAGCATTTTCTCACATAAATCAGACCACAGCAGACTTTTTTGAAAACAACTCAGCAAAAACCTGTACAATATCCATCAATGGTCATGTCATAATTGTATACATTTGAAAACATTTTGACAAAAAGTGAAATTACTTTTCTACTTTTGCGACAATGCTATTTAAAATTATAAGTCATCTGCATGGGGGCAGGTTAAGTACTAATACTTATAATATAATCTCCGTCCATAGAAATTACTTCTTCCCTACAACTATTCAAGAAGTTGTCTGCTTCTCTGACATAGACATGACTTACAAGTTATAAGTATTTCAATTTAACCTATTACCCAATCGTAAATTTTTCCAGAGTTATTCAAACGCTCAACTCTTTTACTCTGAAACCGCGGGTGATGAATGTTCCTTTAGTGACCCTCATAAAAAAAATAAAAAAAAATCTGCATTAAAATTCTTTTCCGCTGAATCCGGACGTCAAACGCTCAACTCTTCTTTTCTGAAACTGCTGGTGATGAATGTTCCTTTAGTGACCCTCATAAAACAAATCAAATATTTAAATTCTACATTAAAATTCTTCTTCTCTGAATCCGCTTTTTCGAATTCCGAGATAATTTAGTAGAAATGTTCTTTGTGTGACCCTCTACAAAATTGTTCATATTCATTAGGTGAAAAACATAGCAGCTTTGCGGGCACAGTATAGAAACAAAATAAAGCAAAATGACAAAACTTGAAAATTACATTCTCGAAAGTGCTTGTCTGGTTTCAAAATTCCCTTAGTGAACATTTTCACAATTGGTAGAGGCCATATTGATTGGTTAAAGACATAGCAGTCAGGCTGTATCAACAATAAGATAAATGAACTTAAAGCTTCAAATTACATCTTCTAATAATCCACTCAATTGCTGAAGCCATCTTGATCAGTTTAAAACAATGACAGTCATGGTAGAAGCAATATTGATTGGCTGAAAGACATAAAGCAATCTGGTTGCATAAAAAAAGAGGTCAAAATAATGTTTAGTTTCAAATGTCATCTCCTAAAACACCTTGCCAATTATAACTAAATATCACAGGAATGTTCCCTCTGAGGTCCTCCTTCAAAATTGTTGAAATATTAAAATTATTTCTCTAACTTTTGGTTCTTAGATGAACTATTACGAAAGCTGCTGAAATCATATTGATTGGTTGAAAAACAATACGACCAGGCGGCATCAGAAATGGGGCAAGAGAGAAAAATTGTTCCCTGGATGGCCTTTTACATAAATCGTTCAAATTGCATTGATTTCGAGGGATACACAACTGCCAGGGGAATCAAAAAAGGGGTATTAAGATGTTTTAGCTTCAAACAACATCTCCTCCAAAATCACTTGCTCGATATCAACAAGTTTCACAAGAATGTTCCTTTGGTAGTTTCCTTTCTAATTTTGCCAGGATTTAAAGCCTTATGACAAATACCATCTTCCTTTAAGTTTTTTATTTATAGTGTCCATTCCTTGCAGTTTCATTCCCACCTTAATTAACATTTCCTCGATTTAAGAAGTTACATATTTGCTACTATTTCTTCATTCAGGTAATCGATTTAGGACCATCTTGGTCCACTTGTTTATAATGTTAATATATCTTTAGGTACTTCCTATTTACGAAAAAAAAACGTAAGATGATTGTAAACAAAAACTAAAGAGCATACTTTGGCCATACAAAATGATTTTTAAAGTAAAAGACTTTACTTCATGTCATGTGTGTTGCATGATCATAACATATTTGGAATTCGTATTACTGTCGTCTTTTATAACAAAAAGAAAATAACAAAGTAAAGACTTTCAGCAAATATATAATAAATTTATGTTCAAAAAAAGGGCCAAGATGACCCTTAATTGATGATCTGCGTGTTGGTATAGAAGAAAGTGTGTAACTGATAATATCAGGTGGGGGGGATTTGTTAGTTTCATCCTTTTTCTAATGCCACCTATAGCGACTACCTAGCTTTTGCAACAAATCAATATGGCTTGAACACATTATGTAGGAAGTCACATTTCTGCACAACCCTTTCCCTAATAAAATCGGTTCCTTACGCCTCTGCAGCAGATGACGTAGGAAAAAGTTGCCGCCAAAGGAACATTTGCTCATCATGAGCAATTTATCCTTTTGCCACAATGTCTGATCAATGATTATCCTTTCATTTATTTTAGAGATATTTTATCTCATTGCCAAGTTGTTTTTAAAGTCGTCTGACACAGATTTGTTGTATGTGGGTAAGGATTAATCATCTTGATATCAGACAAGCACATTCATAACATAATAAACATGTGGACCAAGATAGTCCTAAATCGATCACCGGGGTGATGTTATAGCAGCACATATGATTCTTCTAGAATCGGGGAAAATGTTATTAAGGTTGGATGAAACTGCAAGGAGTGGACACTGTAAATAAAATACCTTAAAGGAGAAGGACATTTGTTGTAAGGCATTGCATTTCGGAAAAATTGGAAAGGGAATTACCAAAGAAACATTTTTGTGAAGCTTGGTTGATATCGATCAAGTGAATTAGGAGGTGATGTCGTTTTAAGCTAAACGTTCATTTTACCCCTTTTCTGATGACACCTGTCGGCTATTTCTTTCAGCAAATCAAAGCGAATTTAACGATTCATCTAGAGGGCCATGATGGAAACAATTTCTGCTAAATTATCATAAAATTGTGACTAAAACTTTCAGAAATAAGATATTATAAAGTTTTGTAATCTTGCCCCTTTTCTGATGCCGCCTGGTCGCAATGTTTTTCAACCAATCAATATGGTTTCAACAGTTTTTGTAAAGAGTAACCTAAGAGACATTCCTACCAAAATATCTTGGAATTCGACAAGCTGTTAAAGAAGAAAAGAATTTTAAAAATTAGGCATTTGATTCCCATTTCTGATGCTGAAGCAATCGAAGTTAGAGATATAATTTGAATCTTTCGACGCTTTTGAAAGAGGACCAAAAAAGGAACATTCCTCTAACGTTTAGTCGAATAGGTAAGGAAAAGATGACATTTGAAGTTCAAGGAATACATTTATAATGAACGAGGTTTAAAGATGAGGGCCTATATGATCCTTAATCGATCACCTGCATTATGGTAAAGAAGCAAATGTGTAACTGATAGTATATTAGCTCTTTTCTGATGCACCTGGCGACTACTTTTTTCAAACAGTGTATATGACTGGAACAAATTATGTAAGGGGTCACATTTCTGATAAACCCTTTCCCTAATGGAGACGGTTTTTGACGCCTTTGCAGCAGACGTCTTATGAAAATATTGTCGCCAAAGGAACAGTTGCTCATTATTAGAAAGTTAACCTTTTGCCACAATGTTTGATACCTAATTATACTTCATTTATATATATTTTATCTCCTTGTCAAGTGGTTTTACAATTTTAAATCAATATTGTATACCTTCAAGCTATTTAACACTTCCAAGAGTCTGCAGTTCACTTGATTCACATCTTAAGTTCTATGGCGACCGTAATACTTCAAGCGGTGCTGGGATTCATAGCATGCGTCAAATATTTAAGAACAACTGTTTTATAGCATAAACAATATTTTTATTTGTAATAGGTAAAATGTAGTGGCATAATATTGGCTGCAAAGGTCCATAATAACTGACATAACCTACAACCCCATTTTGTGACAACCCGACCTGGGGAGACAACCGACTGCCTACGACTTAACGTTTGACTGGCGAATCGGCGACCTATGTTACCATAGTATCGAAATCCCACAAGTTAACACAATCTCATGTAGACAGCATTATGGGGTCAGCCCGTATTACCTATCCCCCGAATTAAGTGCCCAAGCGTTAGACAGCTCTGGACCTCCCATCTATACATAGAGGTGGAGGGGGACCCACACGTGACACAGGTGTAGGCCCCCAAACTACAACGTACTTACACATATGTTTATACGACACTGAAGAACCTGCAGCTAGTGAGCGTGTCAGGCCAGGGTAAAGGCCAGGCTGATACCCCCAAAAGCTTTTTGTCTCCCCAGAGCCGCCCCCCTTTAGAACATGAAATTTGACCTTGCGCCTAAAATATATTTGAGTCCTATTAACACATTACAGAATGTTTAAGCTTAATTATAAATTAAAGATTTTTATGAAGTATTATTTGTTCCTTCAGAATGTACACTGAAAACACTGAAATTGTTTGAGTCTGTGTTCGCCGTCGCGGACTTGTCCAAGGTTGTCCTTGCGTGGTCGTACTTTCTGTGTTTCGCCTTGCCATTCGACATCGCTCCGTTCATTGACTAATTATATCTGAAAAGAGACTAAACTTTGAAATTAGAAACACTCTAAATTATTTAAATTATGGATGGGAGGGAGGGAATTTTAATAAATTGTACACAGCTATGCCCTTCAAGAGTTGCAGGAAAAAGGAAGCTGACTTGGAATGGCATTCTGGGTACCCCTATCAAGGGACATAATTCTGAAGCGAAACTTCAGAAATTCAGAAGCATTTATCTCCCCTGCTATAAACCCTTATTTATTTGAAATACCTGACCCTTTGTTACAAATTATTTTAAATTGGATTATAGAATATAAAATTCGTATAATCTGTATTAAATCAATATTGTATACCCTCAAGCTATTTAACACTTCCAAGAGTCTGCAGATCACTTGATTCAAATCTTAAGTTCTATGACGACCGTAATACTTCAAGCGGTGCTGGGATTTATAGCATGCGTCAAACATTTAAGAACAACTGTTTTATAGCATAAACAATATTTTTATTTGTAATCGGTAAAATTTAGTGGCATAATATTGGCTGCAAAGGTCCATGATAACTGACATAAGTCACATAACCTACTACCTCATTTTGTGACAACCCGACCTGGGGAGACAACCGACTGCCTACGACTTAACGTTTGACTGGCGAATCGGCGACCTATGTTACCATAGTGTCGAAATCCCACAAGTTAACACAATCTCATGTAGACAGCATTATGGAGTCAGCCCGTATTACCTATCCCCCGAATTAAGTGCCCAAGCGTTAGACAGCTCTGGACTTCCCCTCTATACATAGAGGTGGGAGGGGACCCCCATGTACACAGAGGTAGGCCCACAAACTACAACGTACTTACACATATGTTTATACGACACTGAAGAACCTGCAGCTTGTGAGCGCGTCAGGCCAGGGTAAAGGCCAGTGTAAAGGCCAGGCTGATACCCCACAAAAGCTTTCTGTCTCCCCAGAGCCGCCACTGTAAAATATCGAACCATATTTTGATATTTTGCCACGCCACAAAATGTTATTTTTCTCCTACTGACCAGCAGGGTACAGATTTCCATTATCTTTTAAAAACATGTTTAAGGCTGCTTTCCAATTTTTTAGAAGAATGCTGTTTCCTAAATTTGACAGGTGGGTCCCATCTGTCCTGTACAGACTAGCCTCGTCTACCTTAATATAACTGTCATTATGGATTACTCTCCAACCTGTATGTAACACGAACGATTAAATGGCTGCATTTACCCTTTTCCTCTTTTTGTCGATCTGGACCCTGCGCCGATAGGAGCAAAATGCCAATATCTCCTAGCGAGCAGTGATGACCAAATGATTGTTATGTCTTTGATAACGCTTTATAGCGAAGGATTGAGGTCTTAATGTTTTCAATAATGTTCTTGCCTGAAACACCTTCTGTGGTTAGATCGTTCGATCCGCAATGGATAAAAAAACTAATGTCGGACACTTATCTTTTTTGAACTGGTTGTCGAGCGTCGAATGCAGGGTGTCCAGTGTCATACCCCCATCCACTGGACTGAAACCTCTGATAAACCCAAGTACTGGTCAAACGTCTGTATTGCCGCCATGCCAGCCCAGTACACGATTGACGAACCTATCAACCATAGACTCTGCATTCCTTTTAAATCTTCCAAACTAGGGATGGGACCTTGACCGGACTGAGATTGGCCTCTGGCGCTGCACTCCTGAACCTCCCCCACTGTGAGCTAGAAATTGAGTCAGCAATAATGTTTTCTTTGGAAGGGATATAGACTGCTCTTACCCGTATATTGGTTTTCAGTATTGTAAGAACCATATGTCTGACCAGATTCATCACTCTCTCAGATTTACATGTTTGGGTATTGATAACTTGAACTCCTGCTTGATTGTCAACATGGAAAAGAACCCATCGATTTCTTAAGCTGTTTGACCATGTTAAGATAGCGGCTACCACTGGAAACAGCTCCAAGAGGGTCATATCCCTAGTTAGACCCTGCTTTACCCAATCTTCGGGCCATCTCCCGTGCGCCCATTGACATGAGAAGTAAATTTCGAATCCCCCAGTATTACCCCCCATTGCATCTGTGTAAAGTTCCAGCTCATTGTTTGTTAACCATGTTCTATTATATATCAAAGTCACCCTCATTTTAATGTGTAAGAAAGGAAAGCTAGACATTTAAATCGGCTTAAATGGTTTTAGAGACCCTAATTTTATGATAAGGCTTTTTGATTCCAATTGTGGCATTAATCAGCCTTCTGCAGAATGCTCTACCAGGGGAGACCACTTTACATGCGAAATTGAGTAGACCAAGCAGTGATTGCATTTCTTTTAGAGTTATCTTTCTTGAAGATAAGACTTTGCGTATTTGCTCTTTCGTTTTTATGAGTTTTTCCTTTGGAAGACGCATAACCATTTCCTCGGAATCCATTTCAATCCCCAAAAAAGTTGTAGAATGAACTGTTTTATCTTCAACTAAAGGGACTTCAAAATTTGAACACACCGATTGAAATTCTGTTAGCATTAAGCCCGGAATAGAACTCGAAGCTTTTTCCCCAAATAGGAAATCGTCTAGATAATGCAGGATGTCGCTACTTTTGGTTTTCTCACCTATCGACCAATGTAGGAAACATGCAAATTTTCCCAGATAGCCTAACTGGCTGACGAGCCCATAGGAAGCATTTTATCACAAAAATATTGGTTTCCAAATTTTATACCGAGTAAATCGAAATCTGATGGGGTGATGGGAAGTAATCGAAAGGCTGATTTTATATCTGTTTTACTTAAAAGTGCCCCTTTACCTAACTTAAAAATCAGATCGGCTGCCTGATCAATATTTGAATATATGACTTTGCAGTATTTTTCCTCAATGAAATCGTTAATATATTAGATTAAGTGATGAATCATTCTATGATCACCGTCTTTTTTGGCGACTAAACCTACCGGAGATACTTGAAGGGTCAGGAATGGTTTATTACTGAACGGACCTGCAATTCGACCCCTATTAATTTCTTTGATCAGTTTTTCCCTCATGATATTGGGGTGCTGCTTTTCACTAGACAAGTAAGGTGACTCACGTGCACATCGTGATGCAGTGTAGTTTAATGGAAATCCATTTTGTAGACCTTCCGTTAAGAATATGGTATCCTTATGCTGGTAGTTTTTTAACGATTCGAGTAAATGATATATTTTTAGCGGTGTTTTTCCTAATTCATATAAACCTATTACATTATTTGCTTTGCCTGCAACTTGACTTTGGGTGGTTTCCGCCACATGACTGACAGGCATGACTAAACCTGCAATTAGGCAAAAATGGACATTTACTTCCTGTATTGAAATAATTACATGATGCGGAATGGGCTAATGTAGGTCTCCTAAACGATAGAGGATTGCTACTATGCCTAGTATGGTTTGACTGTTCCGTGTAAATACTGCCAGCATTCACATACAGCAACCAAAACTCGGAATGAATTGCCCCCCAGGATGCGGATGGATTACTAGCAATTTGCAAACGGAATTGCTCATCGTATTTCCACCAGCCAGGAGACCTACTGGCAGCCATTCTAATATCCCTTATATATTTAATCAATTCTTGGGCCCGAGCTGGAAAGTTTTCCAGCGTTATGCTGACATAAACAAGAAAACCGGATGTCCACTGGTCTTCGATGGTTCAATTTTTGCATGGTTAATACATAATCTTCCATCTTGTATTGTGATCTCCCCAGCCGGACCATTGTCTGCTATGACTTGCAGCTCTCTTGTGGACTTTAACAATGATGCAATATCAATATATTGCCCTTTCCAAACTTTCCCTTTAACTTTTAAAGGTATACTACTACCTACATTATTAAAAACACTAGGTTCCTGAACCGGCTGCCATTAATCGGTGACCTCCATTACTGGCGCCATTACTTCTTTTTGAAAAATTAACAAATTCGACACTTCACCTGAATCATCCTGGTTTCCCACGGGAAACCTATCCTTCTCCGCCTGCCTGGACCTCTTAGGCTCCTTTCCAACCTTCTTTGAAGCTATTCCCCTCTTAAGTGCCATTATTTTCGCAGATTGCTTGGATTTTAAATTTTAATAAATTGTACACAGCTATGCCCTTCAGGAGTTGCAGGAAAAAGGAAGCTGACTTGGAATTGCATTCTGGGTACCCCTATCAAGGGACATAATTTTGAAGCGAAACTTCAAAAATTCAGAAGCATTTATCTCCCCTGCTATAAACCCTTATTTATTTGAAACACCTGACCCTTTGTTACAAATTATTTTAAATTGGATTATAGAATATAAAATTCGTATAATCTGTATCATTTTTATTAGTTTTACTTCGTTCATTTATAGGATGTTTAAACCCAGAATGGATATGAGTGGGCCTTTATGTATTTGTTGCGTATTGGGATCAAGATTTACCTGTACATACGCATTCTGGTCTGATCTAACAATTCTGTATGAATGAATGTAGTACTCATGTTTAGGAATTTTGGGGTATTTCATGTAGATACCACATTTCTTTGCGGGAAACGACGTCGATCCATTAAATTAAGTGTAACGGAAATGACGTCACAACGTTCTTTGCTACGGTACAGTCAAAATGTATGTTAGGGCGTAGTATTGCTGTCGACTTTTTTGACGAACGGGAAAAATATTTCGTACACAGTTCCGTTTATTTTTAAACTTGTTCGTACACATGTTAGTTCACACGAAAATAACACAACATTTTTATGACCTTAAATTTCGATTTATGAAAAAAAAAAAATACAGTCTCACAGTCTGTTACACTCCTGACCTTATTAAAAAATAAAACAGATATGTATTTATCAAACTTAAATACATGATAACTTTAGGTTTTTTCAATATGATTTTCAAATACCTTTCATGTTGGGGACTGACACAGCTTAATTAATTGTTCTTGCTTTCACACGACCTAGGCTTTGCCTATTAACATATTATGAGTATAGGTGCTACCTATTTCGGGTAAAAATTTAATATGAGTATAAGTGGTACCTATTTCGGTTAAACATTTTTTAATTTTTTTTTAATCGGTAAATCATTCTCCGATAATTGCAGTTAGCCCCTTGCTTGCAGCACTATCAGTGATTTGAGTATAAGTTATTTACGTGAGCTACCGTCTTAAGCAAATAAACTAAAAATCATCTGGTTAAGGATATATTCAACTTTTAAATAAGTCCAAGATTTTTGTCAGGTACAAACATAATCGACTTGCCCTTGATAAAGTACTTTAACCTTATCAGTTTTTATTTGAACTCATTTTAAATATAGACAACGAGTGTAATTACACGCAAATTATCACATATCAGATTACGTGTTTTCATTCCTTTATCGAGTACGTATTATTTTAATTCAATTATTTCATCTACAAGTTTGTTTTTGTTGCAATATTTAATTTTCAGGATTATCGTGACTGCAACAACAAAATCCTCTCTGGACACAATTTTTGGAAGACGTCAGTAGACGGCTTCCAGTAGGAATGCCTTGAAATCTTAGCACAAGGAGAAGACAAGTCATTATTGTGATTTGCCTTTTTTAACTTCTGAGTTGTGAACTGATACAATACGATTACTTTACTAATGGAAAAACACGGCTACATTTTTCTAAAATACTCAATGAACTTTTGTTTGTACCTTTTCATGGAAATAAATATCTCTTACTTGATTAGATTAACACATTATTATAGATACTCGCTCCCTGATTTCATAGACCTAATATTGGAATATCTCGATTTATTCACTTAAAATGTTAGCTTTTATGAAATTGGCTTTAAATACATCCCTTTTGCACTGTATGTGTGTATATTAGTAATTCAATTTACCAATACCGGTATAATATTTCAATATTTTGTTTGTTTTGAGTCTTAATCTTAAGTAAGTGAAAGTAGTACTGCATCTAGCCTTAACAATAAACCAGTCCACTAGTTATATGTTAATCGCATGACCACAGTGTTTACTGAAGAGTAAATATAATGGAGGCACTGCTATGCGGTCTCTTAACCCTTTCTCACCTGAAGACGCATTTTGACACATCTGCAGCAGACGGCTATTGAAAATGATGAGCTATTTCTTTCTTTTGCCACAATGTTTTCAACTCTATTGAATGATTGTACCTTCATTTAAAGAGATTGTTCGTGTTGTCTATAAGTTTTTAAATTCGTCTTCTTCTCAATGTGATACCGACCAGTATTTATTTAAATGGTACTTTTACTTTACCTCAATTTAGTCTGTCTAGTATTTGTTCCTTTTTGCAGTATACTCATGTCTTATTGTTTAATGAATCTACTGTATGCACACTTAAAGCTGCGTATACATACCAATCAGATTTTAATCGTTTACATTCTTCACAGTAAAATCTCGTAAATAAATAAACTGATCCAGGTTACGGCCAAATTATCCGCATTTATTTGTTTAACTTATCAGACCTTTAAGTACTATTTTGGGATCATTGAAAATGATGAGCCCGCTATTTGAATCATGTTTGTGTTTTACCGACACACTGCATTTACGTGCCTTTGTTTAACCTTGACCTGAAGACCGAAGGCAAAATATATTTATGTGCGCCAAACAGCATTGTTTCCGAGAATATCTAACATGGAACTGGGCGTGGATTCTACATGGATATTTGCATGGTGATATTTCGGTAAAAAGCTTGTAAAAATGCAATCAATCATGAGCACTAAAAATTTTGTCTATTTATATATAAATTAAGTCCTGTTTATGATTTATTTTTCATGATCGGTTTAACTGGAAATCATGGCATTCACTAAGGAGCCTAACCCTGACGAGTAAAATATCCTGTCTAATACTTCAGTCTCAGATAAACTCAACATGTACTCATTGTTTTAACTACAGATATACTGACTTATGACAACAATGATTTAACATTTCGTTATCATTGGTCGGATTGTCCTAGCAATTCCGGTCTATAGATTGGCGATGTCTGTCCGTCAACATTTAGGTTTAAGTTTCAGGTTGAGGCAAAACCTCGGCACTGGTAAGGGTTACAAACTTGAAACTTTGCCTGAAGGTAACCAGTAACAAGTTCTATTGATTTATATGGTTACTTTGACCTTGACCTTGGTTTATAATCATTGATCAGCCATTGTGGCCGAAGGATACATTTATATATCTTTAAGAATATAATGAAATAAACACAAAGTCAAAATCAAGATCGTATAGTGGTTATTTTTTTTTTTAAAAAAGGTGTTCAAAGAAAGTAATACAAGTCAGATGGTACAGACAGTATTCTTTTCCTCTCCCAAAAGCGGGTCTGGGCCGTATCTCATTTACATATTCATAACTCTCTTTCTTGACCTAGCATCATATTGGAGAGTTCATCATTGACCCCTCCCAACACAGAACTATGACCAATATTAATAATGAGACCATCGAGCATTTCCTTTTATCAAATATAATTTATTCATTTATTCATCGTAGTTCAAGCCGTATCGTTACACATTGTTCAAAATGAGCGTTCTTTTGTCAACAATCTTTTCATAAGTAGTCTGCTTCAGAGGCGTCGCCACCGTCTGTATTAGGGAAAGGGTTAAGCTTTACTGTAACCCCATATATTATTTGTTTCAGCCATATTGACCGGTTTAAAAAGGTAGTCGCCAGGTGGCATCAGAAAATGAATGACATGAACAAATTTCGCACGATATTATCAGTAACACATTTACTTCTTAACCATCATGCAGGTGATCCATTGAGGGTCATCTTGGCCCTAATAGTTTTTAATCAGGTTCAATGTAAAGCAAATTCTAAATTTTCTGAAATTCTTTACTTAATAATACTTTGTTCCTAATAATAGACGACATCAATACAAATTCCAACCATTTTGTGAGCAATCATTTTACGTTTTTTCGTAAATAGGTAGCACCTACATGTATATATATATATATATATCATCCTACAAATAGTTAAAGATTTGGAGCTATTATAGCCCAGATGATAAAGAAAAGCTTAGATTTAAATGCTACTATGTTATTTTAAGAATACTAGTTCATTGCAAACTGAATGCCTCAGTGGTGTTTATACAAAACAGCCCACTTTGAAAGCGCGAGAACAGGGATCGATCATAATAGACACTTTTCACAATGCAGTAACTTTCCTCCTTGGCACTCATTGTTGCGATTATTAACATGCTTATATTCCTTCGATGACAGTATTCTTAGTTTAAATCAGATTGATTGGTCTGACAAGCCGTTATGGATGCAGCTTCTTTATATATAGTTTACACCCAGCCTGAACAAGCATTTGAGTGGTGTTCACGTGATGACACACAACTATCATTTTAAATTTTAGCTCCACTGGCTGACAGAGTCGAGCTTATGTCAAGGCAAATTGTCCGTCGTGCTTGCGTCAACATCTCGTCCAACCAGTAGGTCAATTATGATTGATCTTCACAAATAGCATCCTCTCAATGTCCTTACCAAAAGGTCTTTCCATGCAGAATTCTAGTTTCCGTGGCAACCAAAAGAACAAAACTTTAAAAATGTTCTCCTCCCAAACTGTTAATTTAATTAATTTTGTTACCTTTTTCTTGGGTGATCCTCTATCAGATTCATTCAAGCCATATTGATTGGTTGAAAAACTTAACTGCCAGGGGACGGACTGTTTTGACTTATATAGCTATAGATTTAACTTTAACATATCGAAATAAATTTATAGAAATGTTCCTTGGTTGACACTCTATTATATTTGTTTCAAACCATGTTGATTTGTCGTAAAACGTAGCCATTAGGTGAAGACTGTGTTGCCTTATATGGCTAAAGTCAAAACTTTAAAAGCCGAAAGTATTTTGCCGATTTTCAAATAACTTTGTAGGAATGTTCCTTATGTGTCCCTCTATCAGATTCCGACAAGCCAAGTTGATTGGTCGAAAACATGGCCGCCAGGGTCAGGGCTGTTTTGCATTATGTCGCTGTAGTGAAAACTTTATAAAACTTCTTATTTGAAAGTGAATGGCTTATTTC
Organism: Serripes groenlandicus; assembly: GCA_031761405.1. Lineage (NCBI taxonomy): Eukaryota > Metazoa > Mollusca > Bivalvia > Cardiida > Cardiidae > Serripes > Serripes groenlandicus. The sequence continues at coordinate 24,115,340 of JASEVX010000010.1, forward strand.
CAAACAATTTTGTAAAATTGTTCCTTAAGATAACTTCTAAGTGACTCCTTCAAGCTATGTTGATTTGTTGATTTATTCTGGCTGGCATGTTAATCACCTCGCATTATTCAGGTGAGCGATTCAAGGCCATCTTGGACCTTTCGTTCAAATAATTTGTAGAAATGTTCATTGTTTGACAGGCTTTAAGATTCCTTCAAGCCATGTTGAGGGAGGAGGGGGTGGTTAGTAGATGTTTTGCCTAATATGGGTAAAATGAAACCTTAAAAATGCTTCTTCTCCGAAAGTATCTTGCTGATGTTTGAATACTTATGTAGAAATGCTCCTCTGGTGACTCTCTACGAGATTTCCTCAATTAAATCTGATAGGTCAAAAAGTATGGCTGCAATGTGGCAGGGCTGTTTTGCCTATGGCTAGAGAGGTTTAATTTAGGCCTAATAGCAGTGGAACGATACTGGCCTTCTTGGGCCTCTTGTTTAGCTCACCTGAGCACGAAGTGCGGGGTGTGCTATTGTGATCATTCACCGTCCGGTGTCCGTCCTCGTTGGTGTCGTCGTCGTCATCCGTTTTTTCACGTTTTCCGACAATCAACGTTTCTTCCTAAACCAATGAACTAAATTCAAAATAAATTCTCAGGAATATTTATTAGGTAGTCTTCTTTTAAAATTGTTCTAATAAATTGCTCCATACATAACGTTGGTTACTGCGTTGTCAGAAAAAGCCAAACTGTCCAAAAGAACATGCACGATTTGAAAAGTATTTTGCACAAATGTACCTTTGATGACTCTCTTCCAAGATTGTTTAAATGATTCCATACCATTAAAAATTCATGGCTGGCAGGGGGCATGGTTTGTTTTCCGTGTATGTATATATAGTCAAAACTTAAAAAAAAATATTCTTGTCCAAAACCAGCAGCCCAATTTAGAATTAATTTGGCACAAATTGTCCTAGGGTGACCCTCTACCAAGATTGTTCACATTATTCCGATCTGTTGAAAATCATGGCGGTCAGGGTGCGGTGATTGTTAACTTTATATGAATTCGGAAATCTTAATGTACAAAAGCACTTGCCAGATTAGAAAATGATTTGGCACAAACGTTCCTTGGGTGAACTTTAAACAAGATTGTCTTAACTATTCTGATTCATTGATTCACAATTTCGCAATGGAGTGGGGCTTGTTTACTTAATATGAATATATACATGTAGTATAAACTTATAAAACCTTCTAGTACAAAAGCACTGGCCTGATTTAAAAATAATTTTGGATACAAACTTCCTTGGATGACCATCTACGACGTTTTTTTAAATGGTTGTGATCTGTTGAAAAACATAGACATGAGAGGGCGGGGCTCGTTTTCCTTATATAATTTTTGGTGAGAGCATTTGAAACTTTTCAGTTATATCAAAACCGGTCAGCGATATAGGACTTTCGTGGTCCTCCTGTCTTATATTATTTGATAAGTCTTGGCTCAAAGATATAAAAATTAAAAAAAAGTAACATTCCAATTTTTCCTTGTAGGCTAACTGCTGATGCATTATGTCAGATATTGGATGAGGTTCTACAACTTCCACAAACAGTGCACTTTGTTGACGTTTACAAGTCTATTGCAACTCACATGGAATGTTGGAAAATGATATTCAAAGGAAATGGAAAAGCGTTCCACGAGGTTAAGGCAAACGAACACTACATCAAGGCAGAAGGATGTTTAAAAGAACTTGTAGAAAAACTTAGGAACTTTCAAGTATCATATGAATTTATAAGCCTTTTTCAGCAGACGAATAAACGGGAGAAATTGTCTGAGCTTTTGAAAATAAAAACATTTCAGTCATTTGAAAAGATATGGAAGGAAAATGAGAAATTATTTAAACAAAGCTTAGATGATACTGAAGTTGTACAGAGTGTGTTTACTGGAATACTAAAATATGTGCCGGGAGCAAATCTTCCACATGATTTCCACGAGAGGAAAGAAAGGGTCAGTTTATTTCAGACAAATGTCAGACGAAAAATGTTGGCAGTAGAATTAAAAAAGGAAGGGTCACCAAAGGAAATTGATGAACTGGTGTCAACTTCAAAACTTCTATTGAAAATCATACATTCCAGGGTATTCTGGAATGTGGGATTAAATAGGATCATAAAGGAATTTAATGGAAAATTACTTGTTAACACAGTGAGCGAAATAGTTGAATCAATTCGTCTACTGTTTGAACCAGAAAGAAATTATGACGAAGTTGCTGAGCATGAAAAAGTTACAGATAATGACCAAGTAAACACATTTTTTGATGCTATCCTTCTTGTTGGTAGTGAAACATTCAGAGAACAGTGGCAGGCACTTATGAAAAAGCAAGATTTTGCTATGTCTTGTTGCATTAACATGTTTAAAGGTGCCAATGTCCCTGAAGAAATACAGATAGCAGAATCGTTTATGAGTATGAAAATAACAGACAAAGTCAAAGTAACCCTCAATAGGTTAGGTGATCTGAAAAAGATTGAAAGCTCGGTTGATGCTATGAAAATGTCTTTAAAGTCATGTAAAATAGATGATGGTGAGTTTCTTAAGGCTGTCGAATCATTTGAGCTTCTAACATCTGGAGAAACATCGCAGTACAGCTTCCATGATATTGGTAAATCATTGGAAACTGTGTTTAAAATAGCTGATCCAATGAGTGAAGACACATTATCCGTTCTTGAAACTGTTGGTGGTGCATCAAATTTGATAGATTTCCTACAAAAAATTGTTGACGAGGACATAAGAAATTTGATTGATGCAGTCGACGATATTTCTGAGCAGCATGTTCCAGAAACATCTGTGGCCGCTCTGATAGAGGTAAAACGTTTTTTTCAGCCTATACTTAAGTCTGACTTAAATGGGGATGCAAACGGTCTCTTTGAACTTATCAATAAACAAGTTCATTCAAATCCCGGATTTGGAAGGGTGATGCCTGTAAAGATTGTTGAATGTATGAGTAATTTACATAACTTGATATCATTGTACAACAACGTGGCCAATAGAAGTGAACAAACAAAAGAAAAAATACTCAACATAGTGAAAAAGGGAAAGTTTCAGTTTAATCTCAATCACCACGGAATAAACTGTGATTTCAGTGCAAGTTACAATGTCAAGAAAGTAAAGATTACTCATTCCAAACCAGCTTTGGTTGATTTAAGAAGCCGAGCTCTTCTTCTTGCTAACAAACAAGAATCCAAGACTGGGATCAAAGGAAATGAGCTGATCTTATTTGTCTCCTTTATTGATACATGTACAGACGTATCGGAACTGATTGTTACCCTTCATTCAACAGGCCATATCAAATTTAAAGATTTCAAACAGGTAGAAGAAGCTGGAAATCTTTTGAAACTGAAACAACATCTTGGGTTTGAGTACAATAATTGGTGCCTTAATCTTAATTCTGTCAGATCTAGATACTATCTTGTCAACTGTTTGCAAGGGTTTCAGATTCATAAACTGCATACCTGCTTGGAAACACGTGAACAGTCTGAAAGCATTATAAATTATGAAAGGGAGGCTGAGACATTTTTGATGGCTATTCATCCAAATATTCAGTTGGTGACTCTCAAGAAACATTATACAAACTATAAAAATCATCAGACATGTGATGAACACACGTTCATTGATTACATCGGCCAAGCTTTACATGCCTGTTTAAAGAACGAAAAACGTTTCCAACGGCGGTTAAATTGTGAATCCGTTCAAGGAAAGAAGTTAGAGGATGTTGTTAAGAAAGGACGTCTTCTTGTTGCGCAATTAGACGAGTCAAGTCTTTTAGTTGTTAGAACAGTATTAACCCTATACTATAATACGGTACAGCGGTTACCTGAACCAAATCAAATCCTTTTCTGCTCGAAACTCACCAGATGGGCGGAGATTGAACTTTTACTACATCGCTGTCTCGGTGCCTCCGAGTTTTACGGGGAGGAAGTTCTCTACTGTGTTACAAATGTTGAGCTTCTTCCAAATGAAGTTCAGTTTAAGTTAGTTGAGGCACTGCGAAACCTTGAGTCCGATCAATGCTATTTGTTTGCTGTTATTTGTAGGGGTTCAAAGAACCATCCTTTCATCAACGAACTAAGTGAATTTTTGAGTAAAGTAAGGCCTTTATCTGACAAGATCATTGAAGATATACTGTATAGGGAGTGCCCAGGTGTAACAACCGTTACATCAGACGTTGCAGGTCTTGGAAAAACTACACATCTCATTCAAAAAGCTTTCAGCTCCGGCCATTCAATTGCAACATTGCATATCAGCGGACCCATGACAAAGGATAGAATTGTAAGCGGTTTAGTATCCCTGCAAATAAAAGAATTCAATACGCTTCACATTGATATTGGACCTTTAGCCAGCACATTGGAATTGGACACGTTTTTGTTTGAATTGATAGTTCTCCGCTTTGTTTCGACTAGCAAAACATCAGTTTATCTTCCAACATCATCTGTATCAATTGAGATTGCCAATTCATTGCAGGACGGCCTACGAAAATCGTTACAAACTGCAATATTGTTCCAGAGGGAACATTTAGAATGGCAGAATTATGATAAGTTTGTTTTTAGTAGAGAGGTAAACAGTCCCGTACAAGTTGTATGTCAATATCTGCTTCAGCTGCGACAAGGAAGTCTTGATTCGTTTGATATTTTCTTTTCGGGCAATAACACTGTAAACCATATGCCTTCGGAGTCATGCAAAGAAATATTGCGAATGTATTTCCCATCCTATCCTGGCATATCCTACACCAGTATCAACATCTTTTTAAATGTTCTTGCTGACCAACTAAAGAAATTGTCAATTAGCTCTTTCTTTAGAGTTTCTCGAATCAAAGACATGTTAGGTCAAACAACTACGCCGAGCATAAGGAGTTCTCTTGTAACAGCACTTGTAGATGTGTCAAAAGAGTTTTCATCAAAGTCTGTTGATACATGCAGGGCTATACAGATGTCTACAATGGACTTTTCATCACACTTAGAGAATGCAAAACCTGTCAGTGCAGCTGAAGGCCTTACAAAGATAGTGAAGGGCATGATTCGTTGGGAAGACAGTAACCATCTCATGTATGTGTTTCACAACCAGAACATACAAACCATATCGCCCATATATAGGGATCGAACCAAAGTGCCGAGTCATATAAAGTCCTTGTTTGAAAGCCAAATGAAAAAGGAAATGCATGATTACAAAAAGATGGCACAATCAGAATTACAAGTGGTTTTACAAAAGATTTGTCGATCAAATCCACAAATGTTACCAGAACAAACTCTATCAAAGATGTCCAGTGAGTATGCGCTTACTCCAGATAATTTGTTGAAGATGATTCTAATCATTTTACGGATTAAAGCTGGGATTCCAGTTTTAGTAATGGGAGAGACGGGTTGTGGAAAAACATCACTGATTCGCTACTTAGCCCAGATATGTGAAGTAAAGTTTAATGTGCTTAATATCCATGCTGGTATTGAAGAAACAGCAATTATAGACACAGTTCTGTCTTGTAGCTCTGAGGCTTTGAAAAATGTAACTGAACAATGCTGGTTATTTTTGGACGAAATAAACACATCAGAGTACGTCGGGGTAATAAGTGACGTGATTTGTCACAACAATTGCAACGGTCAAAGTTTGGCACCAAACCTTATTGTAATGGGCGCATGTAATCCTTACAAACTACGTTCTGAAAAGGCCATATCAACAGCAGGTCTCAAAGGCAAAATTATGACAGATGAATTATCAAGATTAGTATACAGAGTTCTTCCATTACCAGAAATGTTAGTTGATCATGTTTGGGATTTTGGCAGTTTGAATGAGACTGACGAGAACACGTATATATCTAGAATGGTTGAAGGTGTTTTCATAAATGACAGAAAATACCACAGATTACTTTCAGAATTACTGTCTATGTCACAAAGATTTATCAGAAGTCTTGAAAATGGTTCTTGCAGTGTGAGTTTGCGTGATGTGCAACGCTGTAAGACACTGACAATATGGTTTATGAAAATTCTTCATAGAAAGGGTTCGAAGTATAATGCCAATATAAAAAAAAAAGCCATTTTACTTGCCCTGGCTCATTGTTACCATAGCCGCATATCTGATGTGTCATTAAGAAAGACATACAGAGAAAATATTGCAGAAACATGTGTGACGAATTGCGTTCACTTTTCGGAAAATGATGTTCATGATATAATTAAAAGGGAGCAGGAAGATATATTAAACAGGATGGATCTCCCACCTGGTACTGCAAAAAACACTGCCTTACGAGAAAATGTGTTTGTACTCTTGGTTTGCATTTTGAACCGAATTCCTATCTTCGTGGTTGGTAAACCTGGGTGTAGCAAATCCCTATCAATGCAAGTTATTAGAAATAACCTCAGGGGAGAAGATTCCAAAGATGAGTTTTTCAAGACTCTTCCTCAGCTGTACTGTGTGTGTTTTCAGGGATCGGAATCCTCTACGTCAGATGGCATCATCAAGGTCTTCGAAAAGGCCGAAAAATATCAAGAAACCAACAGAGCAGATACTGTCCTTTCCGTTGTGATTTTGGACGAGATAGGGCTTGCTGAAGTGTCTCGCTTTAATCCATTGAAGGTTTTGCATAACCTTTTGGAGCCCAACGGAAATGATAGGCCAAATGTTGCAGTTGTTGGAATATCTAATTGGTCATTGGATGCTTCAAAAATGAACAGAGCAATACATTTATCGAGACCAGAAATGGATGAAGATGAACTATTTGAAACAGGGATATCCATTAGTGATTCCTTTGTTTCAGTGGATATATCTACCAGCAAAAAGGGCCTTTCAGATCAGTTCTCTCATCATCAGGATATGCCCACTTTCAAAACCTCTTTAATCGAAAATGAGTTAAGAAGAATCGCAGAATCATACTATAAATACACAGGAAAACTGGCTTTTAAGAATTTCCATGGATTGAGGGATTTCTACTCCTTGGTGAAGTTTTTCGCTAAAGAAGTATCCAGAAACCCAGAAATTTCAATAAAAGAGAAAAGGCTGATCATGATGACGGGTATTGAAAGGAATTTTGGAGGACTACCAGCTGAAAGACCAGCTTTACTGTCTGTGTTTCAGGTTAAGGATATGGAACAATCATGCCCTGTTATAGGTCTTATCAAAAGTAACATTGACGATCCATTGGCTCGCCACTTAATGCTTATAACAAATGGGGAATCTGTTTTGGGAATACTTGAACAAAATCTCAGTGATTTTGGAAGACAGAATAGAGAAGTTATATTTGGTAGTCAATTTGAAGAGGACTTAACTGATGATTATAACTACAGAATTCTGAACAGAATTATACTTTGTATGGAGCAAGGGCTCGTTCTTATCCTTAAGGATTTAGAAAATATATATGGTAGTTTGTATGACATGCTGAACCAGAATTACACAATAATTGGAAAAAAGAAAAATTGTAGAGTGGCACTTGGTCCCTACAGCAATCCCATTTGTCATGTAGACGATAATTTTAGATGTATTGTTCTGGTAGATGACAGCAAGTTGCAGTATTCCGACCCACCATTTCTAAACAGGTTTGAGAAGCAGTACTTACGCTTTTCAGATATAATCAGTCCTGAGCAAAAAGCAATAATAACTAAACTTGAGAAATGGGTATTTGAGGTGAGTGTTTACAAAGACTTTGATGCGCTAGATGCATTTCCTATTTTCAGTGAAGATATGGTATCATCTTTGATACTTCATAAATATAGAGGAAATTTAACAGAAGATGAAATAATTTACAACTGTAAACTGGCCTTGCTGTGGATCATTAAACCTGAAGTAATAGTGCGGCTGTCAAGAAACAGTTATGACACTCTTTCACAAGCATTCGAAAAGATTACAGAATGTTACCTAGACTTACCAGTTCACAGAGGAATAATTGGCCTTTTAGAATTACAGCTACAGAGGAAAGAAACTCTTGATTGTCTGATGAGCATCGTTTTCACAAATAGCAACATTCATACCAAGGTTTTACAGAAGGTTGACAATTTCAAAATACAAGTGGAAAAATTGGGGGCTTTTAAATCAGAGAAACAATTGTCGTCCAGAATGAAAGCATTTTGGCTGGAGTCAAATTCAGAGATATTGTTTCTACAATGCAGCGCGTTTGGAGATGAGCGGCATATTATGCTAGCTAAATCTGCGATTGAAAAATTTCGCCAGGAATTTATATCTACAAGATCCGAGGGTGACGTAAAACATGTTTATTTAGTTGTACATCTTGACAGAAGTAAAAGATCTTCAAATATTTTATCGCAAATAAACTTTCTGTCAAATTGGAAACTGATCACTTTAGATTCTCTAGAAGAACCTAAATCCACTTTGCCAGAACTATGTATACAATCACTTCTTGAAGCTGTAATGGCCAAGAGACCATTGAATGACTATATAAAGGAACAACTTTTCTGGTCATTTACAAGAATTAAGTACAAGCAGGATGGAAGAAATGTTGAAAGTCTGACCGCTCTTATGAACAAAATGAAGCATTCTGAGGATTTTCTTGGTACCATGGATACTTTAATCGTGTCCTCTATTACAAAGTTCTTTCCTGACATGGACGACAAGGACTGGCAATTGAGGGTTGCGTGTAAAAGACAATCTCTGCAAACAGCGTCAAGCTTTATTGGTGCATTGGAAGCATACATTCTTGAAAGCATAAGCGTTCTATTAGTTAAATACGTGTTTGTAATGGAGACGGAACATATGCTGGATACATATTTTATAGATGACGAATATTGTGCTGAGCGTATTGAAATCTGGAAAACTATAATATCACAAGAAGAGCGATTTTCCATAGTAGAACTACCTTACTATTCCGGTCCTGAAAGTTATGTATGCAACGCTTATGCAGTTGAACTGAAAATGCCATTCAGTAAATACTTCTTTGATTCTGTTGAAACAACATCAGAAGAGTATTTGTACTCTGTGAAATTGTTAAAAAGTGCATGTGGTTTGGATCCGGAAGATACTTTGCCAGATGAAATTCTTTTTGAACTTCAAAAGAAACAAGAATTAATTGTTGATCAGAAACTGCCAAGACTCATGCAGTATGACTATGCGTCTGCAATGGAAGATTACTTTGATGATTTTTGCAACATTATGTCTGTACAAATTTGTCCAAGTCTATTAGTATCAGATAGAATACAGTTCACAAAATTAATTGCCGGTGAAAACATATCGTTTGAAGGGAAAGACTTGTTAGAAGGAATAACGTCGCTTCATATAGCTATCTGGAATCATGTGTCCGCATTTTCATCCTACTTGCAACTCTTTGAAACATGCAGGGAACTTTTGACACCAAGCGATCTTCAAAAACTGACCTTAAAACACCATACAACTCAAGTATTACCTGGACACGTCCCTGGAGATCAAATTGAAATAGACAAATGTGTCAATAATGGTCAAGATAAAGAAGGTTTGATTAATTTGCATGATCTTTATGAAACAGCAAAACCTGAAAAAGCTTATGAAGATGAAGAAGATATTGAGATTGTTGAAGATCAAGAGTCGTTTACCTCGGAAAATGATAATGTAGAAACACACGACGATAATGTTACTCAGCAAGACTTTGTAGGCAGTTATTCAGATGTTATTGAAGATGCAGAAATGCCAAGTACACTTGGATGTGTCTATGAAGCCAGTGAAATTGCTTTCGCTATATCCTTAGACAAGACTGTCAACAAAGTTGGATTAAAAGTGTCACCGCAACTGATTTTGCCCATTGTTGAGTTGGAAGCTTCTAATAAAGAACATAAGACATATATTAACTTAGAATTAGAAAATAACTATTTGCAACTTTTTGAAAGTAACCAGTCTGAACAGTTAATATTGAGCCCTTCAGATGTTAAACTTATGGTTTGCCAAGAGCATGAAAAAGAGTTTGGTGAATTAACAGAATCATCTGATGAAAAATGTTTGACAGATCATGGGTTAGGCATGGAATCGCTTGAAGGAGAAACCTGCATTGGTCAAAAAGATGAAAGAGTAGCAGAATGTTCTCAAGACGCTGGCAATTTAGATGATGTTGATAATGATGATGAGACTAACCAGTCTGAACCGTTGGTATCTTACCCATCAGAAATCGAGGAGATGGTTCACCAAGAAAAACAAAAAATGTTTGGAGAATTAATAGAACTATCTGACGAAGACAGTTTAACAGATGTTGCATTTGGCAAAGACACACCTAGAGAAATATCCTACCTTGATCAGAAAGAAGTCCATGTTGCAAAAAGTTTAGATGGATTAATAGATGATACTGAAAATAGAGGATTTGAAGAAACGTTTTCAATGACAGAGAAAGAAGAAGAAACAGAATTGAAAGACATTTTAGTTGAAATAGTTTGTCAGAAAATGCTACCGACACAAGCGACTATAGAACATTACTCAAGTATGAAACAATGGCTTATGAAGACGAATGAGGTGTTGTTCCTTGTAGCACAGGTTCATCCTGGTTCAAAGTTCATTCATCATCTACGTATAAGTGCCGATATTGTTTCATCTCTAGTACTTCAAAGCAAACTGGATATCACCTTATTATATACGTTTGCTTATAGCGTACAAAGTGAACAATCTTTAGATTCAAATAATGTGCTTAACGCATTGATGACTATCATAGAGCAGACAGCAATCCACTCATCAGCTAAATGTCAACGTATTTTAGCTAGTTACTTTTTACGCTGTTTACTGTCAGATCCAGAGTCAAAAGCAATATTTGGTCTACTGGACCTTGCTTGTCTACCTGACACAAATGTTGCAGCTTTCAAACCAGTTCTAAGTATAGCTCTTGAATGTGAGCAGGAAGATGATCAAGACTTCCTTTTTCAAATTCTAAAAGATGGAGTGGTCTGTGAAATGACTGAGGGTGATTCAATGGGGGGAAATGGTTTCATTTTGAAACTGAATGCTGCAATAAAGTATCTGCATACAAATGGAAGGTCTCAATGCCAGTTCATGGTACTGATTGTTGACTTAATAGAAGATATTATCTATCTTCATATATCTAAACTGGACCACAAAAGTGAGGAGTTCACTGACCTGCTTAAATATCTCATTGGGAGTCAAACTGCATTGATTGGACATAGCTTTGATTTGCAATATGTTGTTGCCAGCAGCTTTTTTAAGGCTTTTGTCAAACATTTAACACATGACTTAAGTTCTGCTGATAAAAAAGTAGCTGATCATGTTAATGCATTATTGACTAGAAAGGCAGATAATGGTGGCATTGTGTTTACTATTGAATCTTACGTTTTAAAATGTTTATTCCAAGAAAAAAGCCGTAGTTGCATCAAGAAAGATACAGAGGGTTTGACAGATGTATTGCCTAATTTGAGCAACATTCATATTCCTGTTACAGATGCTCTTAGAGACGCAAGCATTGATCGATGTCCATTGCTCATGTTCATCTCTTCAGCTAAACAAAAGGACGCTGTATTGTTAAGGGGTCAATCAGATGTTGAATTCACAAGCGGTATTAAGAGTCTGATAGATGAAATACACACAAGAGAAGGAGGCTTGTTTCTTCTATTTGCATATGCTGAAATGACTTTTTATATACCAAGAAGTTACCAGGTATTGGATGATAAAATCAAATCGGATGCACATGCAATAGCAAAACATGTCCAAAAAAGTAGCTTAGATAGACAATATTCACATTTTCTACAGTGTCTTTTAGGAACTGAAGATTTTAAAATCGTTTATCTAAGTCAATCAGAGCAAAGTTCAACGTCGGACATCCTTTTAAATAGCTTTCTGATATCGTTTTTTTCAAGTTGCCTTGTTACTGGATATAAACAAGAATACAAGACATTTTTTCTAGACTTCCTTCAATCTCCATGCTCTGTAGAAAATGTTTTCCTTCCTGGTTACCCTGGTGTAGACGAAGGCGAAAAAGGAGAGTTTTATTCCAAACCACTTCACTCAAAACTAAAGAAGTTGACAGATTGCAGAATTGCTAATTGTGAATGTCAGCATAGGGTTGTCATTGTTCCACCTTTTGTTGAGGACATTACATGTCCTGCATGTTTAAATATTCTTCATGTAGAGAACCATTTGGAGACTAAAAAAAAGTCAGAGGTTGAGTGCACTGGTTTTACTAAAGGTAGAATTAAAGATCGATTATATACAGTTAGAAACCTTTCTCCACTTGCCTGTCAGATTATATTCCTGTTGATAAAAGGATGTCTTATTGGATCCTTAGCACTCGACTATGAAACACCAGTACATTTAGAGAAACTATTGCGCTTACCTACTCTCGATATCGATATTCCCGAAACACTCTGGACCGACATTAAGATACATTGGGAAAATATTGGAAAACTGCTAGGTACTGGGGAGTATACCGTTGGAATCTTTCTTCAGACTGTTCTTCTTCATACCCAAGATTTTGTGTTTGGTAAATGTGACAAGATGTGCAGTGCATCGGATAGATTGTTATGGGAAAATGAATTTGAAAGAAGACTACAAATTGTGGTAGAAAACCGTTTTGTGTATCATCGACAGATGGTCAAGCACTATCGTTTACTAAGTAATCAAAGCAATATGCTTGAGGATGTTTTATTTGAAGTGGATGAAAATACGGAAGGCTCAATGAGTACAATCTTTAGACAAAAGAGCACACCATCTTATGACAACTTTGTTTCAGAACTATTTCCGATGCGTGAAGGGTTTCCACTGCTTTGTCTTATCATGAGTCTAGAGGAAGAGTTACATCTACCTGCTCATATTAAACCCATAATGCAGTGGCACATGGCTGTAGTATCAACCGCTAATTACGCCATGAGAAAACATGAGTGCTTGAATATGACTGTTACAGATTTTTTCCAGCAGGCAGGGGGTAACGAAAAGACTGTGATCTTAAGAACACTTTTTGGACAGATGCAAAAGTCATGGTCTTACCTTAGACAACATTTAAATAGAGATATAGCAAAATTTATGATGAACATGCATTGTGATCTTAAGATGGAAGATTGCATTATGTACTCAACAGATTGTGTCCTGTACAGATTACTGAAGTACTTAGTAGATCTACAAAATAAGATATTGGACGACATACTGGTACTTTCTGAGAGCTGTGAATCCGTGCATTTCTTAATGAGATCGGAAACTATGTCAATGATACCTTACGTTAATATAGCGGATGTGTCACAAATGCATCTTCTCCAATTCAAAGACTCCGAATTTGACTGGGTTAAAGTGATAGAGAAATACTCGCTGTGTGATACAACATATGGACAAGGTCAGAAAATTTGGTATGACTTTGAATCAATCGAGAAACTATTAGTTAGAAAACTTGTTCCAGGGAAGGCATATGTCATCATCAGCAGCCTTCCACAGATAGTTTTCACTGATGAACTTTACAAAAATTATGTAGCATTATCCAATGATATTAAAACTAAAGTTAAGCAAAAACCATTAAGCCCTGATATTCTGAATGCAATTGAAGAGAAGCAGAAAAATGACCCAAGAATATGCAGAGAATTGTTAATTCAAGTCGGTATGATTATGACACTTCTGAATAAAACAGGAGGTGATCCAGACAAGTGTTTCAGCGATTATGTAGAGGAGGTGAAGAATATACTGACAAAGAAGTTCTCAGATGATCTTTTACCGAATCCAACAAGTGCAATAAAGTTGGGCAACATTGTAGCCTTGTATGAAACATTGGAAGAAATAAACGCTGAGACTCTCATAGATGCCTTAGATGATGAGTATAGGTGTGAACTGGACTTTGATCAAAAGACATTATATGAGACTATGGTAAAAACAAACAAATGGCTTGGAAACTGCGTCCTTCGAGCATGCAAAAGATTCATTAATCGATGTCTGTCTTTAAGGGAAGCTGATGCTTCTAGACCATTGCTGGACTATGTTAGGGAGGAGTCGTTTTGGCCAGATGGTGTACATGTTGGTGCTCATTTGAAAGTTGGTGAAGTTGAAGAACGATTGCAAGATGTAATACCAACTACAGTGATGGTGAAACACATATATTACTTGGTAAACTTCATTGAAACAAAGATTGAGGTAGGTTTAGATCTATATTTTTTCATTTAACATTTTCCCACATGTAGACTGCAGCAGACGACTTTTTCAAACACTGTGGCAAAAAGAAAAATAACTCCAAATCCTTCTTTTACCACTTTACTAACTCTTTTAAATATTTGTGATTTTATTTATAGATATTTCCCATAGTTGTGCCTAGCATTATACAATTGTTGCAAATGTGTTGAATGTGGCTACCATTTTAAAAAAAGATGTTCTTGAACTTTTAAAGAAGGTTCAAATCTTTTCTAATACTAAATACATTTTAACTAATTTAAATATGATAAAGACTTTATAGTTGGTGTTGCTGAAACCTATACATTTGAATTATGGCATACCTCTGCAAGATATAGCTTGAACAAATGTACATCTGTCTCAATGATTTCTGTCTCTGTGGATTTTATTGTCAATGAATCAAAGATCAAAGACACACTTAAACAATCTTTGAAAACTGAACCTGTGTTCTAATTCAACCATTGCGTTTCAGCTCACCTGAGCACAGAGTGCTCAAAGTGAGTTATTGTGATAGCCCTATGTCCGGCGTCTGGTGTGCGTCTTGCGTCGTGCGTCCGTCAACATCTTCTCCTGCGGGGCAGTTTTGCCTTAAATGTCTATATTGAAAACTTTACAAATATTCTTCTCCAAAAGTATCTGGCAGATTTCCAAATTATTGTGTAGAACTGTTCCTATGGTGACTCTCTATCAGATTCCTTTAAGCCATGTTGATTATTTGAAAAACATGGCCACCAGAGCTCGTGGCTGTTTTGCCTTATACGGCTATAGTGAAAACTTTGAAAATCTTCTTCTCCAAAAGCGTCTGTCCGATTTCAAAATAAGTTTCTAGAAATGTTCCTTGTGTGCCCATGTATCATGTTCCTTCAAGCCATGTTAATTAATTGAAAAACATGGCCACCAGGGGTCGGGGCTGTTTTGCTTTATATGATAAAAGTGAAATCTTTTAAAAATCTTCTCCAAAAGTATCTGGCAAATTGCAAAAGAAATTGTAGAAATGTTACTTGGTTGGCCCTCTATCAGATTCCTTCAAGCCCTGTTGATTCGTCGAAAAAAATGGCCGAAGTTGTCATAAGATGGTGTGCTCTTTTGTCTTCCTCTTCTCCAAAAATATCTGATAAATTTCCAAATAATTTTGATGAAATGTTCCTTTGGTGACCCTCTACAAGATTACTTCTAGGCATGTTGGTTTGTTAACAAAAACATATTGTGCTAGGCATCCCAATCACATTGCATACTTCAGGTGTGCAATCCAGGGCTATCATGGTCCTCTTGTTTAATGCTAGGATAATTTTACTTCACATTGTTATGTAATGAAATCAAGCTAGGATGATAATACTCCACACATATAATGATGATATTCAACCGTTATTCAAGATGGGATGATAATACTTCACACATGTTATGACTATAATCAATCGTTATTCATGCTAGGATGATTATACTTCACACATATACTGACTATATTCAACCATTATTCAAGCTAGGATGATTATACTTCACACATAAAATGACTATATTCGACCATTATTCAAGCTAGGAAGATAATACTTCAGACATATAATGATGATAATCAACCGTTTGTCAATAGTTGCAATGACTATTTTCTACCATGGTGTGACTATATTCAACAGTTATTCAAGCTTGGATGTTTATACTTACACATGTTATGACTATATTAAACAGTTATCAAGCTAGGATGTTTATACTTCACACATTTAATGACGATATTCAACAGTTATACAAGCTAGTATGTTTATACTTCACACATGTTATGACTTTATTCTACAGTTATACAAGCTAGGATGTTTATACTTCTCACATTTAATGACAATATTCAACAGTTATACAAGCTAGGATGTTTATACTTCTCACATGTTATGACTTTATTCTACAGTTATTCAAGCTAGGATGTTTATACTTCACACATGTTATGTCTTTATTCTACAGTTATTCATGCTAGGATGTTTATACTTCACACATGTAATGACTTTATTCTACAGTTATTTAAGCTAGGATGTTTATACTTCACACATGTAATGACTTTATTCTACAGTTATTCAAGCTAGGATGTTTATACTTCACACATGTAATGACTTTAGTATACAGTTATTCGAGCTAGGATGTTTATACTTCACACATGCAATGACTTTTTCAACCATGTTATGACTTTATTCGACAGTTATTCAAGCTACGATGTTTATACTTCACACATGTTATGACTATATTCCACAGTTATTCAAGCTAGTATGTTTATACTTCACACATGCAATGACTTTTTCGACCATGTTATGACTTCATTCTACAGTTATTCCCGCTAGGATGTTTATACTACACACATGCAATGACTTTTTCAACCATGTTATGACTTTATTCTACAGTTATTCAAGCTAGGATGTTTATACTTCACACATGCAATGACTTTTCAACCATGTTATGAATTTATTCTACAGTTATTCAATCTAGGATGTTTATAGTTCACACATTTTATGACTTTATTCTACATTTATTTAAGCTACGATGTTTATACTTCACACATGTTATGACTACATTCCACAGTTATTCCAGCTAGGATGTTTATACTTCACACATGCAATGACTTTTTCAACCATGTTATGACTTTATTCTACGGTTATTCAAGCAAGGATGTTTATACTTCACACATGCAATGACATTTTCAACCATGTTATGATTTTTTTATTCTACAGTTATTCAAGCTAGTATGTTTATACTTCACACATGTTATGACTTTATTCTATGTTTATTCAAGCTAGGATGTTTATACTTCACACATGTTATGACTATATTCCAGAGTTATTCCAGCTAGGATGTTAATACTTCACACATGCAATGACTTTTTTTTCAACCATGTTATGACTTTATTCTACAGTTATTCAAACTACGATGTTTATACTTCACACATGCAATGACTTTTCAACCATGTTATGAATTTATTCTACAGTTATTCAATCTAGGATGTTTATACTTCACACATTTTATGACTTTATTCTACATTTATTTAAGCTACGATGTTTATACTTCACACATGTTATGACTACATTCCACAGTTATTCCAGCTAGGATGTTTAAACTTCACACATGCAATGACTTTTTCAACCAAGTTATGACTTTATTCTACAGTTATTCAAGCAAGGATGTTTATACTTCACACATGCAATGACATTTTCAACCATGTTATGATTTTTTTATTCTACAGTTATTCAAGCTAGGATGTTTATACTTCACACATGTTATGACTTTATTCTACAGTTATTCAAGCTACGATGTTTATACTTCACACATGTTATGACTATATCGCACAGTTATTCCAGCTAGGATGTTTATACTTCACGCATGCAATGACTTTTTCAACCATGTTATGACTTTATTCTACAGTTATTCCATCTAGGATGTTTATACTTTACACATTTTATGACTTTATTCTACATTTATTTAAGCTACGATGTTTATACTTCACACATGTTATGACTATATTCCACAATTATTCCAGCTAGGATGTTTATACTTCACACATGCAATGACTTTTTCAACCATGTTATGACTTTATTCTACAGTTATTCAAGACTGGATGTTTATACTTCACACATGTTATGACTACATTCCACAGTTATTCCAGCTAGGATGTTTATAATTCACACATGCAATCACTTTTTCAACCATGTTATGACTTTATTCTACAATTATTCAAGCAAGGATGTTTATACTTCACACATGCAATGATATTTTCAACCATGTTATGATTTTTTTATTCTACAGTTATTCAAGCTAGGATGTTTATACTTCACACATGTTATGACTTTATTCTACAGTTATTCAAGCTACGATGTTTATACTTCACACATGTTATGACTATATCCCACAGTTATTCCAGCTAGGATGTTTATAATTCACGCATGCAATGACTTTTTCAACCATGTTATGACTTTATTCTACAGTTATTCCATCTAGGATGTTTATACTTTACACATTTTATGACTCTATTCCACAGTTATTCCGGCTAGGTTTTTTATACTTCACACATGTTATGACTATATTCCACAGTTATTCCAGCTAGGATTGTTATACTTCACACATTTAATGACTATATTCAACCATTACTCAAGTTATGATGATTTTACTTCACACATAAAATTAAGATATTCAACCGTTATTCCAGCTGAGATTATTATAGTTCATACATGTTATGAGCAGGCAACACATGATCATTCGAACACTCTTGTATATCACTTAAACTGTTTCAGAAATTGAGAGCCGAGTCCATGAACATGTCGAAAATGGCTACATCATGGCAGAATAACCAGAAACATGTTCCATTGACTACATATGCAAAAAAGAAGAAAGCTGTAACCAAGCATATAAATAATTTTTGATGTACAGGTATTTGCTTTTTATGTCTTTTGTTATAATTTCATTGGTAAAATAATAAAAATATTGCATTTACGCATAGGAGACAATGACAACTGTTCACGTATGGTCATGTTTAGCTCGTGAATAGTGCAAAGCCAGATCAAGCTATACGAAACTGAGGGTTGATCTAGATTTACATTGGGTCGTTAATGCCTTAATGTTGTTTGTTGCAGAACGTCGTCAAAATTAAATATTTATTTTTCAATAACTGGAGGAAGTTTTACCCCTCAAAGTTTTTAGGACTTGCATGTATCAGTTTGCTTGATTTGATAGTTCATCTACTTTGAAAACATCTATGGTAAACTATTTTACATTTGAAAAAGGTGCAATTCTAATGAATTGTTTTAAAATATTTTGTGAAACTGAGAAATTATTTCCTTTGGGAATTTGGGATAAAATTGTTTAAAAACAGCTGTGATCCAACAGGCTCTAAGCTACACTCGGGCCAATATTTGGAAGAAATGTACTTTCTCATTTGTCCTGTTCATTAACAAAGTCCTTTTTACATATATACATATGAGTAGCATCTGGCAATTTTGGCTCTTGTTTCCTCTATGGTTTGGCACCATTAACCCTTTCCCACATACAACAAATGAGCAGCAGACGGATTTGAAATGTTTTAGACATAAATATGGAGAATCTCAAAACGTTAAAATATATTATTTGAAAAGAGTAGAAAAGATTGTGACCAAACGAAAAATTCCTCCTGATTATAAGCAATATCTTCGTTGGCCATAATGTTTTCAAGGGCCGTCCGCTACAGATGCGTCAACATGTGTCTACAAGTGGCAAGTTTAAAAGTAACAATGCCATTTTACCAGTGGGGAGATATGTTTCTAGTTCTATTTACCTGGTTTGGCAGGGTGGCACATATGGGTCACTTCTCAGTCCTCTTTAGTCCACGCTTTCAATAACTGACATATTGACAGGCAACACATGTGTTTGTTTCTTCTAACACTCTTGGGGTGATACCAAAGACATTACAAGTGGTAGTAGTGGCTTTTCGTCCATTGCTCTCAGGAATGAAAGATTAGCAGTAAGACTGACTTGCTGATGTCAGGATAAATGGACCAGAAGTACTAGTAATTTACCCAGGTAACGCCGTGATCTAACTGAAAAAGGTATAAAGCGGCGTTAAACACCATACAAACGAATCAACGATCTAACTGTTTGGAAGATGCATTTAGGAGCATGTAAGATTTAGGCATACAATGAAGGCATGCAGTGAAGACTGTGGTGAGACTGCAAACAGACTAGCTCCCCTAAGGTTTCATTGTAATGCCTAATTGCTATAAGACAGCGTTTCGCTAGAAGCTGCTTATATGTTATTGCAGCTTTCTGTTTCACCTTACTTCAGGATTGGACAGTTCGTTTGGAAATATATAGTCCATCCTGATTACAGAAGCACTGAATGACGTTAAGGTGTACTTGACATGGTGATGGGACTCCCTGAAACAAACGTGTTTATAGACATCTATATAGATAAATATGTATCTTACTTTTTAAATAATGTATATAATTTCAGATTATAAGTGGTTAAAGAAACCTTTGTATAATCTTCTGAGATTGCAGTTGTGCACACTCTAATGTCTTATAAATATTTTTTCTTCTTTCAATTTTAATTATTTTAATACTTTGATTATGTGATGAAATTATATTAACAATTGCAGATAAATGTGATTTATGTTCTTGCTATGGAAATCTTTTATTGTTATCATATGTATTTACATTTGATTGAAAGGGATTATATGTGATTATATGTGTTGCTTGAACTGGATGGACACAAGTGATATGCTCTTGTAATGTTTGCAGAGTCACTTATCATTGTACATAACATGCTTACATATTTATATGTCAAAACAAAGTCATGTAGAACTACATTTATTTTCTTAACTTGTTTATCTGGTTTGCTGAGAATGACATTACTTCATAATGATTTCATTTAAAATGTTGTCATTATTTAGTAATGTTATTTGTGTAATACAGCGTTGCTAGTCTTTGTGTGACATTGTGTGCATATCTGTTGTGTGATCTTAAATGTATCATTTACAATACTAGAACAATTACTAAAAGCATATTATCAATTGAATCAAAATAAATTCTAGTTAATTTGTTTATACCATTAACATGTGTGTATATAATATAACCCTTTCCCACTTAAAACAGTTCTGGATCAGACAACTTTAAAAATATATATAAAAAAAAGTATAGGTATTGAATAGATATATGAAAATATAGCGATTAAAGGAGGAATTATTCATTATGAGCAATTTCAACTCTTGCCACAATGTTTTCATAATTTGACAGCTGCTGATGCAACATAATGCGTCTGCAATCGAAGTGGGAAAGGGTTAATACAGTTGGAATTTAAAGTGCAGTATGCTTTCATGAAAATAGTATTTATTCCAACATACAAACATTCTTTAAAGTGCAGTATGCTTTCATGAAAGTGTATTTATTTCAACACACAAACATTCTTTAAAGTGCAGTATGCTTTCATGAAAATAGTATATATTCCAACATACAAACATTCTTTAAAGTGCAGTATGCTTTCATGAAAATAGTATTTATTCCAACATACAAACATTCCTTTAAAATATTTACAATATCCTAGTGAGAGAGTTTTACTAATTAAATTCAAAAATTGGATACTGTACCTGATCTTGTAAATATAATGGATTCACAGAAACTTTTGAATATTTGCTATATGATGTCTAATTTGTAAATAGATGCGCAATAATATCATTATGTTCCTTGAGAAGAATATTTGAATTGCCAGATATGTAATGAGCAGATGAAACTCTAGAAAAAGAATGTTGTATTCGAAAGAGAGTAGAAAAAACATTGTTGGAAAAAGAGAAAAATTAAAATTGTCTGGAAGCGATCTCCTTTTCCACAATCTGTATAAATTACTTGATGAATATGTGTCAACATGCATATTTATTCTGCTGAGTGTTCATTTACTGTTTGATATGTATATTGAATGCTATACATTTTGTTCTTCAAGGTGAAACACAATAACAATTATATTTGTTTGATATGTACATGTATTTTAAATGCCACTAGTTCTGTTCTTGTAGGTAGTAAAGGAAATCGCATTTGATTAATATATTTATTGAATGCCATTAATTTAGTTGAAACCTTTTCCCATATACAACATATACGCAGAAGACGACTTTGTAAACATCTTGGCAGAAATGTGATAATCTCTGTAAATAATATAATTATATTGGTAAATATTTTAGAACATTGTGGCAAAAGGATAAATTAATCATCTTGAGCAATATCTCCTTTTGTCACAATGTTTTCAAAAGCGGTCGACTGCAGAAGCGTTGTGATGCCTTTCTGTATGTAGGAAAGCGTTAATTGTGTTATCTTTGATTGTATAAATAAAAACTGTATGTTTAATTTGTAAATTGATATAATTTCCTTATATGTATAATTTTGATGTGTGCTTTGCAAAAGAAAATATTTGAACATATCATCGCGAATGGAGAATTGGCTCATGATGAGCAATTTCTTCTTTTGCATTAATGTTTTCAAAAGTGGTTGATTTCAGAGGCATTGAGATGCCTTTCTGTATGTAGGAAAGCGTTAATTGTGTTGTCTTTGGTTGTATAAATAAAAGCTGTAATATTTAAATTGTATATTGATATAATTTCCTTATAATTAATTCTTAGGGTTAGCTATGCAGCATAGAGACAGACAATCATAACAATAAACCACAAATATTTTCATAAGTTATAGTACCGCTGATATGTATATGTTTGATGTGTGCTTTAACCCACAAACATTTTCATAAGTTATGGTACCGCTGATATGTATATGTTTGATGTGTGCTTTAACCCACATACATTTTCACCTCTGATATGTATATGTTTGGTGTGTGCTTTAACTCACATACATTTTCATATGTTATGGTACCGCTGATATGTATATTTTTTATGTGTGCTTTAACCCACATACATTTTCATATGTTATGGTACCTCTGATATGTATATTTTTGATGTGTGCTTTAACCCACATACATTTTCATATGTTATGGTACCTCTGATATGTATATTTTTGATGTGTGCTTTAATTAACCCACATACATTTTCATATGTTATGGTACCTCTGATATGTATATGTTTGATGTGTGCTTTAACTCACCTACATTTTCATATGTTATGGTACCTCTGATATGTATATTTTTGATGTGTGCTTTAACCCACAAACATTTTCATATGTTATGGTACCTCTGATATGTATATGTTTGATGTGTGCTTTAACTCGCCTACATTTTCATATGTTATGGTACCTCTGATATGTATATTTTTGATGTGTGCTTTAACCCACATACATTTTTATATGTTATGGTACCGCTGATATGTATATTGTTGATGTGTGCTTACCCATACCCACATGTTGATGCATCTGCAAAAGAAATAGTTGATGAGCGATTTCTTCTTTTGCCTGAATGTTTTCAACTCTATTCTTTAATAAAATTGGCATTTCTTTAGATTTTACAAAATGCTGCAAATAATGTGTGCGGGAAGGGTTACATTTAAGTTCTATTCGTAAAGAATATATGAACATAAAAACAAGTTCATATAGTCAGTCTTTTGTCATAAACATTTGGGGAGGCTTCCATGATGCTTGACAACCTGGTGGCAACCAGGAACGATTCTGACTCGACTGTAGATATATAGGCTAATCTGGATCTCTCCTGGTCACAATATTGGGATTGGGGGATAAATTTCTATCATAAAACAATCAATGTCTTCTTTTCTGTTAACGAAAGGTCTACAGGTATAATATAATGATAAACAGTAATTGAAGATGTGTGGATTTGGGTTGGGGCTTTTTCTAAAGATAGTTCTGTCATTAATGTCATTTTATGTTTATTTATGAAAGGTGTGCAGAAATATAATAAATAATAATTGATGATTTGGGATGGGATGGAGTCCAAGTTTATTTCTGTCATAATTGTCATTTACTTATGTTTATAAAGGTTTGCAGAGATAATAATAAATAATTATTGATGATTTGGGGATGGGGAAGGGTCTAATGTTTTTTGGTAGGAATTGTCACTTACTTATGATTATGAAAGGTGTATTGAAATCAAAGACCTTTGGCAGAAATATTTACTAAATAAGTATTGATTACTTGGTGAAGTTTGGTTTTGTCATAATTGTCATTAACTTATGTTTATGAAGGTTTGCAGAGATAATAATAAATAACAACTGATGATTAGGGGATGGGGTATGGTCTTAGTTAATTTCCTGTCTTAATTGCCATTTACATATGTTTATGAAAGGTGTGCAGATATAATAAATAATTATTGATGATTTGGGAATTGGGTAGCCTGGTCTGAGTTTCTTTTTGTCATAATTGTCATTTACATATTATGTTTATGAAAGGTGTGCAGAGATAATAATATATAATAATTGATAATTTGGGGGATTGGGGTAGGGTCTAAGTTTATTTCTGTCATAATTGTCATTTACTTATGTTTATGTAGAGATAATAATATATATTAATTAATGATTTGGAGATGGCCTGGGGTCTAAGTTTATTTCTGTCATAATTGTCATTTACATATGTTTATGAAAGGTGTGCATATATAATAAATAATAATTGATGATAAGGGGATGGGGATGGGGTAGGGTCTAAGTTTATTTCTGTCATAATTGTCATTTACTTATGTTTATGAAAGGTGTGCAGAGATAATAATATATGATAATTAATGATTTGGGGATGGCCTGGGGTCTAAGTTTATTTCTGTCATAATTGTCATTTACTTATGTTATGAAAGGTGTCCAGATATAATAAATAATAATTGATGATTAGGGGATGGGGTAGGGTCTAAGTTTATTTCTGTCATAATTGTAATTTACTTATGTTTATGAAAGGTGTGCAGAGATAATAATATATAATAATTGATAATTTGGGGGATTGGGGTAGGGTCTAAGTTTATTTCTGTCATAATTGTCATTTACTTATGTTATGAAAGGTGTGCAGATATAATAAATAATAATTGTTGATTAGGGGATGGGATAGGGTCTAAGTTTATTTCTGTCATAATTGTAATTTACTTATGTTTATGAAAGGTGTGCAGAGATAATAATATATAATAATTGTTAATTTGGGGGATTGGGGTAGGGTCTAAGTTCATTTCTGTCATAATTGTCATTTACTGATGTTTATGAAAGGTATGCAGACATATATAATAAATTAAGATCATCTTTGAAAATAGTCTTGTCTGAAACCAAAAGGCATATAGTTAGATATTTGGTGTGAAGCATTTTCCCATAGTCTTCTACCAAGATTGTTAAAATAATACCCTGGGTTCAAAATGTGTCTGTCTTACATAAGGTTACATGTATATATTGAAAAAACTACTTACTTCTTACTAACTTGTACATTTCTTTCGTGACCTTCTAAGTCATATTAACTTGACAAAAGACAGACAACATTGGGTGTTGGTTATTCGATCTATAGAAGTTGAGATTTACTGGTCCTCTTGTATTTGTTTACCTGGCTGCCAAATGAGTTATTGTGGTTGGCATGGCAAATCACAATACATAACTTAGGTGAGCGATCCAGGGCAATCATGACCCTCTTGTTTATAAACGATGTCTAGAGACAGTGTGATTTTGATTTTCAATACATATTTTTAATGTAAATATTTTCTTTGTGGTTTCATTTATGTTGATTTTGTTTTTTGAGCTTACCTTAACATGAAGTATACGGTGAGCTATTGCGATCACGCACTGTCTGTTGTCGTCTGTCTGTTCATCCGTCCCCTCACATTTGCTACATTACTTCTTTTCCCAAACCAATGAACCATTTCGTATAATCATATCACAAAAATGTTCCTTAGTAGGTCCTCTCTCAAAATTGTTCCACGATTGAAAATACGGCTAAAGGTCATCCGTACAAATCTGGGTCGCGTCATAACTTCATAACTTTACTGAAACAGACAAATATGAGACTTGCCAAGTGCAGTACTTCATAATATTTCGACATAGAAGTATGTGACTTCTATTGAAGTTTTATTAAATCAAGTGAGCGATATAAGACCATCATGGCCCAGTGTTTCATTTTCTGTGTCGCCTTCCTCGGCAGGATGACGCATATGGATCACTTCTCTGTTTGTTTGTATATTCCTCACATTGTGACTCATAGCAGGTGACACGTATGGTTCAGTTCTCTGTATGTCCCTTACATTGTGATTAAATCAGATGGCACATGTGTTCCTTCAAACACCCTTGTATATATATATACATGTATTCAATTTGAATGTTTCATGTTTGGTGAGCCATCAAATAGAGTTGATAACTTTGTGGTAATATGAGAAATTGGTCAATATTAGCAGTCTCTCCTTTTGACACAAAGTTTTCAAAAGTTGTCTGATGCAGATGCATCTTTATTTGGGAACGGGCTACCTTCTTATAGATAGGATAGTGTGTGCTCACCAAACACAATGCTTTATGTTTAACATGACAGGAAAACTAACTATAGGGCATACATCACAAGGGTTCATCTACCTATGCAACTGTGCAGTCTAATCCAAATAAGCAATGTTTGTGAGAAATTTCTTGAAACATTGTATGACTAATTTGTGAACACATTAGAGTTATATCTCACTGTTTGGATGTGCAGGGTGATCTGGTTCTACATCGTTCACAAATGCCCTATTGTTGGATTGTCTGGTTCATTGTACAATTTGTTACTGCTTTCACACTCTTCAAAATCAGAAAACATCTCCAGTCCAAAATAAAATATCTAGACAGATTTAAAGTGAAATTTTCCGGATATGATTTGCTCATCATGAGAAGATCCGAATTCTCCTTTTCCGCTTATGTTTTCAAGTTGTGGGCTGCAAACGTGTTAACATTTGTTTTAAATTGTGAGTTTTTGAAAAATTATAAGTTTTAAATACATCTTGCAACAACAATGCAAAGCTTTTGTAGAGGTTCTCTACATTATAACTCCGATGTTAATTGTGAGTTACCTGGCATGTTTTTTTTAGAGATGTTTGCATCGAAAAAATTGAGTAAAAACAACCATCACATGTTTCAAGTTTACTTTCGGGATATAACTTATAACATAGTGTGGAAGGAGAAATAGCTCATTTAAAGCAAATTCTCCATGGCCACATAGAGTCATGAACTTTCAAAAGTTGTCCTTTGTTCGGACGTCCACAATTGTCTACATCTGGGAGAGGCTTACAGTGAATGAAAGCAGTATTGATTGCTGTGTTATGATGTACAGTATGTAATTGAGAAATATTATAAGTTTAACCCTTTCAATGTTGAAACTTTGAAATGGACTTGCCTACCTTTGCATTTTGAAGAGTCCATAGCTAATTCTAGGATTACAATATATTAAAGATATTGAGTTGAACAAGAATAGTGCCTGGTCAGACAGCATGGATGTGGCAGCTGGCCTGGCTCTATCGTGGTGGAACAGACTTCACATAATTGGTTCCAAACAGACAAAGGGTTAAGCATAAATTGGTGGTTATGGATAAATGTTTTTTGTTTCAGAAAGTACCATTTGTAATGGTTCAGAAATCAAGCTGTACATTGCAGCGTGCATGTTAGTCTTTCCGTCTGGTTATTAAATTTTGGCCTGAGGATTCAGTTGCTTTGGAAATACAGTGGAACCTGTGTATAAAGACCACCCATGGGATCACAACAATATGGTCTTTGTTCACAGGTGGTCTTTGATTGCAGGGTCATTTATGAAGAAAATGAGTAATTTGGAAACTGAATGAAGTGTAATTGCTATAGACAGATAATTGCTTTTCTAAGGTGGTCTTTATCCAGGCTTGACTGTATTTGAGAAAATGATTGATTATTGGTGAGTTAAAACATTCTTGGATAAAAGAAATGGCTCCTTATTTAGTAATAGAACTGAAAATATTTTAGGAAAAAGAAGCTATATATATTATATTAAGTTCTGACTTCTTTCTCCTCGATTTATATGAAGACGGATTGCAAGGGCGTAAAGACTTGGGCATGTCTTAAAGGATAAACAATCCATGTTGATCAATATTAGACTGCATGTACCTTGGTCTACAAGTATTGCAACCTATAGTCATACCTTTTTCCTATATATGTACACACACTTTCTGACGCCTCTGCAGCAGACGACATTTGAAAACATCACAAAGGGACAACTTGCTCAAAACGAGCAATGTCTCTTTTTGCCACAATTTTTTCAACATTATTCAATAATTGTTCTTTAATTAAAGACATTTTTCATTTATTTGCCTATATGTTTACAAAGTCGTCTGCTACAGATTTGCAGTATGCGGGAAAGGGTTAAGAGTAGCTTTATAACAGGATAACTGTTAACCTTATCCAAGATACAAGAGATCTACGTAGCAAAATTAAAAACCACAATTAGTGAAAGTATAATTATATTGATACGAAATGAAAAACATAGTAGCAAAGGGAGAAATTGTTCATTATGATCAATTTCTCCTTTTTGTCAAAATTGTTTGCAAAGTAATTTGTTGCAGATGCTTCAAAATGCTACTGCAAGTTGTAAAGCTTTAATATAAAAAAACACATTAGTTTTGATGACTAAATGAATGAACGCAATAAACATTCCATAACTGTCTACTGGCCTCTTTTGTTTTATGCTCCCAGAAAATCATTAATTATACCCCCAAAAAACAAAGTTTTGGGGGGGTATATAGGAGTCACTGTGTCGGTCGGTCGGTCGGTCGGTCGGAAGCCATATATTGTCCGGACCATATCTTAACGCTGCAACATAGGATTTGAACGAAACTTCATAGGATGATACAACACATTGAGAGGAAGTGCGGTGTACAGGAACCATAACTCTATTTTATCTAAATACAGTGTTATTGCCCTTTGTTACTTTTTCTTGTCCGGAGAATTACTTAATAACTAACAGATGGAATCTAATAAAACTGCATACAATGGTAGAGCATAATCAGAGGAAGTGCAGTGTACAAGAACCATAACTCTAATTTACATAATTACAGAGTTATTGCCCTTTGTTACTTTTTCTTATTCATAGAGTCTTGTCCGGAGCATAACTTTAAAACAAATTGTTGGAATTTAATAAAACTTCATAGGATGATACAACACATTAAGAGAAAGTGCAGTGTACAGGAACCATAACTCTATTTAATCTAAATACAGAGTTATTGCCCTTTGTTACTTTTTCTTGTCCGGAGAATTACTTAATAACTAACAGATGGAATCTAATAAAACTGCATACAATGGTAGAGCATAATCAGAGGAAGTGCAGTGTACAAGAACCATAACTCTAATTTACATAATTACAGAGTTATTGCCCTTTGTTACTTTTTCTTATTCGTAGAGTCTTGTCCAGAGCATAACTTTAAAACAAATTGTTGGAATTTAATAAAACTTCATAGGATGATACAACACATTGAGAGGAAGTGCGGTGTACAGGAACCATAACTCTATTTAATCTAAATACAGAGTTATTGCCCTTTGTTACTTTTTCTTGTCCGGAGAATTACTTAATAACTAACAGATGGAATCTAATAAAACTGCATACAATGGTAGAGCATAATCAGAGGAAGTGCAGTGTACAAGAACCATAACTCTAATTTACATAATTACAGAGTTATTGCCCTTTGTTACCTTTTCTTATTCGTAGAGTCTTGTCCAGAGCATAACTTTAAAACAAATTGTTGGAATTTAATAAAACTTCATAGGATGATACAACACATTGAGAGGAAGTGCGGTGTATTTTGCTGGTCGGTCGGAAGCCATATTTTGAGTCAAGGTGCTGTTTTGGGGGTATTTATCATCTTCAGTGATAGTTCTAGTTTGGTGTGTTGTCTGTTGTGTTTTGGTATCCAGGATATTTCTCAGTAACCGTTGAATGGAATTCAACTCAACTTTTACTACCATTATATAGATAGCACGAGTCTTTTTAAAGTCCATGGTATGACCCTACACAGGTGTGAGAAAGCTAGTAAACACACGTTGGGTAAACTGGCCTTCGTGATATAACTTAAACAAGTTAATGGAGTATTGCAACTAATACAAAAGTCCCCATAACGGACAAAAAAATTATAAGTTGTAAAAGGCACATTATTCTGTCATACATGACTTTAGAGTTATGCCATACATGGTCCTGACTTAATGTGTGAAGTTCTAGAGTTGTAAACATAGTCCAGTCAGTAAGTGGTGAAAATGGGCTCAACATCAAACTAATTGCAACAAAAATGATATTATTGATTTTTGAAAGTTTGATATATATACCATCACTGGTAAAAAAAATATACATAGGAGTAATTGGTATATTTCCCTTATCTATAGGATCACTCAATAGGTAGGAAACACCAACTGTTTTCAACATTGTTTCCAAGTATCTTTACGAGGAACAAATTTGAGCAAGAAGTGTACCTTAATTTTAACATATATATCTAACAAACATGTAATCTGTTTATAGAATGTACTAATAAAAATGTTTTTACCAACTTTGGATCAATTTATATACCATTTGTGAGCATACCTCTAGGTATATCTGACCCCACCCACTTGCGCAAGCAGGCATACATATAATAGTGCCATAAAGTAACTAAGATACAGAAGCAATCAATCAATTTGTGCAAAGGGTTGTGCAGAAGACTTCTTCAATAAACAGGCAGACTAATTGATACACACCTGAAGACAAAAAATAAAAACATAGATAGTATTGTCAAAGTTTTAAAACTGTTCAAAAGTTGTCTTTAAATATAAGCATCATAATTCTGAGATAAAATTAGAGTCATAATTTCACTTTCCAGTACAATAAGTAAAGATCGTTTCATGCTCCATTTTTGGGATAGGGGCGTTTCGCAACTATACCATACTCGGAATGCTTTCGAAAAGTCGGATTACGGCTGCAACCACAGTCCACATTTGTATACATACGCCAAAATCGAGTTTTGATTGGTTATGATCTGTCTTTTCAACGATTTCATTGGTTCGACCGAATCACGAAAAGTCCTCCGCTTGCATTAATTAATGAGACAAAATAATTCCAACGCGTGAAACACACTCTGAACTATGATTGAACTCAATGTCAGTGGTGTTAGGTAACGTCGACCGTGCTATGACCCCATTAGTTTACAACAGTCGACTTTTATAGATAGAGAAATGTACCTGCAAATCACTGTAAATACAATTATTGAAAGGAGTTGAAAACATCGTGGCAAAAGTAGAAATTGCCTACGATAAGCAATTTCCCCTTTTGTCACAATGTTTTCGATTGGCGTCTGTAAGCGGTAAATGGTTACATCCTCCACATGGAAGCTGAACCCTTTCCGTGATACTATAACAGTTCGAATATTAAAAATATTGTTGAAAATGGAGCTATTGCTGACAATGAGCAATTCCTCCTTTTCACACAATGCTTTCATACACGTTTTAAATTAATTCTTTTCATATATGAACGTTTTACTATGGACATTCTTTTACTCGACACATTTTGAATAACGTGATAGAGATGAATGATAACGAGCAATTTTGCCTTACATCAAGGGGAAAAATGTATAGTTGAAACCTTTGTGGAAATAGAGGAAATGGGTCACGATAAATAAATCTGCAGTCGTCTGCTGCACATGCGTCAACAAGCGACTAAGCGGGAAAGGGTTGAACCGTTTCCGTTATAGCTACTTAGTTACATACGAATGTTAAAAGTGTATTTGCAAACGGAGCAATTGCTGACAATGAGCAATTCCTCCTTTCCAAACAATGCTTTGGAACATTAATCTTTTTTTTCTATAACCTAGATAACGAACACATTTGTCTAGTTATTATTTAACCTTTGCCCCTTTTAGACACATTTGACTCGCCTTAACAGATGAATGATAATCAGCAAGTTTTGTCTTTTTCCACAATGTTAAAATCACTATTCAAAATAGGAAATAGAAATAAAATTTACAAATTAGAGATAATTTGATTTCAACATTGATTGATAGGGGTTAACGCCGTTTTTCAACATTTACTCAGTAATACCACGGCGGCCAGTTCACCTACAAATGTATTTCCTGGTTTTCTCACACCAGTACTCCACGCAACAATCTTATCAAGCAACTGGCTGCTCATCCACATAGGCTTAGCCCATTGACGAATGACGTATGAAAGAAATTTGGCCGAAAATGTCAACATACACACGAGTTATAACCGCAAGGTCATTATTTATTTTATAATTGAGGCGCTTCTAGCGATTTTGGGACAAAATTTATTATGTATAGGCATTTGCGTTAATTGAAGACTCAACGTCCGTCAACGTGTTATCTAGTCTTAGATGTATCTGTTGACATATAAACTAGAAATGTAGTCTAAATGTTTTTGTTTGTAAATTAACCTTGTACGGTCCCATTTCGGAGACGCATCGAACCAGTCTTCTGTAAGTAATACTTTATGAGTTGTCTCTGTCTGTAAAGTTTGGAGGTATAATCCGGCGCCCGGCCGGCTGTCTGCCTGAATGTGCATTCGTCCGTCCGTCATGGATTGCATGTATTGGTCAACATGTTGTTACTGTATGGCAGATTTATTTCAAAGTGGTCACACTTATACCGTGTGATCAGGAGAACGGCAAAGTGATAGGTACATAACTCTGGTCTGTTTATTTAAGTTATCTCCATTTTTCCTTATTTAGTTGAGCGATTGTCTCAATTAATTTCCATTGTATCCATTTCAAACTTGGTTTGTAGGTAACGTATGACCTACAGATTTGCAGTGCACCATTACCATAACTTTAGCATGCTGCGTTTGGAGTGTTTATATTTTTGTCTTTCCATGTTCTCACTTATTATATGACTTTCGCATGCAACACATGCGTTCCCGGCGTGAAATGCCCTTGTTCGTTAGCCGAGCCCCCGGTAGCTCAGTCGGTAGCGACGCGGGCTGTCAATCAAGGGGTTGTGAGTTCGAATCCCGGCTCGGCCAACTTTCTTTCCAACGATTGACAAAAGTCAATGCGACATGCGTCATTCGTCTTCCACCAATGGGCTAAGTATATGTGGAAAAGCAGCCAGTTGCTTGGGAAGATTGTTGTGTGGAGTACTGGTGTGGGAAAACCAGGAAATGCATGAGTAGGTGAACTGGCCGCCGTGATATAACTGAGAAATTGTTAAAAACGGCGTTAAACCCCAATCAATCAAAACCCTTGTTCGTTAATGAATGCTTCCCCAAGCTGTGTACTTTGTCCGGAGCGACTGATTGTATGTCCGTCTTTGTGTTCATCCATCCATCCGTCCGTCTGTCCGTTACGGTTTGCATTAATTGGTCAAAACTTTGTTTCTGTTTCGCGGATCCATTTCATAGTCATCACACGTATACATTGGGATTAGGAGATCGATACAATATTTTGAACACAAATCTGATCTGTTTTTTTAGGTGTAAACTATATTTTTTTCATTTCTTCGGTTATTGTCTCAATAGATGTCCAATGTATCAATTTAAGACTTGGTGTATAAGGAACGCAGAGCTACAGATGTGCAGTTCAAAAAGAAACATAACTCAAGCATGCTTTTGATTTTCTTTTATTTATCAGCATGATTACAATATACATTGTGGATCTTTAGTGATTTCTGAACTGGAAATATTTTATTTAAGGGTCGCTGTTCGGTATTTTGTCAATCTTTTGTCCTTTCTGATTTATGTTGTTTATAGAAAGAAAAGGGTCAAACTTTGATAAATAA
This sequence comes from Serripes groenlandicus, assembly GCA_031761405.1. Classification (NCBI taxonomy): domain Eukaryota; kingdom Metazoa; phylum Mollusca; class Bivalvia; order Cardiida; family Cardiidae; genus Serripes; species Serripes groenlandicus. The sequence continues at coordinate 24,148,514 of JASEVX010000010.1, forward strand.
GGTACATGTTATTGGCAGGCAGTATGGGTTGCTTCACACATTTTTGGTTTGGTTTGTTTTAAAGGTCATTGTTTATTGTTTCAACAGTGTTTGTCGATATTATCTATGCCATATATTTTCAACTTACATATGCCCCTATACCATTAGCGCTTTCAGCGCTTTGATTTACTGGGTAATCATACCAAGTAAGCCAAATTGTGTACATTTCCATGGACTAATTGACTGTTTTTCCATATTTGCTGCCAAAATAGTTTTGAACTATTTTACTATTTACTTTGTTGTCACTATAAGCAACATTTCCAGAAGTTTCAACAATTAAAAATAAGACTTTCACTTTCTACATTATTTCCTATGCTTGATTACAGTGATTTAATTCCATCTTTGTTATAGTTTGTATACATATCTTCAGTCAATGAAATTGTATCATATTTTGTGTCACAAATTGTAGCTTCATTTAGTTCATTTGATTCATTTTAATTTTAAACACTTGAAATAGATCACACCAAATATTGCAGACTGTAGCATTGTCAATGTCAATAATGTTCCCGAATAGCCCTTGTTATTGCCTTTCCTGTCATCACATGTTCAACAGCATTAGGGCCATACACTGTTTCAAGAACTTCGCCAAGTCCAGAACCGTGTTGCATCAAATGACCTATGCAGCCTAGTATGACGTCCTCCAAGTCTTAACACTAGTTTGTGAAGAATACTTTTAAGTGGTTCATTGATTATACTATTCATTGCCTTCCAGTCAAATGTAAGAACTGGTGTAACGGAATACCTTGATGCATGTTACGCCACAAACTTCAGTGTTGTGTTTATACAGGACAAGTCACTTGAATCCATATCGATCATGGGCAATACTATTATTGACGATTTTCCAGCGCTCTCTCCCTTCTGTGTCATCTGCATTAAGCCAGACCAGGCTCAGAGGTCGGATTGGAGATGTTAATTTTAAAAGCAGATCTAATTTCCATTTTTTGTTCAAAGCTTTTGTATGTCTTGTATTATTGAATGTTTTAATTTTTTCATTTCACTCATAGTAGGACACTGTTATTTCACCCGCCAGGCTTACTTCTTCTTTCCCAACAGTCTTTCTCTTTATTGGTTTTAAAGAGGACACAACAGGCGTAACACAGGCTATAATACTCATACCATGAAATATTCCATTACATTCAATTGTTCTTATATTGTGATCCACATCATCTGCTACATATTGTACACAACTCCTAGGGATGTAACCTAGAATATATATTCCTTGGGAAACAGCTGCACTTGATTCAAATTTCTGAATTTCTGTATATGATGCACAGAATCCGAATGTATACAATGTGTCTATTAGAAACTCGGAAGCAAATTGATGATGCAGCGAAGCCCAATTGAAGAGGTGGGACATTTAACACGAGGTCTTGCAGCTTGTATCATGGCTGGTCCTATTGGTTCATATTCTTGTTTTTCACTCTGTAGTATGCGAAGTAATAACCTCAGACTCTCTGGCAAATAGCCATTGTTTTTTTCGCAAGAAGATGCATGGGCAGGAGTAGGATACTCACTCTTTTTTGATGTTCTAATGACTTGATATCTCGTCATTTAGCAGTTGATACGCCTTTTTCTATCCTCATTTTTCTCATTTCCTTGATGTTTATAAATGTCATCTTAAATCGATTAAGCTGTGCTTGTTAATATAACTACTTTATGACTCCTCTTATTTCAGTGTATCTTTGCTGTTTGTTCGCAAAACAAACACTTGACTTTAAAGCTAAAGGAATCACTGCTAGATCTGAGAACTCTAAATTAATTTGATTCTTCATTTTTAACTCGACTATTCGGAGAATATGAGAGCTATTCTACTCACCCTAGCGTCGGCGTCCTCGTCACACCTTGGTTAAGGTTTTGCATGCAAGTACATATATTTCACCATAGCTCAGTAACTACTAGATCTTTGCATTGGAATTGTCTACAATGCTTCCAAACTATCACATTTAATGTAAGTTATTGCCCTTTTATTTTACTTAGAAATTCTGTTAAACGTTGTGTGTGGAACTACATTAAGAGTCCATATCTCAGTAACTACTTAATGCACTACATTGAAACTTAATACAACCCTTCCAAATCATCGCACCTATGTAAATTATCAAGTAAGATAACTGTATCCTTCATTTAATGCAATTGATGGCCCTTTTTTCTACTTAGAAATTCTGGTTAAAGTTTTGCGTGCAACTTCATTAAGAGTCCTTAGAACCATTTACACATGATACAGGTAGAAATTATGGTTAAATGTTTGCAACTTCATTAAGAGTCTATATCTTAGTAATTTCTAAATGCATTGCATTGGAACTGTATACAACCCTTCCCAACCATTAAACTTATGTAAATTATTAAGTTAGATAACTCTATTCTTCATTTAATGAAAGTTATGGCCTTTTTTTTACTTAAAAATTATGGTTAAAGTTTTGCGTGCAACTACATTACGAGTCCATATCTCAGTAACTACTTGATGCATTGCATTGGAACTTTATACAACCCTTTCCAACCATCACACCTATGTAAATTATTAAGTGAGATAACTCTATCCTTCATTTAATGCAAGTTATGGCCTCTTTATTTACATAGAAATTCTGGTTAAAGTTTTGCGTGCAACTTCATTAAGAGTCCTTAGAACCATTTACACATGATACAGGTATTGCTATCCATCTGGGGGGAAAAATAAAACATTGACAGAACATTTTCTTAAATATTTGAATTTACTAAATTTCATTATTTCCGATGGTTTACATATTTGAATAGAATAATATTCTATAGTTCTCTTCATATTAACCCTTTCCCTTATATATATATATGCGCTCTGACGCCTCTGCAGCAGACGTCTTTTTAAAACATTGTGACAAAAGAAGAATTTGCCCAAAATGTTGCCACAATGTTTCAACTCTAATCAATGATTTAACTTTGGTTCAACGATTTACATATATTTGCTAAGATGTATTTAAATTCATCTGCTGCAGTTTTAGGGTTAAATAATCTTTCTTTGCTTGTTTATTATGCCGCTTTGTGCAGTATTTAAGTCATGCCATGGTGTTTCCTTGAAATAAAAGTGTATGTTAATGTATGAATTGATCCACGAAATCATGACTTGATCTAGGATCGAACCCGAATCTTTCCCTCTAAAGGTGAATGCTCTAACCACTACCCACATACAGATGTGAAAAAAGATAGATAAACTACCTATCAATTATCCTCAAGTTTCATTATGGCAAGGCAGATTACGCTACAATAGGTGACCTATGTGGTGTAGTGGTAGGCCATCTGCTCCGGGTACGGGAGCTCGCTGGTTCGATCCCCGGCCGGGTCATACCAGAGACTTTATATGAATGGTAATTATTGCTTTATTTTCTTGGCGCTCAGGGTTGTGGGTTAAGTATTAGGAATAATTATTGAAAGCGGCGTTAAACACCAAAACAAACAAACAAGTTTTTATATATATTGAGATTAATAATGTTGCTATGATTGACCTTCGCACATTATTATTATGTGCGTGTTTTGGGTGTGTTAGAGTCTTCTAACTGTTTATACAACATTAAATAACGTTATTATTTAATAACACAGTTAAAAATATAACAGTATTTAAGGGAACCCATTGAATTATACTCCTATATTTAAAAAAAAAAATCGATGAGCGCTCGAAAACCCAAGACAATTTGTTTTTAGCCACATACGATACCTTTAAAAGTATCCAATGTACCATTGACAAGAACATACAAACTTCCCCCAACATTTATTGTGAAAAAAATATAAACACTTACCGTATGTCATTGATTGTTCTGTTGTAAAGGGTTGTGTACACGCGTGACGTGCAATTTTAAGCTCCGATGTTTTCTTTTGACAATTGGATTAAACAAAAGGATAAATGGACTATTTTTGATAACAGAGGTTACTTAAATCATCTCTAAATGTTGGACAAACAAAAACAGAAAGGAAACGACAAGAAGAAAGTAGATAAACGAAAAGCTAGTAGTTCGACATTGACTGACAACAGCGGCCATTACCCCGGAGTCACAGTCCGTGACAGATAGTGGAAAACACGAAAACAACACACAGGATGAGACATACTTTTTTAATACAAGCGACAATTTTGTACAAGCAGTGATGAGCTAAAACGTATCCCCCGTAACAAGCTTCGGACAGCCTAGCCATCCTAGCCTGTATGGGTTTCAAACACCACAAAACACCCAACCTCCCGCCGCTTTTCAAAAATCACAAAAACTGAAACGAATATGAAAGATCTCGTCACCAAAGTCAAAGATGTGGAAAAATCAATTACAATTATAGACAGCGAATACGAACAATAGAACAAATACCTTAAAGAAAACCAGTAAGACATTAACACATTACAGCAAGCACTCTCGAGAAGCAAACAGCAAAATGAACAAATGCAGGATAAACTCCTCGATCTAGAGTCCCGATCCATGAGGGAAATCCTGATATTTTATGGAATTCATGAACCAGCGACGAAAGACGGCAACTCACAACCCGAAAATTGTGATTCCCTAGTGAACGCGTTTTTAGCAGAGCAGCTTCACATAGAAGGAAACGACATGTTATTGGACCGGGCTTATCGACTTGGAGGGCACTGAGCAAGAAAACCAAGGCCGATTGTAGTGAAATTCCACAAATATGCAGATCGAGACACGGTAAGACTAAAGTAACACGAGACAAGGACAAAAACTAATCTGAACAACAACAATCTAGGAGTGGGTATACAATCGCCACAACAATATCGAGATGCCAAGAGAGAACTAAAGGATTTCGCAACAAAAATAGAAGAAGATAAGTGTAAGATAGTCAGGATAATTGGAAATAAACTATACGTCAACAACAAAGTAACATTAAAGTATGTTGATGGACAAATTAGGAACCAGAACCAACTTGAACATTAGGGAGGTCACGAGAACGACTTAAACGTATTAAGCTGGAATGTGAACGGCCTAACGCGCTAAATAGCGGACCCAGACTTTAAGAAGGTACGACATAATATTCCTAACAGAAACTTGGACCTCATAAAAAACGTTCAGAAATCTAGACATTATTGTTTATGAAAGTGAACACATATTTGGAAATAAGTCGAGAAACCTCACAAAGGGACGATACAGTGGCGGTATTAGTATATATTTTAAAAAATCTATTAATAAATGTGTTCATGTTATAGAAAAGAACCAAAATGGAATAGTCTGGGTCGAGTTAAATAAACAGCTATTTAATTTCGATCAGACTGTATATATCTGCTGCGCATACATACCACCAAACCAGTCAAAAGTCATTAATAATGAGAATTTTGATATCTTCTATGAATTGGAATCTAATCTAGAAAGATATGAAGAAAAAGGAAAATGTTTCTACATAGGCGATTTTAATTCCTACACATCTAATGTATCCGATGTACTGGAAATAGACCCGTATTTTGACACTGACAGCAAACTGAAATGTTTTAAACATAAATCCACGTGCTTCTAAAGATAACGTGATCGATAGCTATGGGAAACGCTTGATTAATCTCTGTCAATCAACTACGTGTGTTATAGGTAACGGGCGTCTGCTTAACGACAGAGGTATCGGCGAGTGTACGTTCCATTCATTAAACGGGTCTTTAGCTGGGTTGATTATTTACAACTAGAAACACATGACTTTTGTGGTATCTCTCATTTTAATGTGCTTCAACCAAATGAATATTTCGACTATTCTAATTTAGAAATACATCTAGCCGGACGTCAGGTTTTGCAAAATGGTGAAAATATAGAAGATAACAACATATCGCTTATAGTTGTTATATCGTTTTGACTTAAACGCTTTACCTTTCGTTTCGGTTAAGCGTTTCTAGTCATTCACATTTAACCGGAGATTTAAACCGTTACCTTATACGTCAGGGTAAATGGTTTTTACCAGTTATATACAATTCAAATAGTTAAGTGTCGTGTTTTGAATCAAATTACTTCTCTTTTTACACAGGTAATACGGGCCTTATGCAGTCCGTATATCTCCAAACCCAATATTGTACATAAATCATTACATATGCTTTAACTTTTCCCAATGTTTTCAAAACGTTTAAAAACTTATATTTATATTGATTTCAAAAACGACTTTTTACATTCCATATATTCCTACCTCAACTTCTCGGAAAAGACAGACTGATATTTCACACAACCTTTTATTATGTTAAATGTTTATATGTTTATTGGCTATACGTATGTAATATTTAATGCTCAATAAAGATATAATATGTTATTTTATGTTTATCTGGTGAAAATTTGTTTTGCAGACAAATCCATCTCGGGTTACATGTATCTGCACGCTTGGATCAAAGTGTTGAAAGTCAAACTTACCCCTCTGATTTTAATGATTTCTAAAGGTATTATGCTATCTCTGAATTATTAAAACGCTTCTTTGATGGTATTAAAACAAAAACTATTGATTTTTGAGATCCTTTAAAACAAAAACCTTTTATAATGATTCAGTTTACGATTCTCATAAGTTTGATCCATTAATATAAGAGCTTGTTGTATAGATCAAAGTACTATGAGTATCCACAATGAGCACATCTTTGTATTTCTTCAAAATAATTTTTTATAGTTATGACTGCGTAGATTTTTGTAGATTTTAATATGTTGTTATATATTCAATAAACTTCATGTTAGTTAATAAACTAATTATGTTGCAATTAGTTTGATGTTTTAAGTATGTTCTGACTGGACCAATATATGAGATTGCGGACCAAAGTCTTCAAGTCTGACCTTGACCGTGGGAGTAAGTGGCTGGGTGTTTTGCATGACACATCATCTTGCTATGAAGAATAATTGTGTGAAGTTATATCAAAATCCATTAAAGCATGTGGAAGACACTGCCCGGACATGTAAGAAAAACCTGAGAATATTTTAGTCCACATTTTGACCTAGACTTTGAGAGTAGGTGCCCGGTTGTGTGCATTACACGTGTGTGAAGTATCATCAAAATCCATTGCGGACGGACAATGTTTGAGCCTAAATTGTGACCTTGACCTTGGCTAATAGGTCGCTGGGTGATGTGCATGACATATCATTTAGTTATGGAGAATAATTGCGTGAAGTAATATTAAAATCCATTCAAGCATGTGGAAGAATACAGCCGGGACACGAAATGTCGGACGGACGGACTGATGTATGCGAGCAAATATGTAGTCCCCAAACCGGTCTCCGACCGATAAGGGAATAATAAGGCATTTGACGCTAATCTAGCTATTCAAACTGTATGTTCAAATTTCTTTATGTAACCCCCAACCTTAATTGTTCAAGCCATCTTCAAGAAATGGCCACCTGGGACTGGGGCTTTTTATCCTCTATGCCTTTACACAGAGTGTAAGATTTAGAAAATTATTTCCTTAGAAAATAAATGAATGTTTTTAAACTACTAACTGGTACATAAACATTCTTTGGCGACCTTCTCAGTCATACTCATTTGACAACAGATAGATAACGCAGGGTGTTGGTTACTTCGTATTGTGACAGTAGAGCTGCATGGGTCCTATTGGGCCTCTTGTATTAGCTTACCTGACTGCAAAATGAGTTATTGTGGATAGCATGACAACTCACATTGCATAACTAAGGTGAGCGATCCAGAACCATGATGGTTCTCTTGTTTCAAAACTGATATGTTTCGTTTTTAACACATTTCAAAACATTTTCCAATGATGTTTGTTACTGATTAAAGATACATTCTAGTAATTTACTACGTTGGTCAGACGAAATAATTGATCAGTGTTCTCTCAAACAGTATCGAAGTGTACATGTTCCCTATTTACTTACTGTGGTATTCTGGAACTAGGTAGTGACTCTTGTTTCATTCCATCCCTTTCCAACATACGACCATTTTGCAGCAGACGAATTAAAAAAAAAACATTAAGTCCAAAATATGGAAACTCTATAAATGCTATAACAGTTATTGAATACAATTGGAAACATTGTGTGACAATTTTGGGTAATTTCTCCTTGTGCCACACTGATTTCAAATGTCGTCTGCTGCAGAGGCGTCAGAAAGCCTATATATGGGGGGAAAAGGCTACATAGCACATGTGACTGTTGCTATCTATGTCAAACCCCTAGACGTGTAAATGTATTGTTTGTTCCAGAGTGCCCCGATCTCCTCCACGGTGTTATATGTGCTTCGGATTTAATTTCAAAGGGTGGACAGAAAGCTAACAAGCGTGTGTAAGTCATATGTGAACAGTGTAGACTTTGATCAACCATGCTGTGTGGGTGCAACGGCTGAGCACGGTCTACACTGGTCACAAGAGCAAACTTGTGCTTTTCCCCATGCAATGGCTCGTATAATATACCAGTGTATAAAATCGAAAGTGAAACTAGATCTTTACATTTTCAGGGAATTGTTTTGTGTCAATGTGCAGGGGATATTTACGAAACGTTGAATGTAGGTTACATACATGTTTAGCCACGAGGTTTTCAATATAGTCGTTTGCTGCAGTTTTTTAGCTCCTCTGTTTTTCGAAGAAAGAAAGCCGGGCTATTGTGAATTTGTGATACCGTTGGCGTTGTCGTTGTCTGCGTCGTCAAACAACTTTAACCTTACCTCATAACTCAAAAAACGTTCAATATTTTCAAATGAAACTTGGTATATCTGTTTCCAGATAGAATACGCATGTCTATGCTAAGTCACATAACTCTTGCTTCAATAATTATTCAGCCCCTTTTTCGACTTAGAACAAAGCAGACGAGCGCCGGCGTTCGCTCCGCGGCGTCCTTGTTGTATGTGGGATGAGATTACAATGAACACATCCGCTATTCCACGAGAAAACCAACATAATGGACTCTGCGTAATGTATCAGTAATGTACCGGACCGACACATCCCGTTTCAGGAAGATAGAGGTATAAAGCAATGATTCCTGAAACAGAAAATCCACAGGAGGCGAAAGGTGTCCGTCCAGGTTAGCCAGCGCAGCATGCTTAGGCTGATACGGGTCCATACTTTACGCAGAGTCCACAATGTTAGAGCCGAGCCCCGGTAGCTCAGTCGGTAGAGCCGCGGTTGTGAGTTCGAATCCCGGCTCGTCCAACTTTCTTTCCGACGATTGACAAAAGTCAATGCGACATGCGTCATCCACCAATGGGCTAAGTCTATGTGGAAAAGCAGCCGGTTGCTTGGGAAGATTGTTGTGTGCAGTACTGGTGTGAGAAAACCAGGAAATACACGAGAAGGTGAACTGGCCGCCGTGATATAACTGAGAAATTGTTAAAAACGGAGTTAAACCAAATCAATCAATCAATCAACCACAATGTTGGTTTTCTCGTGGAACGGCTCACATGATCATCAACGTCCACCTATATTTGTTATGTAAACATACATGCATCTTATGACAGACACTAGAGAAGTGTTGCACCCAGAGACATACATATGTATATACATATTTATATTTAGGTCTCTGGTTGCACCACAGGTTGTGCGCTAATTATGTCACTTTAAATGATACCAAAGATTCAGTAAGACACGGTTCGTTCCAGATTTCATCCCCCAGAAGAGGGTCGTTTTTCGAAAATGACTCATCACCAATCTGTTTAGTTACAATTATCGAACAGGAAAGGGAAATCGTTTTTGTCAGAATAAAACTAGATTTTCTTTAGAATCAAATCAATTTATTTCCGTCTTTGTTGCTTTGCTTGTATGCGCTCATTTTGTCAAATAATAATATTCTCTTTAAAACGCCTCATTGTCATTTGTGAGTTCGAACCCCAGCTCGGCCAAAAAAATTCCGTCGTTTGACAAATGTCATTGTGACAAGCGTCATTCGTCTTCCACCAATGGGCTAACTGTCTATATAGGAAAAGCAGCCAATTGCTTGAAAATATTGTTGTGTGTATTACTGGCGTGAGAAAGCCAGGAAACATATGAATAGGTGTACTAGCAGCCGTGATACGACTGAAAAATTGTTGAAACGGCGTTAAACCCCAATCAAACGTAAAAGTAATGAAATATTGTTTTGCTAGCATTTACGTTTCATTTTAACAATGGTAGAGTGTTTAACTTGGCATTCAAATTCTCTATTACACAAGGCAGTTCGAAGAACTTGACATATATTTATTTTCAATATAATCGACCTATGTGTCTGTAATAGCCTGGGTCGTTAAGAACAACGCAATTTCAATTCACCTTTTAATGGCGGCTTCCTTTATTACCAGAGCGAGGCTTTACATATCAAAGAACTGAACATGCTGTTTAACATAATCAAAGTACTGAGTATATTACATCCTCTCTTTTTTTTAAAAATAAAGACTCTCTTTTTAATGAAAACATATGAAGGATGCATTTAACCAAGGAGTGACTTTTGATGCACAAATCCACTACGGAAAGTTTTAATGATGATCTCAATCCCTATGTTTAGAAATTGACTTCACTATGAAAACTATCTGGGTTTTTTATTTGACCAAATGTGATTTAAACTTTCACCTTAGTTGGTAATTTGAAAAATATAAACTTATACATGCTGATAGAATAGTATATTTGAACACTGTAATACATCTGTCCTAAATACTGATTGTTTCTCTTTATATTAGTCTGTTTCTTGATAATGACTGAGGAATGTTCTCAAATTAAAGAAATGTATGTTATAGAAGCCTTGTTCTGTGAGCTCTGTAGCTGTGCTCAGATGATTCGAAAAACACAACCAAAAATACTGTATGAGTTTAACACATCAAGGGTTACTTTTCCCTATTATTTTTAACTAAAAAAACCAACACTTTCCAGGTACATTTAATAGTTATTTCTTTCATCAACTCAGATGTATACTGAAATATACACATGGGATTTATTAAGCCCCTTAAAACTGTGTATTCATATAAATCTAAAACACTTATTATCACTCGTGATATTCTTGAAGGTATTTAGGCTTCTTGATCTCGCGCCCATATCTTGAGTGTTTGGAACCCTGTATGTTTGTTTTGTTAGTTTCTGGTGGTTTCTGAATTTCAGTTGCAGGGACCTCTTCTGTTCTATTCTAACGGTTCTTTATCGTTTCCAAGGTTTTTTTGTGTTGAATTTCCTGATTTTGCAGGTTTACTGTACTCGGAAACATTATGGGGAAAGGTTTCTGTTTTGCCACTATAACATGTGGCTGTTCTTGTGTTTTTAGTAACATGTCCGTATTTCTTCTATATACGCGACCACTTTCACCTGCCTTTACTATATAGGATCTAGGACATAGACTATCTCTGCAGGTTTCCATCCTTGTGGAGTGTGAATTCTGACAGAATCCCCAGATTTAAGGTCTTCTTTGGGCTTTGTGTTTCTGTCATAGTAATGCTTCTGATTTTGTCTATAGGTTAGTAACTTAGATGTAACCGTTCCAGGATCTACTGAAGTAGGCATTCTCAAACTATCCCTCATTGGTAACAACGATTTACCACGTCTTCCCATCAACCGTTGCATGGTAGACCCACTTTCATTGTCACGCGGAGTATTTCTAAGTTCAAACAAACTAAGGTAAATGTCATCACCTGATTCTGAACATTTTTTAATAGTGTTTTTGACAGTTTGTACAGCTTTTTCTGAAAGCCCATTCGCCTGTTGATGTAATGGGGATGAAGTTATATGATCTATTTCATACTTTGATGTGAATTCCTTGAACTCCTTGCTTGTGAACTGAGGACCGTTATCACCAATTAATGTGTCCATGATACCATAACGAGCAATATTTTCTTTCAGATGTTTGATCACTACACTTGTTCTAGTGTCTTGTTTAATTGAAGCTACTTCTATGAAATTAGAATAGTAGTCTACCATTACAAAATACGAATTTCCATTTAGTTCAAATAAGTCTGTACCAACTTTACTTGGTAACAAGGTATTTTCTCAATAATCATTGGTTATTTCGGCTCTCTGTTTCTATATGTCAAACAAGCACTACACTTACTCACGACCTCTTCAATCTGCTTGTTTATCCCTGGCCAAAAAACTAATTCTCGCGCTCTTGTTTACACTTGACTGAACCCATATGAGAATTGTGAATTATTTTCAGAGTGTCTTGTCTTAACTCTGCTGGAATGCAGACACGTTCACCTCTGTAGATAACTCCATTATAAGTTGACAGTTCATCTCTGTAATCCCTAAAAGGCATTACCTCAACCGGTAGGTTTGACTTATTCTCAGGCCAGCCATGACAAATAACCTGCTTAAGTATTTGTAACTGTTCATCCTTATTTGTACTGTCCGTACTTTTGTCATGGTTGTTACATGACAAAGTGTCGATAGTTAGCACCATCAATTCATCATCTATAGACTTTTCACCCAATTCATTCAATGGCAGTCTACTCAGGCAATCCGCTAACCCAATATCTTTGCCTTTGACATGGATCAGTTTGAACTCGTAGGGTTGTACCTTTAACAACATTCTCTGGATGCGCATTGGTGCGGTATAAATCGGTTTCTTTATAATGGTTTCTAGTGGCTTATGGTCAAATTATATCGTAATGTCAGATTTGCCATAGATCAATTTATGAAAACGTTCTCACCCAAAGACTATCGCTAACATCTCCTTTTCTATTTGTGCGTATCTTTGTTCCGTCGGAGATATTACACGTGATGCATATGCTACAACAACACCTTCTTAAGTGATGGCTGGACTTAGCCCTTTCATCGATGCATCAACTGTTAGTCTGACTGGTTTGTTTATATCATAGTATCTCAATACTTCAATGCCGTTTTCTGTCTTTGGAATGCTTGTTTTGCTTCTTCATTCCATAAGAAATTTTCTTCTTTCTTCAGCTCTCTTAATGGTGCATTAAGCTCACTTAATCTCGGAATGAACTTGGAAACATAGGCTAACATACCAAGTATAGTGTCTAAATCACTGAAACTTTCTGGATCTTTCATATTAACAATGGCTGAAACTCTTTGTTCAGTAGGTTTTAATCTTTCGCCAGTAAGTTTGTGACCTACATAATCTACTTCTGGCTTAGCTAATGCACATTTGTCCTTATTCAATTTTAAATTAACTTCTCGAGCTTTACGGAGCACATTTCTAAGTCTGGTGTTATGCTCTCCTAATGATTTTCCATGAATGAGAATATCGTCGACAACAATCTCAACTCCATCTAAATCTCCAAAATGTGTAACCAACTCTCTCTGGAAAATTTCACTTGAGCATTTGAGACCCATTGGCATGCGCAGGTATCTGTACCTTCCAAATGGTGTATTGAAAGTAGTTAAATGTGAACTTTCCTCAGCTAGTTTTATTTTAAAGTAGCCCATATTAGCATCCAAAGTAGAGAAGAATTTACTTCTATGTCACCTAGTCGCAATATCATCAATACTGTTCATTGGAAAATGTTCCCTCAGGATAGCTTTGTTTAAGTCTGAGGGGGTCAATGCAAATGCGTACACGGCCATTCTTCTTTCTCACACACACCATACTGTTAACCTAATCAGTTGACTGTGTTACTGCTGTGATAATTTCACATCTCAGTAAATGACAAAGTTCATTTTTCAACTGTTCTCTTATAGCTGCAGGAACAGTTCTTGGTGCATGTACTACTAGTTTCACTGAATTATCTATCTTGATTTCATATTCACCTGGTAAACAACCAATGTCATAGCCGATAATATCTTTAAACTCTTATGATATCTGTTGAGTAGTAATTTGAACATTGTTCACTCTGGCTATTAAACCGAAATTGACTGAGTCTTCTCTCCCTAGTAAATTAATGTGTCTCTGAGTATCAATTACTTGGAATTATATGTGTCTTTTCATCTCCTTGTACTGACATGGTAATTTAATGTTTATTTGCCAAATGCTTTCATTGGTTTACCACTTACACCATTAATAATACCATCTCTATTTGTAATTTCAGAAATATCTTTGAATTGCTCTGCTGTGTTTCTGCAAAGCACATTGCACATGACACCACTGTCTATTTCCATTAACATTGATGAGTTCTTAACATTTAGTGACACTGTCCACTCATTGTCTGTTTTTTTCACTTGTTTAAGTTATGAAAACATCCTGCACAGTTGCCTGATCAAACAATTCAGACATTTCTTTATCTTCTGTGTAGTTAACCGATCTACATTCATCTCTATGTTGATAGCCACCTCTCCTTGAGCCACGACCTCTCCTGCCTCTGAAATTTCCTCGATAATTTCAACGGTGAGAGTTATTTCCTTGATAATTTCTACGGTGAGAGTTATTTCCTTGGTTTGATTTCTTGCACACGTTTGATGCTTTAAAATGTCCTTTCTCACCACATGCATCACAAAACTTGAAATATGCTGGACATCGTCGAATAGGGTGAGTTTTACAACAATATTTGCAAGATGGAAATGATGACTTGCAAGAGTTTTGTCCCTTACGTTCTTTTGTGGCTAAATTGACTTGTGGATTTTCAGAAAACTGGCTCAGAGATTTAATATGTGCATTCGTAAGCTCTACCTGACGACATGTTTGTATCACTCTCTCTAATGCTAGCTGTTCTGTAGAAATTTCCATTAATTTCTCTGAACATTTGGAATCGTTAATACCATTAATCACCATATCACAAATAAAGCCTTCCTTTTGATCAAAGTACTGAGTATGTTACAGTGTCGACTAAAATACATGGAAGATTTCAATGATTGAAATAATGATAATTAACTAAAATTAAAAACATTGTTGCAAAAGTAGAAATTGCTAATTACGAGCAATTTCTCTTTTCGCCATCACAGGTCGTCTGCTGTATATAATGCGGCAATCTCAGTTAAATCAGACCAAAAAACTTCTATGTACGTATATTGGAGTGTGCGAGTTAAGATCTGGTTTTAATGAGATTGATAATGCGGTAACTTGAGATAAACCACGTTACATTATTTAACCGTTTGCGGAAAAGAATCTATCCCGTGTCAACTTTTCAAAACCGAAACTAGAATTCCTGTTTCCCGAGAATTGACAGCGCACGCGTCCTTCGTTTTATCTAGAGGTCATTATATTTTTACCATTTCAGTCTGCTGTGACGATCGAGACAGTTTAGATTATTTCGGTGACTATAAACGACTGGATATGTGAAGAAAGCCAAAATACATTGTGAGTAATAACTTTAATCACATTTTATCACAACCATTAATTCTATTGTCTAGTCTCTAGACATACATGTACAGTCTTTATGGAAACCGGGGGTAAATAATCAGATCTATTTGAATTAAAGTAGATTGAAATGGGCATTTGTAATAATTTATGTTCGTTCACGGAGAATCAATACTGTAGGTACATGTAGATCTAGATCATTACGATTGCTTTGTGTAGAGCCACAGGACTGATGGGTGTTAAATGAGGATTGTGGAGATTTCGTTTAACTACCCTTTCGTCTAACTGATACTATAGAGTAAATGGGGTAGAGATTTCGTCTAACTTATCGAGTATAGTATAGGGATAATACACATTTTCGAGGGCGTGAACATCTGCGGACGCCCGCAAAATGTGTTTAAAGATGTTCACGCCCGAGAAAATGTGTATTTTCGCTATTATTGCATAAAATAAGAGTAAACATCCAACATATAGTCCGCTGTAACGTTCAGTTGAAAGATAATCAGCCGATGAACATGACGCGCGATAACGATTGACACATGTGACGTCATAAAGTAAACAAGTTATGTTTTATATATATATCCACGAACCGGTCCTACATCAAGGTTGCCATCGCTGACTCGAATGATTTTGGATTATGTTATGCTCTTTAACTGTGAGTATTGCATGTTACCGATTATCGAGTTAAAGAAGCTGGTGTTATTGTTAACGCACAACTACTCCTATTCTAGGGGAGATGCAGCGTCCATGTTTTGTTTACTAACGGTGCCCGGGTAATGCATATGTAAAACATCTAACCGGTCTGAAACGGCACGTACGCGCGAGAATCGCTTTGTTTATACACGTTTTCTCGCCGTTTACGCCCGGTTTTTGCAATGTTTCTGTATCCCTTAAGCGGGCGTAAAACATAGATTTTATGCAATAATTCATGTAAGAAAAGGAGCCGTTGCCAATTGTTAACGATTTCTACTCTTCTTCTCTGAATTGACGAGTGACAGAATGTGATATAATTTTTCTATTCCCGTAATATTGATTGAGTCGTAAGCTCGGAAAAACGTTGACATTATTTTCTGTAGTTCTTCTTTTCCCTAGCCCAGCCCCGGTAGCTCAGTCGATAGCGAAGTGGGCTGTTAATCCAGGGGTTGTTAGTTCGAACCCTAGCTCGGCCAACATTCCTTCCGATGATTGACAAAGCCACTGTGACAAAAGTCATTCGTCTTTCACCAATGGGTTATCAGTCAATGTGGAAAAGCAGCTAGTTGCTTGGAAAGTATGTTTTGTGGAGAACTGGTGTGAGAAAACCAGGAACCATATGATTAGGTGAACTGGCCGCCGTGATATGACTGAAAAATTGTTGAAAACGGCGTTAAACCCAATCAGTCAATCAATCAATCAATGTCCCTTTTCCACAATATTGATTGGCATATAGTCGAAAGCATGGAACAGGTTACATACACGTTCCGATTAAAAGGTGAATCTGTAATGTCGAACAAAAAAAAGTAGTTCTTCTTTTCCCACAATGTTGGTTGTGATGAGATGAAATGTGATATATTTTCCCATAATAACCAGCCAGCTATTACGAGTCTGCAGTCGGATCTCTGGTCTGGGGATAGTTGGGAGTTCAGACAGAATTCACGATGAGGAATCATAATTACAAACCCACATGCCTGTATATTTTGTAAATGTATTTATGTTTGTCAATGACTATGTACTTTGTATACGTCAAAGATTATTCTGTTATATAAAATGTTGTTATGTTAAAAATATGTAAATAATAATAAGAAACAAGTAGATATATAAAAAAGAGAATACAGTTATCATTGTGGGAAAATGATTGACAACATTGAAGACACAATCTCCAGGGGATGTATTGAACATTTACTGTAAATACTAAATTAAATGATAACAAATACAAATAAAAATCATAAAATGTTCAAACTAATTGAAATTGTTAGTTGTCTTCTTTCACTGTAATCGGTCAATCAATATGAGGCGCCGTTTTACTATTTATTCCTTATTTTTTTGATATCAGGAATTCGATTTTTTGATATCAGAAAATGGATTTCTTGATATCAAAAAATAAAGAGTATTTTTTTATATTAAAAAATAGATTTTCTGATATCAAAAATTCATTTTTTGATATCAAAAAATCTATTTTTTGATATCAGGAATTCGAATTTTTGATATCAGAAAATATTCATTATTTTCTGATATCAAGAAATTGATTTCCTGATATCAAAAAATGATTTTCTGATATCAAAAAATCGAATTCCTGGAATCAAAAAATATCAAGAAATTTGCTCTATTTTTCCTTATCAGATGATTTTCTGATATTAAGAATTCGAATTCCTGATATTAGAAAATGAATATTTGATATTAGAAAATGTATTTCTTGATATCAAAAAATCGATTTTCTGATATAAAAAAATACTCTTTATTTCTTGATGTCAAGAAATCGATTTTCTGATATCAAAAATCAACACCTTACTATAACACCTTCATATCGATATAGATTATACAGTATTAATGCATAAAATCTATGTTTTACGCCCGCTTAAGGGATACAGAAACATTGCAAAAACCGGGCGTAAACGGCGAGAAAACGTGTATAAACAAAGCGATTCTCGCGCGTACGTGCCGTTTCAGACCGGTTAGATGTTTTACATATGCATTACCCGGGCACCGTTAGTAAACAAAACATGGACGCTGCATCTCCCCTAGAATAGGAGTATAGTTGTGCGTTAACAATAACATCAGCTTCTTTAACTCGATAACCGGTAACATGCAATAGACTCACAGTTAAAGAGCATAACATAATCCAAAATCACTCGAGTCAGCGATGGCAACCTTGATGTAGAATTTAAATGATATAAATGATTTTCTGATATCAAGAAAAAGAATTTTTGATATCAAATATTCATTTTCTGATATCAGGAATTCGAATTCTTGATATCAGAAAATCATTTACATTTCTTGATATAAGAAATTCCATTTATTGATATCAGAAAATCATTTTCTGATGTCAAGAAATCCATTTTCTGATATCAAATAATCTACTTTCTGATATCAAAAAATACTGACGATTTTCTGATATCAAGAAATACATTTTCTGATATTAAATATTCATTTTCTGATATCAGGAATTCGAATTATTGATATCAGAAAATCATCTGATAAGGAAAAATAGAGCAAATTTCTTGATATTTTTTGATATCAGGAATTCGATTTTTTGATATCAGAAAATCGTTTTTTGATATCAGGAAATCAATTTCTTGATATCAGAAAATAATGAATATTTTCTGATATCAAAAATTCGAATTCCTGAAATCAAAAAATCGATTTTCTGATATCAAAAATTCGAATTCCTGAAATCAAAAAATCGATTTTCTGATATCAAAAATTCATTTTCTGATATCAAAAAATCGATTTTCTGATATCAAAAAATACTCTTTCTTTCTTGATGTCAAGAAATCGATTTTCTGATATCAAAAATCAACACCTTACTATAACACCTTCATATCGATATAGATTATACAGTATTATTGCATAAAATCTATGTTTTACGCCCGCTTAAGGGATACAGAAACATTGCAAAAGCCGGGCGTAAACGGCGAGAAAACGTGTATAAACAAAGCGATTCTCGCGCGTACGTGCCGTTTCAGACCGGTTAGATGTTTTACATATGCATTACCCGGGCACCGTTAGTAAACAAAACATGGACGCTGCATCTCCCCTAGAATAGGAGCAATTGTTGGGTTTAACTCGATAATCGGTAACATGCACTAGATTCACAGTTAAAGAGCATAAAATAATCCAAAACCATTTATTTAATTCGACCCGTGTCGAGTCAGCGATGGCAACCTTGATGTAGGCCCGGTTCGTGGATATGTAAAACATTACTTGTTTACTTTATGACGTCACATGTGTTTATGACGTCACATGCGTTATCGGGTCATGTTCATCGGTGGTTATCGTACAACTGAACGTTACAGCGGACTGTATGTTGGATATTTGCTCTTATTTTATGCAATAATAGCGAAAATACACATTTTCTCGGGTGTGAACATCTGCGGACGCCCTTAAAATGTGTTTATGCCCTCGTGCTTCGCACTCGGGCATAAACACATTTTGCGGGCGTCCGCAGATGTTCACGCCCTCGAAAATGTGTATTATCCCTATATTATACCTATTCCGAGCTTACGACTCAATCAAGATTACATGAATAGAAAAAATATTTCACATTCAGTCACTCGTCAATTCGAAGAAGAAAAGTACAAGTCGTTAACAATTAGCAACGGCTCCTTTTCTTCATGAATTATACCTTTTCCGAGCTTACGACTCAATCAATATTACGGGAATAGAAAAATGATATCACATTCTGTCACTCGTCAATTCAAAGAAGAAAAGTACAAGTCGTTTAAAATTAGCAATGGCTCCTTTTCTTACATGGATTATACATATTCCAAGCTTTCGACTCAATCAAGATTTCGGGAATAGAATAATTATATCATGTTCAGTTAGTCGTCAATTCAAAGAGGAAAAGTAGAAGTCGTTTAAAATCAGCAACGGCCCCTTCTCTTACAAGAATTACACCTTTTCTTTTCCAAGATTTCGGGAATAGAATAAGTGTATCACATTCAGTCACTCGTCAATTCAAATAAGAAAAGTAGAAGTCGTTAACAAATAAGCGACCGCTCCTTTTATTACATGAATTATACCTATTCCAAGCCTTCGACTTAATCAAAATTACGGGAATAGAATAACTGTATCACATTCAGTCACTCTTCAATTCAACCTTTTGTATGTAACCTTTTCCATGTTTTCGACTCTATAACAATCAACATTGTGGGAAAAGAAGAACTTCGGAGAATAATGTCAACGTGTTTTGTAACCTTTGCCAAGCTTTCGACATGTATGATTAAAGCCGACTGTCCATTCAATAGATAACATTTTTGTTAAATAACTAATTACAACACAATATAATTAGAAGTATGCCGTCAATCATTTACGTAACAGTCGACACACAAGTCGGCAAACAGTTAATTGAAATGAAGTGCAATAACCTATAAATGTTATGACAAACAATATTAGCTAGGTAATGAATGAATAAAACCATCATATAGACGAAATTAACTTTTCTGGAAAACATGGTCTTTTTCAAGGTTCGTACAGTACATCTGGATGTTACACATCCTATTCTATTCTGTTCTGTAATGAATAATATAAGAACACATTTGACAATACATCGTAAGTGATATTTATTAATAGAGTTTATAAACAGTTATAATATTCAGTTTCTAAGTATATATTACATATAAGACATAATAATCCTTCTTATTTATAAGTTAGACGAAATCTCTAACCCATTTACTCTATAGTATCAGTTAAACGAAATGGTAGTTAGACGAAATCTCCAACATCCGTTAAATGACAACACTTACAGGGGTGTGGAAATCTAAAACAAGTGTATATGGGCAAGTAAAATATAAAAATCTACTTGTCCGCCAACACATTTGGCTTGTCCTCATTTCCCAATGTTTTCTTATTTTGAGTCATAGACTCACTGTATATTTGTCACTGTTTTACCTTCATGTCATATTCTTTGTTCTGATCACTTTATTACTTTCTTTAATTGTCTTTCTTTTCCTGGCTTATTACTGCCATTTTTGATATAAAAAATCGATACATAGGATACTTGCAGACAATGCAAATATATCTTAATGACATCAGGGACGTAGATAAGATTATCTATGTCCCTGATGACATGGAGATTTCAACAAAACTGCAAGTTAAATTATAAAATCTGGTCAAAATCTACACTTCGGAAAGAACTTGCTCTTATTGAATTCAAAGAATATCTATAAACATTCAGCGGTTGAATATAACTTTGTTCGTGTATTAAATAATTAGTTGTCTTTCTTTATCACATAAAATAAACAGTCCATTTCGTCAAAGGTAAGCTATTTTGTGTTTTGTAGACTAGCGTATTGCAGACAAAACTTTCAGACAAGCTCATTTAACCTGTCAGCAATAGACAATAGAATACTGTGAATTATCACTGAAAGCTCCCAGAGGCTCAATTTAAGTTAGTAGGCCTGGTTCAATCAATGTCATAGTTGTTTTTGTTCGGGCTGGGGGTAGTATACTAGAATGATAACCTGGGACTCTTGTTGGGTTGTGAACCTAGCCAGATATATTCATCAACATTTAAAGCCAGGTACTTAACCTTTCTCTCACATTCATGCAATTTCTTGCACCTCCAGCAGATCACCTGTCAGATCATTTTGAGAAAAAGGACTAAATTCCTCTTAACCCTTTCCCTCATACGATAATTCTGCAGCAGATGACTTTCAACATATTTTGTCAAAAATTAGAAAATCTCTAATTGAATGGACAACCTATGACTAAAAGAGGAAAACATTGTGGCAAAAGGAGAAATTGCTCCTTTTGAGCATTTTCTTCTTTTGTCACTATGTTTTCAAAAAGCTGTCTGCTACAGAGGCGTCAGAAAACGTCTATATGTGGGAAAGGGTTAATGAGCAATATCTCCTTATTTGCATTTTTACTAAAACCTGGATTTTGTCTATTTTGAAGGTCACCTTAATCAGATGTGATGGATGCACATGCAAAGGAATCTTTAAACAACTTCCGTCTACCATGTAGAATGGTGTAAATCAAAAAAAGCTTCAGATTTTAACATTATTGAAGTTGATTGAACGTCAAAAGTTGGGACTCACGACTGTAACAGAATGACGTCCGGTTTGACGTCGTAAAAAATTGAACGCAGTTTTCTTTAAATCCGTACAATGCATATGGTCTGGGAAAGACCGGATTTAAATGTTTTTAACGCGCGAGTTTTCTCCATGCTATGTTTGAAGTCATTGTGTGTATGTGTATGTGATTCTTGCGCCTTTCTTGCGTTAAATTTTCTTACATTTTCTCTCTGACGTATACGCTTGTTTTCTATTTTGTTTAGTTTGTCCCTGGACGCGATTTTCTGATTACTTTTGTTCGTATCCTCCTTGCTTTCTGACAGCTGTTTCCGTTGTTTATTATTTTGAATTGTACAATCATATTTTTTATTCGATTGGGAGGTTTTTAGATCGTTTTAACCAGCGGTAATACTCAAAGGTACCCTTTGGCGGCGTCCCTATAAAAAGTACACGTAATAAACGTTAAAAAACGCTCAAAGGGGACAAAATGTCAGTTATGACAAAATTATGATATTTCATTCAATATCAATACATTAATTAAACCCGTTGAAATTTAAAAACAATGTTCTAGACGTATGTTGAAAATAAACTCAAAATGGAAAAATAAAATACACAGTTTTAATTATTTGTGTTTAATTCTTAACGCTATCAGTATAAGTGATGTTTTTTGGTGAAAGGGGACATTTTATCAGTGAAAATAACCTGAATAAAAATAACGGTTTTTGATGGTAGAATACGCTAAAATTTTATTTACAGAAATTCTGGTTCAGACGTATTTTCCATGCAAAATGTTGTAGTATTTTGCTTAAATAGCAAGCCTCATTTTTATTTTATAATAATTAGTATGATATAATATACCCTTTTTTAAGCTGAATTACACAATTTTGTTTTTTCCTTAACGACATCCATCTTCTTGGAGGTCTTGTTTATTTCCGTCAAAATTACGTTATTTCCTTTAATACGTATACGACGTCGGTTGATAAATTTTCCTGCGATTTTCTTAAAAAATTTAATTTTAAGAATATGTTTCGTATACTTAGTTGGAACATTTTGTTACAAATTACAACGTCATTTTTAAGCGCATTCCGTGCAAACTATCTTTTTATAAATAAACTCGTTTACCAAAGATAACAATAAAGGTCATGCATCCGAAGTATATTTTATTTCCTTTGTAATCATACCAAAATCATACATGCAGCTGTAAAAATGGCGAAGATACTGAAGATTAATGGTCAACGTGTGACAAAATCTTGCGTGAGCCCCAACTTTTGACGTTCAATCAGTTACATCCCTTTGATTTGTATTGATTGCATGTTTTTCATTAATTGGGGCATTATGAGGGCAAATTGAACCCTTTTCAAGTGCAAATGCCTCACATGTTCTTGTTCAATTATAAAGGTCATTGGTTTTTGTACTACTGAGGCAGGAAAAACGAGGCTTTCGGACATCTGCAACAAATCTTGATCCTGGGATAGGTTCATTTCGATCAAAATCAGTGTACCCTTCAAATCATCTCGTACCAATTCTATGAACGGCGAATGGTAGGGCACCCCGTCAGGCAATGGAAACGCACAATTTACACCTATTCAAAGACCCCTTTTCTTGTGTCGTTGCTAAACAATTAACCAGAATTAAGTTTTGAAGCCCTAATTACGCTAAGAAAAAGGGTTTTGTTCTCGTATTTCTGTGTTTCAAATGCTTTAATATAACCTAGAGGTTTCTTAACTATTAAATTACTCATTGACGTAAAAGAAGCCACCTATACTTTTGTAGTTATTACAGCAAAGCACTCTCATATTGTTACATTCAAGTAATTTTGACTCTACACCTTTGATTTCTTAGGCATAGAATAGACAACACAAATGTGTTGAGTATTTTGTATCTTTTATTTCAGTGTTATTTAGAACCATGAAACACTTTAGCTTCTTTGTGAAGCGAAATCATTCCAAAACAGCATTTCATGTGAGAAATATCATTGAAATATTCAGTTTTCGAGCAAAAAAAAGGGGGGTCATGTCATTAATAAATATATTAAAATTAGATAAATTTAATTTTCATGTAAAATATACACATTGACATGTTGAATAAACTCCTGAAGTGAAACCATCATAAAATACTTTTCAGAATGATATTACATGACACAAATTAAATGCTAAAAACATTCAAACAAAGGAAGCTATCAATATGTTAGCAAAGAATACAGTACAGGGTAAAGGGTAATTTTTAGCTCCACTGGCTGAAAGCCAGTCGAGCTTATGTCATGTCGAATTGTCCGTCGTGCGTGCGTCTGTGCGTCCGTGCGTCCGTGCGTCCGTGCGTCTGTGCGTCCGTGCGTCCGTGCAAACTTAAAAAATCTTCTTCTACAAACGTGTCGGGCCGATTTTCAAATAGTTTTGTAGAAATGTTCCTTGGGTGACCCTTAATTAGATTCCTTCAAGAAATGTTGATTGGGCAAAAAACATGGACGCCAGGGGGCGGGGCTATTTTGCCGTATATAGCTATAGTGAAAACTTAAAAAATCTTCTTCTCCGAAAGTGTTCAGCTGATTTTCAAATAATTTTGTAGAAATGTTCATTGGGTGACCCTCTATCAGATTCCTTCAAGCCATGTTGATTGGTCGAAAACATGGCCGCCAGGGGGCGGGGCTATTTTGCCTAATTTGGTTATAGTGAAAACTTAAAAAATCTTCTTCTCCGAAAGTGTTCAGCCGATTTTCAAATAATTTTGTACAGATGTTCCTTGGCTGACCCTCTATCAGATTCCTTCAAGCCATGTTGATTGGTAAAACAACATGGCCGCAAGAGGGCGGGGCTATTTTGCCTTATATGCTAAAGAGAAAATTTTAAAAATCTTCTTCTCCGAAAGTGTCTGGCTGATATTCAAATATTTTTTGAAGAAACATTCCTTAGGTGACACTCTACACGATTCCTTCAAGCCATGTTGATTGGTATAAAACATGGCCACCAGGGGGCATGGCTGTTTGGATATTTGATTTTTGCCTTATGGCCGTGGAGCGATACTGGCCCTCTTCGGCCTCTTGTTATATTTTGCTTAACGTTGAACGAAAACATCCGAAAACTTTGAACACTTTTCCACATAAATCATTCCTATACTGAAATGTGTTTGTTATGCGGTTGATAAAAGAAAGTCGTTTTCTTTAGGTCAAAGGTAAGCATTTCGGATCGTAGCGCCGGGCAGAGAATTGTGTCCAGGGTATTTCAGTTGAATCCATAGGACTAGAGTGGTCTCCTATTGGACAATAAGGATTTTGTTGAAAGTTGAAAGTGTTTTTAATAAAGTTGAATACCCTCTGACTGAATTATAACCGACACATTGTTTGCTTTTAGCTATATTGACAGCTTAAGGGCCATTTTTAGGACAACATGTATTTTCTGAAATTGAAAGTAAAATTCACTGCGGGATAAGGGTGACCTTTGATTTGACGTCATAGCTCAAAAGAAGGAAAGTCAACCTGTGATTTTTTGTTGTGCTTCTTTGGTAGTTTAAAGAAGGAACTTTAATTGAATATAGTTTTCTGGGTTATTTGGATTGTTGGGAAAGAGCCAAAGCCCAAAATGCTATAATGGCTGCCTATGGAAAATAAATTGCTTCAATCTGACCATTTCCTGTTGACTCAGCTCCCTGAGTCCCCAAATTTTTGCCATCTGCCATAAGTCATTTCCACTTCCTAATATGAGCGTCGAAGGGTTTTTGCTGATATATATATTTTTGTACCAAAATTAAGCATTTTGAGTTTCAGAGAAAAAAATATAAAAATTCGTTATTTGATGTTCAAGAGTATTTTCAATTTATTTTTATTTTGACATCAAAAAATTGTAGTGCCGAATCATCTGAGCAATAAGAACTCCGAATGATGGAATTCATAACATCCGCAGTCGTCCATATTTCATTATTGAAATTGAGTCGATTTTATGCTTTTCCACATAGACTTAGCCCATTGGTGGAAGACGAATGACGCATGTCGCAATGACTTTTGTCAAACGTCGGAAAGAAAGTTGGCCGAGCCGGGATTCGAACTCACAACCCCTGGATTGACAGCCTGCGTCGTTACCGACTGAGCTACCGGGACTCGACAACTATTCGGAGAATAATGAAAGCTTTACCACTCGCCTCGGCGTCTGCGTCTAGTTAAAGTTTTAGTTCAAGTTGGAATTTTCATTCATAAGTACTTTTGCTAGGGCTTTCATATTTGGAAAATAGTTACATCTTATACCTTTCTTCACATTGAATGCTAAGGATGCTAAGTGAGACCTTCTTTTTGGGGTGAAAAACATGATTTTGAGTGGTTAAAGTTTTAGGGCAAGTTCGGCTTTCATTATTTGTTTTATTTTTTTTCTTAATAAGTTCTTGTGTTAGGGCTTTCATATCTGGAATATATAGTTACATGTACATCTAATACCTTTCTTCACATTGAATGCGCCGAGCCCCGGTAGCTCAGTCGGTAGCAACGCGGGCTGTCAATCCAGGGGTTGTGAGTTCGAATCCCTGCTCGGCAAACTTTCTTTCCGAGGATTGACAAAAGTCAATGCGACATGCGTCATTCGTCTTCCACCAATGGGCTAAGTCTATGTGGAAAAGCAGCCAGTTGCTTGGGAAGATTGTTGTGTGGAGTACTGGTGTGAGAAAACCGGGAAATGCATGAGTAGGTGAACTGGTCGCCGTGATATAACTGAGAAATTGTTAAAAACGGCATTAAACCCCAAT
This sequence comes from Serripes groenlandicus, assembly GCA_031761405.1. Lineage (NCBI taxonomy): Eukaryota > Metazoa > Mollusca > Bivalvia > Cardiida > Cardiidae > Serripes > Serripes groenlandicus. The sequence continues at coordinate 24,175,038 of JASEVX010000010.1, forward strand.
CAATCAATCAATCAATCAATCAATCAATCAATCAATCAATCACATTGAATGCTGAAGATACTGAGTGTGACCTTATTTTTGGGGTAAAAAACATGATTACGGATGGTTAAACAACCCTTACATTACGATTACATCGTAATGTACAACATTAGATTAAATTTGACAGTTCAATTGCAGTAAATCAGAGCGCCAGTATTTCAGTTATCTCCCTCCTCCACCACGCCTATCTGGGGCATACTACAAATAGGTAGCAATTGCAGTCATGACATCCTGCTCAGTAAAGGATCCTTTCCCTGTTTTGATGACACTAGCTGTAACAAAAAAACGCAACAAGAGGGCCAAGATATGGCTCTAAATCAAATCGATCACCTGAGTGATGGTATAGTAGCAAATGTTTAACTGGTTATAATGGGGGGAGGGACTGGAATTTAAGAGTGGACACTGAAAATTCTGTTTAGTCTAAAATAAATAGTATTACACAAGCCCTCACTATACCAGTTGTTTTAAAAATATTCACAGTACATTATATTTATAGCATTTATCTGCTTTTAACAAACAAAATCCTCACAATCAAGCTAAACCTGCCATAAAAACAGCACTTCCTGAATGAGGATAAATTTTCAGTGATATCATTTATGTGTGCACCAGTCAATTTTAAGCAATGAAATATTGTATTTTGAAATAATTTGTTCGTTTCTTTTACATTCATTATCTAAACAAACTTCAAATTATCAGTTTACTCTATCTTAAATGATCATGTATACGCATATTTGAACATTTTTATCAAGCGGCGCCACTCTTTTGTCTACCTGGAGAAATCGGCCATTTTGCTTTTGTTTTGAAAATTTGTCCAGTAACTGAGAAAGTAGGTCATAATTTAAAATGGACCGGGAGACTCATTTCCTGTTGTTTTCAAGGATTGCTTAGAAAGGGGGCTTAGAAAGGGGACTTTAAATAATAATTACAGCTCGTGATGACGGATGTGGTCGCATTTATCACAAAGAATTTACCTGATGTTGGTGTTGATAAAGTTCCGCGTGGCTCGCAGAACGATTTTGGTAGAAATAAATTCCATGTAAAGGTCATGACCCTTGTAGAATACGTAACCTGTAGAATTTTTCCTCTTGCCAAGTTGCCAGCAGTGTCAAAGTCCAGACTAAGGCTGTAGCAATTTATTTTTTTTCTTTCAAGACGCCGAACGGGGAAATGGGCCAAATAAAGAGTTGTAATTAAATTGTGAAGGGACCAGTTACGACAGAAAATATATTTCATAAAATTTAAGGAAATATATATTGTTTTCTTTTCCTAACTCTTATCTAACGTACGTTGGCACAATGTTGTAAACACACATTGTACAGACATCGGATAAACGTTGGATATTGGTCGCCGATATCACAACCAAAATCCAACGCTGATCCGACGTCTATAGACGTTGGATATTAGTCGCGACGAAGATTCAACGCTAATCCGACGTCGATCTAACTTTTAAATCTAACGTTTACATCGACGTCAGGAATCCTACGTCTATCCGACGTTGGATTATTGTCGCCGACGTCGCAACCTTAATCCAACCATAATCCAATGTTGGTTTGACGTCGGGTGTTTACTGGGTTCATTCATAAGTATTTGTTATAGGGCTTTCATATTTGGAATATAGTTTCATCTTATACCATTCTTCATATTAAATGCTGAAGATGCTGAGTGTGACCTTCTTTTTGGGGTAAAAAGCATGATTTGGGTTTTTTTTTTTTTTACTTTTTCTCAATAAGTACTTGTGCTTTCATATTTGGAATATAATTACATCTAATACTTTGCTTCATATTGTATGCTGAAGATGCTGCGTGTGACCTTTTGTTGGGGGTAAAACACATGATTTTGGGTGGTTAAAGTTTTAGGGCAAGTTGGCATTTTAATTTATTTTTTTACTTTTTCTCAATAAGTTACCTTGTGTTAGGGCTTTCATATTTGGATTATAATAGCATATAATACTTTCTTTACATTGTATGTTAAAGATGCCGAGTGTGACTTTTTGGGGTAAAAAACATGATTTTTGTTTGATTTTGAGAAATTGAGATAAACTCATAATTTGTGGGCACATTCATTTCTTATTGTGATCATTCAGTTATAAAATATAATTCTTCAACATATCAAACGGGTTTTGGTGTTAAACATTTGGAAAACCTTTTTTTAAGGTTTTGCTAATTTTGGACTCAGTCAGTTTTAACATTTGCGTTTAGCTTATGTTAAAGTTTCATTTAGAGCTCGACTATTCAGAGAAAAATGAGAAGGACTTTACTACTCACCCCGGTGTCTGTGTTCGGTTATTGTTTTCGGCCAAGCTGGCATTTTCATTTATAATTCCAATACCCTTCATGCAGATCACTTCATACTTCACACATGTGTTACAGACCATCATACAATTAGGTTAGATAACTCCATTGTATCCTAAATATGGAGTTATGGCCCTTGATTGACTTAGGAAATTTGATTTTTGAATTGTATATATTTAAATGCATGTATCTAATCAGTTGCTTTTACATATAGAGTATATATGATTTAATATTATTGCATACTTTCATATAGCTGATCGTAATATAAATAATTATTCTATACCTAATTTATACGTCCAATCGTAGACGCTCATTCGAATCATGTGACCGTACAATATATTTCCGTATCGGGACGCACGCGCGTACAAAATAACCCGTATTTTTTTCGTATTGTACGATTCACAGGTCCCATGTTAAACCTATGATAAAGACCGAAACACGTGAAAAGGTTCCGAATGAAAGTCTGAATCGACAGGCGCTCTAGATAAAGCGTTACGATAAAGCTCCTGTTGTCACCGGATCATTATTGTCGTTTGCAAACAAGGAGTAACACTGAAACTAAAATGTTGTCCGATTCTGAAATAGATGACTTTGTAATTGAACAGAAACCAAAAAACACTGTGAAAAAAACTAAAAGTGATGTAGGAATATTCAAAAGGTGGTTAGCGCAGGCCGTGCCGACAGAAGGTATAAAATAAAAAGGTCATTTAACATTATTCTGCACAATGCAAAATATATTTTGGGGAAAAAGTCGAGGTATAGAATAAAAAGATCATTTAACAGTGTTCTGTACAATACGGAATATATTTGGACTCGTACACAGCTTGGAAAATCATATTGGACTCGCCTAGCGGCTCGTCCAATATGATTTTCCAAGCTGTGTACTCGTCCAAATATATATCCGTATTGTACAGAACACTGTTAAATAACCTATAATTATACCTCACATGACTTTGTTATGTTAAATTCTCATATACTGATCATGGACAATTTCTTACTGTCTCATGCTAACAGTACATTTTTGACCGGATAACAGTATACTGTTTCATGGCACGCGTGTCTTAAATGTTGGTCTTGCACATGCATGACGTCATTTAAAACAATAACGTCACCGTTATTATTCAAATTTTCAAATGGCATTTGCAACAAAATGACTACTTATGTTAACAAACAGTTTGTTTCGATTTTGGAAGCAGATTTATCAACTCTAGATAAAAACAAAAAGAATCACAGTGTAAACCAAATAGATCACAATATGAAAGTATGCAATAAAAAGGTTATTGACCCTGTACTGTGAAATCATCAATGGACCTCGTTCTTTGGCGAACGTAGCCTTGCAAGCTTGGGAACGTCGACCCAAGAACTCGGTCCAATGATGATTTCACAGTACACGGTCAATAACCTATAGTACTTAAGTGCAATATAATGAATTAGTGCTTTATGTGAATAAGCGGCATATAGTCGAGCACGATGTCCTCCGACAGCTCTTGTTTTACTTTTTCTCAATAAGTAATTGTGTTAGGGCTTTCATATCTGGAATATAATTACATCTAATACGTTTCTTCACATTGAATGCTGAAGATGTTGAGTGTGACCTTCTTTGGAGTAATGAACATGATTTCGGGTTGTTAAAGTTACGAGGCAAGTTGGCATTTTCATTTATTTTTAGGTCGACTATTCGAAGAATAATGAGAGCTTTGCTACTCACCTCGGCGTCGGCCTCCGGTTAACGTTTTAGGGCAAGTTGGCATTTTCATTCATAAGTACTTGTGCTAGGTCTTTCATATTTGGAATATATTTACATATTATACCTTTCTTCACATCGAATGCTGAAGATGCTGAGTGTGACCTTCTTTTTTTGATAAAAACATGATTTTAGGTGGTTAAAGTTTTAGGGCAAGTTGGCATTTTATTTTATTTTTTAAATTTTCTCAATAAATACTTATGCTAGGGCTTTCATATTTTGGAATATAATCGCATATAATACCCTTCTTCACATTATGTGTTAAAGATGCTATTTTGAGAATTTGAGAAAAATTCATAACATTTGGTTACATTCATTTTTTAATTGTGATCATTCATTTATCAAATATAATTCTTCAACATATCAAACACATTTAGGGGTCAAACATTTTGAAAACCTTTTTTTAAGGTTTTGCTATTGTTGGACTCCGTTTAAACATTTGCATTTAGTTCAACGTTAAAGTTTCGTTTTTAGCTCGACTATTTGAAGACTACTACTCGCCTTGATTGACTAGTCACTTAGGAAATTTGATTTTTTAAATTATATATATTTAAATGTATTGTATACATCTATTCATTTGCTTTTACATAAAGAGAATATATGATTTAATAATTCTTAAGTGCAATATAATGAAATAGTGCTTTATGTGAATAAGTGGCATATAGTCGAGCAAGCTGTCCTCCGACAGATCTTGTTTCACTGAATTATTGGATTAATCTGTGTCTTCTAGTTAATAGGTACGGATAAGTCATGCTTTAGTTATTGGGTATCAGTTGCTCACAATAGAATCTACACATTGTAAATTTACACCTGTCAAACAAAGATAAACATGGATAGTTTCCTGTAAATTATACAATACATCTTATGAAACTTTATCAGTAATTCTAGTCTGTTGTTTACCTTACCATAATTATGCACAATCCCTGGTTCCCTGTTTTATTTGCAATGAAAAGGAAAATCGATGACCAGGATTTGTTTTCTTCTGCAAAGCTAAAAGTGAAAGTACAAACGATATAATCGGTGATTGTGGGTCGTCAATTAATACTTATTAATATGCCTGTATATTTTGGCTACATATTTAGAGTTCAAATGAGTTGGTGGATATATATAGTGGAGCTTTTCTTTTTATTTGAACTTGCCCGCCGACAACTTGACATGGAAAACCTACTTGCTCGAACCATAAAATTACCCGTGTCGGATAAATCAGATATTGGAGTGCACCCCTGATATTTTTCAGAATAATAAAATGTTCTGTACATATTGATCTTGTCTTAATTTAAGAGCACATGCTTATGTAAGCAATCCAGGGTGTCATGGCCATCATGTTTTCTAATTCTTGTATTTTTGCAGGTCATTATAAATGGCAGATTCAAAGCCCCACAGCAGGTTGTTCGGTAAGTTTCTTTGAAAGTTTATAACATTAATATTATATCAAAATACAATATTGGGTGCTGATAGCATTTGTGTGGTAGCTTTGAGCGCAATGTTAATAAAGAAAAAGATGACTTCTGTGTGTGTCATTTAGCTCACCTTAGCAAAAATTTCTTATGGTGAACTTTCAGGATTGTTTAAATGTCAATTGTCTTTCATCCAATAATTTCTTTAAATGAGAATCTTTTCCTTATTGATTGGGGTTTATTGGGGTTGATTAGGATTTAACGCCCTTTTCAACAATTCTTAGCTCCACTGGCTGAAAGTGAATTTTCCGTCGTGCGTGTGTCAACCTTTTGCCTCAAACTTCTCCTAACCACTTGGCCATAGGAAGCATCCTCTCAATGTCTTCTCCTAAATTCCTTAAAATATTTTGGATCCATGCAAAATTCTGGTTTCCATAGCAACCGAAAGAAGAAAATAGTGAAAAGTTAAAAAATCTTCTCCCCTGAAAGTGTCTGGCTAATTGTCAAATAATTTTGTAGAAATGTTCCTTGGGTGACCCTCTTTCAGATTCCACCATGATGATTGGTTGAAAAACATGGCCACCAGAGGGCACGGCTGTTTTGCCGTATATGGCTATAGTGAAAACTTAAAAAATCTTCTCCTACAAAAGTGTCTGGCCGATTTTCAAATAATTTTGTAGAAATGTTCCTAGGGTGACGCTCTATTAGATTCCTTCAAGCCATGTTGATTGATCGAAAACTATGGCTGCTAGGGGGCGGGACTATTTTGCCTTATATGGCTATAGTGAATACTTAAAAAATCTTCTCCTCCGAAAGTGTCAGGCCAATATTCCAACATTTTGTAGAAGTGTTCCTTGGGTGACCCTCTTTCTGATTCCTTCAAGCCATGTTGATTGGTTGAAAAAACATGGCCGCCAGGCGGTAGGGCTGCCTTGCCTTATATGGCTATAGTGAAAACTTAATAACCTTCTCGGTCAAAAGTATCTGGCCGATTTTCAGATAATTTTGCAGAAATCTTCCTAGGAGGATGCTCTAATAGATTCCTTAAAGCCATGGTGATTGGTAAAAAAGCATGGCCACTAGGGGTTGGGCTGTTTGGAGATTTAAATTTTGCCTAATGGCAGTGGAGCGATACTGGCCCTCTTGGGCCTCTTGTTTTTATAAAGTGGCGTAAATCAATGAACAATCATGGTCCTTGTTATACAAAGGTTCCAAGGTGGTTTTATTTTGCATTATTTTCCTAACAAGCATCCAGCAGTTGGTGTTGGTTACATAAGAACTGGCCCAGCCTTGCTTGAATTTTGCCTGATATAAACATCTGTGTCTCCGTTTAATTAAAAGTCATTAAACATCTTGATTTCTTTTACATGATTTATTTATAGCTCGTCTGTTTTTCCGTAGAAAAAACGTCAGGCTATTCACTGCACGAAAATTGGAATTTAATTTAGAAGTAAATTTCCTTAAATTTCCTTAAATTCCGAAATTTACTTGCACATCAAGTAAATTTCGGAATTTAAGCAAATTTAAGGAAATTTACTTCTAAATTAAATCCCAATTTTCGTGCAGTGATTATGATACATGTGTGTCCTCATAACTCAAAAACTGCTGTAATATTTTCTGATGAAACTTGGTAAATATGTTCCTAGAAACAATACGCATTTCTTGTCCAAGTCACATAACTCCGGCTTTAATAATTATTCAGTAATGCCTCTATTTTTTCTTATAAAAAAACAGACGACCGTTGGCATTCGCTCCGCAGTACACTTGTTGATTTTCTAATGCATGATTGATCTTGTTATATTTGTTTTCAGAAATTTCAGTGCCGTTGGTTTTCAAAAAGAGGAAGAAAGATAAACTTGAAGATCTGACTCAAGAAGATTACAAATCTGTCTATCGCCATTTGGACTTTGATAGTCTAGATAAACACCTGAAAGATACCTTATCGTTCATTGAAATCTATAGCATGTCTTTAGATAATGGAAATGAATTAAGTGTAGAATTAAGCGTAAAAAGCCAAGAACAACTTGATAAAGTATTTGAAGCAGCCAAAAGACCTTCTGATGGGCAGCAGAACAAACTGTCCAAATGTTTCAATGACTTATCAGACAGTTTATCATTGGAATTGATAGCAGATGAAAAACTTGGCAATACCTTGTTGGTTTCAGCTGTTATGACCCGAAGACAGTTTGCGGAAGGGATGATTAAATTTGATGACATTGATGATGATGCAAGGATGACGAGGTAATTCTGAATTTTGTTTATTTCTAATCAATTGAATTTGACATGTTTGAATTTTACTCAAAATAAATTGAATAATATAGGCAATTAATTTTACACTCTAGGTCAGAGACTCAAATAAATTATGGCCCTTTTTCGACTTAGAATTTTAGTTAATTTTTAGCTCCACTGCCAGTCGAGCCAGTTGAGCTTATGTCATGGTAAATTGTCCTTTAAAAGACTTCTCCTCCTTAATCACTTGGCCAATTTGGTTGAAACTTCTCAATGTCCTCTCCTAAATTCCTTATTTTTAGCTCCACTGGCTGAAAGCCAGTCGAGCTTATGTCATGGCGTATTGTCCGTCGTGCGTGCATGCGTACTTACCAGAGTTCTCTTGTTGGGTACTGTTTTTTTTATAAGTGTTTTTTAGCTCACCTGAGCTTTGCTCAAGGTGAGTTATTGTGATCGCCTTTTGTCCGGCGTCCGTCGTGCGTTGTCCGTCGTGCGTCGTCCGTCGTGTGTCGTGCGTCAACTTCTTCTCCTCAGTAACCAGTCGGTCAATTGGGATGAAACTTCACAGAAAGCATCCTCTCAATGACCACACCGGATTTCCTTCAAATTTTTGGGATCCATACAGAATTCTGGTTTCCATGGCAACGAAATGAAAACAACTTCAAAATTCTTCTTCTCCCAAACTGGTTGGCAGATATTTAAATAATTTTGTTGAATTGTTCCTTGGATGACCCTCTATCAGATTCCTTTAAGACATGTTGATTGGTCGAAAAACATGGCCGCCAGGGGGGGCGGGGCTATTTTGCATTATATGGCTATTGTGAAAACTTAAAAAATCTTCTCCTCCGAAAGTGTCTGGCCTATTTTCAAATAATTTTGTAGAAATGTTCCTTAGATGAACCTCTATCAGATTCCTTCAAGCCATGTTGATTGGTCGAAAAACATGGCCGCCAGGGGGGGGGGGCAGGGGGCGGGGCTATTTTGCCTTATATGGCTATAGTGAAAACTTAAAAAATCTTCTCCAAAAGTGTCAGGCCGATTTTCAAATCATTTTGTAGAAATAATCCTAGGGTGACCCTCTATCAGATTTCTTTAAGCCAAGTTGATTGGTCGGAAACTATGGCCGCCAGGGGGCGGGGCTTATATAGCTAAAGTGAAAAAAATAAAAAAATCAGGTCAGCGATTCCAGGGCGATCATGGCCTGTTGTTTTATATAATTGTCTAATGGGTATCTTATTAGCATATTATATGTTCTTTGGGTGACCCTTTATTGGATTTCTTCAAGAAATGTTGATTGGTTGAAAAACATCGCCGCCATGGGGCGGTGCTATTTTGCCTTATATAGATATAGTGAAAACTTAAAATATCTTCTTCTCCGAAAGTGTTGAGCAGATTTTCAAATAATTTTGCAGAAGTGTTCCTTGGGTGACCCTCTATCAGATTCCTTCAAGCCATGTTGATTGGTAAAAAAACATGGCCGCCAGAGGGCGGGGCTATTTTGCCTAATATGGCTAAAGAGAAAACTTAAAAAATCTTCTTCTCCGAAATGGTCTGGCCGATTTTCAAATAATTTTGTAGAAATGTATCTTGGATGTCCCTTTATTAGAATCCTTCAAGAAATGTTGATTGGTTAACAGACATGGCCGCCAGGGGGCGGGGCTATTTTCCCTTATATAGCTATAGTGAAAACTTAAAAAAATCTTCTTCTCCGAAAGGGTTCAGCCGATTTTCAAATAATTTTGTAGAAATGTTCATTGGGTGACCCTCTATCAGATTCCTTCAAGCCATGTTGATTGGTTGAAAAATATGGCCGCCAGGGGGTGGGGCTATTTTGGCTTATATGGCTATAATGAAAACTTAAAATATCCTCTCCTCGGAAAGTGTTCAGCCGATCTTCAAATAATTTTCTAGAAATGTTCATTGGGTGACCCTCTATCAGATTCCTTCAAGCCATGTTGATTGGTCGAAAAACATGGCCGCCAGCGGGCGGGGTTATTTTGCCTTAATTTGCCATAGTGAAAACTTAAAAAATCTTCTCCTCCGAAAGTGTTGAGATGATTTTCAAATAATTTTATATAAATGTTTCTTGGGTGACCCTCTATCAGATTGCTTCAACTCATGTTGATTGGTCAAAAAACATGGCTGCCAGAGGGCAGGGCTATTTTGCCTTTTATGGCTATAGAGAAAACTTAAAAAATCTTCTCCTCCGAAAGTTTCAGGCCGATATTCAAATTATTTTGTAGAAATATTCCTTTGGTGACCTTCGGTCAGATTTCTTCAAGCCATGTTGATTGGTTGAAAAACATGGCCGCCAGGGGGCAGGGCTGTTTTGCCTTATATCGCTATAGTGAGAACTTAACAAAAATCATTTCCTGCTAAACTATTTGGCCGATTTTCAAATAATTTTGCAGAAATGTTCCTTGGGTGACACTCTGCAAGATTCCTTTAAGCCATGGTGGTTGGTAAAAAAACATGGCCACCAGAGGGCAGGGCTGTTTGAAGATTCAATGTTTGCCTTATGTCTGCTTAAAAATATCTAGGTCAAGGTTGAATATGGGTCATATTTTGTCAGAATCTAGGTCACTAGGCCAAATTGAAGGAAAATCTTGTTAACTCTGTAGAAGACGCATTGTATGCTACATCAGCTTGACATTTGATCAGAATGTTTATCTAAAAGGTATCTAAGCCAAGTTCGAATATCGGTCATGTGGGGTCAAAAACTAGCTTGAAATTTTGTCAGAATGTTTGTCAGAATGTTTGTCTGAATTATATCTAGGTCAAGTTCGAATATGGGTCATATGGGTCATATCGTTCAAACACCGGAAGCCACATTTTTACATTGAGCAAGTTGAAACTGTGTCAGAATGTTGTCTTGATGATATCTTGATGATATCTAGTCCATGTTGGAATATGGGTCATATCAGGTAAAAAAATAAAGATCACTAGGCCAAATGAAGGAAAATCTTGTTGACACTGTGGAGGTTGCATTCAGAATAATTGTCTTGATGTGTTTTGCATTGCAGTACATTGTATAATTTAGGTGAGCGAACTAGGGCCATCATGGCCCTCTTCTTTTCAAAAAAACATTACAGATATTGCTTTGAAACTTACAACACTTTTTCACCATCTTCACCTTCAGCAACAGACAAGAGTATATAACTCTGTCCATGTTTGTGTTAGAATTATGGTCCTTTTCATCTTAGAATTTTGGTTCAATTTTTTGTACCACCCCACTTTTTTTCAAAACCTTTAGAGATATAGCTTTTAAACTTATAATACTTATTTAACAGTATTGCCTCCTCCATCAACAGACAGGAGGTCATAACTCTGTCAATTTTTAGCTCACCTATGCACGAAGTTCAAGGTGAGCTATTGTGATCACATTTTGTCCGGCGTCCGTCCGGCGTCTGCTGTGCGTCATCAACATTTCAGCTTGTTAACACTCTACAGGCTACATTTTGCATCCGATCTTCATGAAAGTGTATCAGAACATTCATCTCCATCAAATCTTGGACAAGTTCGAAACAGGTCCATATGAGGTCAAAAAAAAGTTGAGCGCGCTGTATTCAAACAAATATTTGAAATTGAAGCACGGAATTAATCAATGTTACATTTCTCTATCGTACTGTACTATTCCTGTGAAATATTCGCGAATCCGCCAAAAGGACAGTTACTGCAATGAAAAAAACCGAACCATTCCGAAATGTCGATAGCAGGTTCTTCGTTATTCTTCCAGGTTGTTGTCATTTTGGCAGATTTGTGAATATTTCAAAGGAATAAACATACGTAGGGAGAACAATTTCACGAATTATTGATTGATTCCATTCTTCAATTTCATATATTTGTATACTTTGAAAAAAATGAGTTGAAGCGAGGCGAACCCCAAAACTGTGTCCACCAGGGCTCCGTAAAACCGATAAATTACTGGTTTAAACCGATTTTCCGCCGATTTCAATCTTAAAACTAGTAACTAAATCGGTCAAGGAATTTTTATAAATTAAAACTAATATAAAATTGGTCCAGGAATTTCTATAAAGCTAACTATATAACACCTCCGCTACAGGTCAATTTGTAAACAGAGTCGTCTGTACACCTTCGAGATAGTCACTTACCGTGACGTAAACAGGATTATCAATCCAATTAAGTTTGACAATCGTGTAAACTGATAGATAATGCCAATCGGAATACCTCGGTGATGAATGGATGACGGAATTACCCGATGTAAATGTACATGCCTAAAAAAATGGCTTTCTCTAATTATTTCAGTCATGGTAATTCCAAAACAGCAAAGACCTTTTTTGTAGTAATTTTTTTATTTTTATGTAGACAAAACAAAGTTAACCGTACAAATAAGAGAAATGTATCTTCTGTGCGAAACCAATAATTTTCTAGTACGTACGGGTCGAACAAGCAATGTAAACAAACATGCGCGGTTATGTTCGTCAGCAAATTTTGGAAAATTATGATTTGTAAAGTACTTCTACAATGACATTAAGGAGCTATGACACTGTTGTAAACCTGCAATAAACATGAAATTCGTGTATATTTGTTTTTAAAAGAGTTTCAATGTAAAAAAATTTAGCGGGGAGGGTTGAAAAATATTTTGGACCGATTGAGATTTCAAACCTTGATGATATTTGTGCATGGGGTCATATCTGTTTTTAGAGGAGCACGTCCCTGTGCATACATGTATATTACCGAAGGGAGTAAACCATCAGTCAATCAAATAGAAATGGGAGGGGGGGGGGGTTGGTGGTTTTCTTAGAAGAAGAAATGTGTGACTTAAAAGGGGTTACCCCATTTGAGTAGCCCATCACAACTCTGCCCAATATTCTCCTAAATCTCCATTTTGAAAACTTTCATTACATCAAATATACATATGCACATAGCCTGTTAACTCACTTTCGCATATTCAATTCCATAAAGTAAAGCCACACAAGCAATTCAAAGAAAACAAAGAATTCATACCGACCTTTAAGCTTGTATGAAAAAACGTGGCCAAGTGCTATCTCTTAGACTTAATCTTTAAAGATTTTAAACATGGCATATACAGATACATCTAGACCTAGGGAAGTCACCTTGACCTTGGTTTTGGAGAAAAAATGCAGATAATATTTCCTATACTGTAACTTTCAAATGCAAATTCGCCTCTATAAGATGGTGTCTCATTTAGTAACTTAAGATGACTGTGACCTTGACCCCACTATTACATTTATTGCATTACATTTTAACCTTTACCTTTAGATACTAAACAAGGTGAACCAATACATCTTGGGCTAGGGAAGTATGGAATACCAACATAAGCCAATGTGGTGCTGAGGGTGACATTCACCACTTTAAGGTCATACACCTTAACCTTGACATTTTACTATTTGTCCATGTACCTCCTAAACTTTTAGGACTTACTATGCTAAGCTGGGTATAAAATGTTTTTTATTGAATTGGTTAATATCAAAAGTATGCCAATGAAACTTTAACCTTTGACCTCCTTGAAGGAACAACTTGTCCAGGTCAAGTTTCTTATACTGTATATACTCTACATTTATAAATTTGTTGATATACTTGTCAAAATTAAGTCACTGCTCCAGTTAAGAAACATGAAAATGACAATCTATTTGGACCGACATGGATCGTGAGGTCGATTTGAACTAAGTTAGGATGCTTTAAGAGCAGATTGGAATTTAGCGCTCTGAATGAAACAAACCAATCATAATTGTGATCGCTTCAATCATATTGATTTATGCAACAATTTATCGATTTTTATTATAGGAAATTATTTTGGAACCTAATTATTAAGAAGTCTAATACAATTATGTTTGTAGATTTTATTCTAATTGACGAAATGATCAGCATATGATTTAGAAAGACCCAATCAATCATATACCCTGGAATAGATTATCAAATACATACTGTAATTATATATTTAATTAACATTTGCGTAGATCGATTATTTTGATCCATTTATCTGTTCTAAATATGGTCGTTTTGTCGAGCAAGGGAGCATGTGTCGAATGTGCAATAATGAAATAATTTAAGTATCCGTAAGATTGAAAAAAGAAATAAATACAATATTGAAATCAAAGATGTGAGAAAAGGGTGAAAATGTTATTTTCAAAATATTCTCCTATTTCTACAGTTTGTTTTAAAAAAAAAAATCAACATCTTCTGATTATTACACTTCGCCTTTCCTTTATCATGCATTCTTTAACATTTGGGTAAATACCTTTGACATCATCCTATCCATCCCCTATGGAATGTATAACATTATTGTTCTTGCTAATTTATATGACACTAAATTGGCTATGGTCAGTTGTATGTAAATTACATTTCTTCTGATACTGTTTGTTTGCAGAACACCACAATCTAAGAAAGACATGCATCTGGAGGCACAGCAAGATTTGACTAAAAGAAAAACGGAGGTAAGCAGTTTACAGAGGACCAAATTGATATAATCAGTATGCTCTTCCTTACATAGTTTTGGCAAATTTAGTGTTACGCTTTCGCCTTCACCTTCACCTAATGGTTACTGATCACCCTGTCTCCATTGTCTACTCAAGAAAGCACATTTTCCCTCCAATATTTTATTATACCCCCTTTGAAAAAGAGGGGGTATATAGGAGTCACTGTGTCGGGCAGTCTGTCTGTCTGTCTGTTGGTCGGAAGCCATATTTTGTCCGGCCTATTTCTTACAATTTTTTTATATGAAGCTTCTATACCAAGAGGAGATGAGATGTGCATATCCTAAAAGGGTTACAATTGCATGTTATTTTACAGAGTTATGGCCCTTTTACTTATTAAGTTATGGTGTAGGTCAAGGTGCTGTATCGGGGGTATTTATCATCTTCAGTGATAGTTCTAGTTCTATCAAATCTCAGGTCAATTTGAAACTTGCTCATGTTAGATCAAAATTTATGTTTTTAGTAGGGATTTGACCGGATACCCGAGTACTGGTTATCAAAATAGAGATTCGAATACTCGATTATAATTTCGCCGAAGGCTCAAGGTGATCTATTCTGATCACTCTCTGTCCGTCGTCTGTCATTAACTTTTAGCTTTATACATCATCTCCTCCTTAACCACAATACCAATTTCAACCAAAACTTCACAGGAATGTTCCTTTGGTAACCCTCTTTTAATTTGTCAAAGATTTAAATTCCATTTGAGAACTTTGGTTGCTGCGGCATCAGAGACGGGGCAAAATGTCCAAACTTTAAAAATCTTCTCCTCTGAATCTGCTTGTCAGATTCCATTTTATTTTGGTAGAAATTGGGTGACCTTCTACAAAGATTGTTCAAGCAATACTGATTGGTTAAAAAGCACATGGCAGTCAGGAGGCAGCAGAAAAGTGGCAAAATTTGAAAATTATACGAAGATTAATGAGAGCTTTACTACTCGCGTCGGCGTCCGGTTAAAGTTTTAGGGCAAGTTGGCATTTTTAGCTCACCAATGTACGAAGTGCAAGGTGAGCTTTTGTGATCGCTCACCGTCCGTCGTCGTCGTCCGTCCGTTCACATTTTCCTACAAACGACTTCTCCTCCTACAGCAATTAACCAAATTCAAAATAATTTTACAGTAATGTTCCTTGGGTGGATCTCTTTTAAACTTGTTCAAAAAATTCTATTCCATGCAGAACTTTGGCTGCCATGGCAACAAAGAGGGGAAATTAACCAAAACTAAAAAAATATTCTTGTCTGAAAGTAGAAGGCCCATGGCTTTGATATTTGGTATGAAGCATCATCTAGTGAACCTCTACCAAGATTTCTCAAATTATAGCCCTGGGGTCAAAAATGACGCCTCCCCGGGGGTCACTTGTTTAACATAGACTCATATAGGGGAAAAACTTTAAAAATCTTCTTGTCTGAAAGTAGAAGGCCCATGCCTTTGATATTTGTTTGGTATGTAGCATCATCTAGTGAACCTCTACCAAGATTGTTCAAATTATAGCCCTGGGGTCAAAAATGACCCCTCCCTGGGGGTCACTTGTTTAACATAGACTCATATAGGGGAAAAACTTTAAAAATCTTCTTGTCTAAAAGTAAGAGGCCAATGCCCTTGATATTTGGTATGTAGCATCATCTGGTGGACCTCTACCAAGATTGTTCAAATTATAGCCATGGGGTCAAAAATGACCCCTCCCCGGGGTCACTTTTTTTACATAGACTCATTTAGGGAAAAAACTTTAAAAATCATCTTGTCTAAAAGTAGAGGGCCCAGGCCTTTGATATTGGGTATGTAGCATCATCTAGTGGATCTTTACCAAGATTGTTCAAATTATAGCCCTTGGGTCAAAATGACTCCTTCCCTGGGGTCTATTGTTTTACATAGACTCATATAGAGAAAAAACTTTAAAATCTGCCCATGCCTTTGATATTTAGTATGTAGCATCATCTAGTGAACCTCTACCAAGATTGTTCAAATTATAGCCCTGGGGTCAAAAATGACCCCTCCCCGGGGGTCACTTGTTTAACATAGACTCATATAGGGGAAAAAGTTTAAAAATCTTCTTGTCTAAAAGTAGAAGCCCCATGCCTTTGATATTTGGTATGTAGCATAATTTGGTGAACCTCTACCAAGATTGTTCAATTATAGCCCTGGGGTCAAAACAAAAATGACCCCTCCCTGGGGGTCACTTGTTTCACATAGACTCATATAGGGGAAAAACTTTAAAAATATTCTTGTCTAAAAGTAGAGGCCCCAGGCCTTTGATATTTGGTATGTAGCATCATCTAGTGAACCTCTACCAAGATTGTTCAAATTATAGCCCTGGGGTTAAAAATGACCCCTCCCCGGGGGTCACTTGTTTAACATAGACTCATATAGGGGAAAAACTTTTAAAATCTTCTTGTCTAAAAGTAGAAGCCCCATGCCTTTGATATTTGGTATGTAGCATAATATGGTGAACCTCTACCAAGATTGTTCAATTATAGCCCTGGGGTCAAAACAAAAATGACCCCTCCCCGGGGGTCACTTGTTTTACATAGACTCATATAGGGGGAAAACTTTAAAAATATTCTTGTCTAAAAGTAGAGGCCCAGGCCTTTGACATTTGGTATGTAGCATCATCTAGTGGACCTCTACTAAGATTGTTCAAATTATAGCCCTGGGATAAAAAATGACCCCTCCCCAGGTTAAAGTTTTGGGGCAAGTTGGAATTTTATTAAATTTTTAATTTTTCTCAATAAGTACTTGTGCTGGGCTTTCATATTTGGAATATAATTACAACTTATACAGGTCTTTCTTCATATTGTAAGCTGAAGATGCTGAGTGTGACCTTTTTTGGGTAAAAAACATGATTTTGGGTGGTTAAAGTTTAGGGCAAGTTGGATTTTATTTATTTATTTTTTCTCAATATTAAAGTACTTGTGCTAGGGCTCTCATATTTGGAATATAATTACATATAATACCACCTTTCTTCACATTGAATGCTGAAGATGCTGAGTTTGACCTTCTTTTTGGGGCAAAAAACATGATTGTGGGTGGTTAAAGTTTTAGGGCAAGTTGGATTTTTTCTTTTTTAATTGTTCTCAATAAGTACTTGTGCTAGGGTTTTCACATTTGGAATATAATTACATATACTACCTTTATTCATATTGTATGTTGAAGATGCTGAGTGTGATTCTTTGGTGTAAAAAACATGATTTTTGTTGATTTTGAGAATTTGAGATAAATTCATAATTTGTTGGTTACATTCCTTTCTAATTGTGATCATTCATTTATCATATATAATTCTTCAACATATCAAACAGGTTTTGGTGTCAAACATTTGAAAAAAACTTTTTTTAAGGCCTTGCTATTTTTGGACTGAGTTTTAACATTTGCTCAACATTATAGTTTCGTTTTTAGCTTGACTATTCGTGAGGACTTTATTACTCACCCCAGTGTCGGTGGCCAGTTAATGTTTTAGGGCAAGCTGGCATTTTCATTTATAACTCCAATACCCTTCATTCAAATCACTTCATAATTCACACAATTGTTAAGGATCATCACACAAATAGGTTACATAACTCCATTCTAGCCTAAATATGGAGTTATGGCCCTTGATTCAGACTTAGGAAATTTGATTTTTTTAAATTACATAATTATAGAGTATATATGATTTAACAGTACTTAAAGGCAATATACTGAAATAGTGCTTAAGTGAATAAGCGTTGTAAAGTCGAGCGCGCTGTCCTCCGACAGCTCTTGTTATAGTTCCGATCCGCTCTTACAGTGTTCAGTCGATCAAATCATTGTGATTGCTTTTATAATCATCACCAAATTGTGTCAGAATGTGTATTGGGATAATATCTCGATCAAGTTCGATAACTAGCCATATCGCTTTAGTCAATCAAGAGTTATTGCTCTTTAACTATAGAAATTACCTAAAATTGGTCTTGTCAGCTCAATAACTTTAGAAGCCTTTGTCCTATCATCGCCAAATTTGATCAGAATGTGTATTTGCATAATATCTCGGACAAGTTTGATAACTAGTCATATCGCTTTAGTCAATCGAGAGTAATTGCCCTTTAATTATATAAATAACCTAAAATTAGTCTTGTCAGCTCAATAACTTTAGAAGCCTTTGTCTAATCATCACCAGATTTGGTCAGAATGTGTATTGGCATAATATCTTGGACAAGTTCGATAACTAGCCATATCGCTTTAGTCAATCGAGAGTTACCGCTCTTTAATTATAGAAATTACCTAAAATTGGTCTTGTCAGCTCAATAACTTGTGAAGCCTTTATCCGATCATCACCAAATTTAGACAATATGTTGATGGGCAGAATATCTTGGTCAGGTTTGATAACTTACAACGTTATCCTAATCACTACACAATTATGTCCCTCGAAATGTCCAAAACTGTACTAACAGTGTCCGCTCTCTAAGTTTGGCTGACGTACAACCAATTACCACTATACTTGGTCTCAAAAAACAGGACGGGCGTATTGTCTGACATTTGGCACTCTTGTTATCGTTCCGGTCAAATTGATTGCTTATTTACTCACTGGGAACGTATTGTAGTTTCGTAAAATAATTATCAAGTAAATTGTTGCAACCGCTCAATGGGCGAAGCATTCATGTGATTGAATTTTTATGATTGTTTCGCTCAGAGCACAAAATTCCGTTCCACTTTTAAAGCGTTCCAACTTCGTTCCAATCACGCTCACGATTCAATCACGTTCCACTCAGATTGTCAATTTCATGATGTTCTTAACTGTTAACAGTTAAGAACATCATGAAATTGACAAATTGACCGTTCACGCTCCACTCTGTTCCGCTCAGTTCCGCTCCGCTCACGTTCCAATTCGCTCACAAGCGTTCAGTCGTTCAAATAATTGCGATTACTCTTTTCCGTTCCAATCAAATTGATTGCTTTTTCACGCTCACTGGGAACGCTTTTTTTTCGATCAAAAGTAGTTTTGTAAAACAATTATTGAGTAAATTGTTGCAACTGCTCAATGAGTGAAGCATTCATGTGATTGGATTTTTTTCATTCATTATGATTGTTTCTTTCAGAGGGCAAACATCCATTCCGCTCTTAACACATTCCAACTTCGTTCCAATCATGCTCACGATTCAATCACGTTCCACTCCGATTGTCAATTTCATGATGTTTTTAACTGTACTTGTGTTAGGGTTTTCATATTTGGAATACAATTACATAAAACACCGTTATTCACATTGTATATTAAAGATGCTGAGTGTGACCTTGTTTTGGGGGTAAAAGACATGATATTTGGTTGATTTTGAGAATTTGAGATAAATTCATAACTTTTGGTTACATCCATTTCTTATTGTGATCATTCATTTATCAAATATAATTATTCAACATATCAAACGGGTTTTGGTGTTAAACATTTGGAAAACCTTGTTTCAAAGGTTTTGCTATTTTTGGACTGAGTCAATTTTAAGATTTGCATTTAGGTCAATGTTAA
Organism: Serripes groenlandicus; assembly: GCA_031761405.1. Taxonomy (NCBI): domain Eukaryota; kingdom Metazoa; phylum Mollusca; class Bivalvia; order Cardiida; family Cardiidae; genus Serripes; species Serripes groenlandicus. The sequence goes on from JASEVX010000010.1 coordinate 24,194,655, forward strand.
AGTTTCGTTTTTAGCTCGACTATTCGAAGAAAAATGAGGGCTTAACTACTCGCCCCGGTTTATGTTTTAGGGCAAGCTGGCATTTTCATTTATTTCACCAATACCCTTCATTCAAATCACTTCATACTTCACACATTTTTTAAGGACCATCACACAATTAGGTTAGATAACTCCATTGTATCCTAAATATGGAGTTATGACCCTTGATTGGAGAGCTTATGCCGTGGTGTGGTGTCCGTCGTCTGAGCGTCCGCACGCACGACGGACAATACACATGACATAAGCTCAACTGGCTTTCAGCCAGTGGAGCTAAAAATTGAAGGATTTAGGAGAAAACATTGTGAGGATGCTACCTATAAAGTTTCATTCCAATTGGCTCAGTGTTTAGAGAGGCTAAGTTGTTAAAAATTAACTAACATAAGCACAAACGTAGACTCGCCAGACAATTTGCCATAACATTAGCTTGACTGGCTTCAGTGGAGCTTTGAATTCAAATTTTAATGTAGAGCTAAATGCAAAGGTTTCATCAATTTAATATTGTTCAATGTTCCAGTGAATTATCATGAAGATTGTAGGAAAAATGTGGTCTCTAGAACCTTCACAATAGTTTTCTATGATTTCGTTCTGCATCATACTTGCAGCTGATAACTCCATTATGTGCTAGGTTCAAACGTGACTACGACAAAGTAGATATAAATCTCCAGAAAGGATATAAAGAAATTTGAATTAACAGTAGTCTCTAACAGTGTAGATGTTTAGGTTTAAACAAAATATATATATGACCTCGTGTCCTAATTTTGTTGACTCATTTGACCTTGTTTTAATCCTCTTATAAATTTTACTGAATATTGAATGACAATGTAGCCTTTAGGACATTCACATTCTTATTATCATTTGATTATCTTAAAACAAGGGATGGGAACGAGTATCGATATTAGAACCCGGGTACTCGTATACTTTTCCAATTGACTACTCCGAAACTCGCAAGAAATCAAAATGTGTTCACTTGTTCATCAAAAAGTCTTATCTCTCTTAATATTCAATTGTCTTTAAAAGTACCAATGTGCGCTTGTGTTGGCCTCTATATTAACATTGTAATCGCGTAAACATCCAAACGTTTTGTGCAGACTTTGATATGCTTTCAAATGTGCAAAAATAAATCAAAACCAATAGCTAGCTGAAAACGAATAGCAATGAAAACAACACTATGCTTAATAAGTGAATATTAATTAATCACCTATGAAACCAGAGGGCCAAGATGGCCCTAAATCGATCACCTGAGTGATAGTAAATTAGTAGCAAATATTTAACTGCAAATATCTGGGAAAATGTTATCAGGAGTGCAAATGAAACTGCAAGGAGTGGACACTGTTAAAGAAATAGTTTTGGAATTACCATGACTGAAATTATTAGAGAAAGTAATTTTTTAGGTAAGTACATTGACCATTTGAGTAGTTACGAACCGGTTTGAACCGGTTCTCTTTGTCAACATGATTCGCGTTGCCAAGCCGGTCATTTGACTTTTTGAACATCGCAAGTAATTTCGTTGAGCCCTTTCAGCAATGTATCGAAGGACAAATTAAATGAAATGAAGTTAAAACTTCTGCCTTATAATATATACAGTGACATATTTATTTTTACGAAACGTTTCGTAAATATCTCTTTTTCGCTGCTAGCTTGAAACGTGACCTATGAAAATTCCCTAATAACCCCAACAGCCAATCAGATGCATGAAATCATTACTGCATGCATTCAATGGGATTTTCGTGCGTGCGTGCATTAACTTTTTCCTTTAAACGACTTCTTCTCCCTAACCACTTGGCCAATTTTGTTGAAACTTCAAATGTAGCATCCTCTCAATGTCCTCTCTTAAATTCCTTTTGATCCATCCATAATTCTGGTTTCCATGGCAACCTAAAGAAACAAATAGTGAAAACTTAAAAAATATTCTTCTCCGAAAGTGTCAGGCCGATTTTCAAATAATTTTGTAGAAATGGTCCTTGGGTGACCCTTTATTAGACTCCTTCAAGAAATGTTGATTGGTTGAAAAACATGGCCACCAGGGGGCGGGGCCTATTTTGCCTTAAATAGCTATAGTGAAAACTTAAAAAATCTTCTTCTCCGAAAGTGGTCAGCCGATTTTAAAATAATTTTGTAGAAATGTTCATTGGGTGACCCTCTATCAGATTCCTTCAAGCCATGTTGATTGGTCGAAAAACATGGCCGCCAGAGGGCGGGGTTATTTTGCCTTATATGACCATACTGAAAACTTAAAAAATCTTCTTCTCCGAAAGTATTGAGCAGATTTTCAAATAATTTTGAAGAAATGTTCCTTTGGTGACCCTCTATCAGATACCTTCAAGCCATGTTTATTGGTTGAAAAACATGGCCGCCAGAGGGCGGGGCTATTTTGCCTTATATGACCATAGTGAAAACTTAAAAAATCTTCTTCTTCGAAAGTGTTAAGCAGATTTTCATATAATTTTGTAGAAATGTTCCTTGGATGACCCTCTATCAGATTCCTTCAAGCCATGTTTTTTGGTGACAAATTTCAAGGGCCATAATCCAGTCTTGCATGGGCGTATTTGGCTGGTTTGCAAAAGGAACCGAGCTCTCATGGATATTTCACTACTGTATAAGTTTGATTGAGATACAATCAAAACTGAAGACTTTATTGCGTTCACAAGCTCTATTATAGCAATTCTGACCATTTCAAGGGCCATACTCCAGTCTTGCATGGCCGGATATGGCTGGTTTGCAAAAGGAACCAAGCTCTCATGGATACCTAACTACTGTGTAAGTTTGGTGAAGATCAGATAGTAAATGGAGCCTCTATTGTGTTCACAAGCTCTATTATAGCAATTTTGACAATTTCAAGGGCCATAATCCAGTCTTGCATAAGCGGATCTGGCTGGTTTGCGAAAGGAACCGAGCTGTCATGGATATCTAACTACTGTATAAGTTTGATTGAGATTCAATTCAATCGAAACTGAAGACTGTATCGCGTTCACAAGCAATTGTTTACTGACAGACGCACAGACATGCCTACGAATGGACAGTTGTTGGGTATTTTTCTTTGATGTTTCCTTGTTGGGTAGTACCCAAGTGTCTGATAAGGGTGGTGGGTGGGCAGTACCCAACAAGTGTTCATTTGTGCGCTGAAGCGTCTGTGCGTGCGTTAACTTTTTCCTTCAAACGACTTCTTCTCCCTAACTACTTGGCCAATTCGGTTGAAACTTCATAGGAAGCATCCTTTCAATGTCCTCTCTTAAATTCCTTCAATTTATTTTGATCCATCTATAATTCTGGTTTCCATGGCAACCAAAATAAAAAAATAGTGAAAACTTAAAAAATCTTCTTCTCCAAAAGCGTCAGGCCGATTTTTTATTTATTTTTTGTAGAAATGTTCCTTGGGTGACCCTTTATTAGATTCCTTCAAGCCATGTTGATTGGTAAAAAAACATGGCCGCAAGAGGGCGGGGTTATTTTGCCTTTATGGCTATAGTGAAAACTTAAAAAAAAAAATCCTATCCTCCGAAAGTATCCAGCCGCTTTTCAAATAATTTTGTAGAAATGTTCCTTGGGTGACCCTTTATTAGATTCCTTCAAGAAATGTTGATTGGTTGAAAAACATAGCCGCTAGGGGGCGGGGCTATTTTGCCTTATATAGCTATAGTGAAAACTTAAAAAATCTTCTTCTCCGAATGTGTTCAGCCGATTTTCAAATAATTTTGTAGAAATGTTCATTGGGTGACCCTCTATCAGATTCCTTCAAGCCATGTTGATTGGTAAAAAAAAACATGGCCACCAGAGGGCGGGGCTATTTTGCCTTATATGACCATAGTGAAAACTTAAAAAATCTTCTTCTCCGAAAGTGTTCAGCAGATTTTGAAATATTATTGTAGAATGGTCCCTTGGGTGACCCTCTATCAGATTCCTTCAAGCCATGTTGATTGGTAAAAAAAGGATGGCCGCCAGAGGGCGGGGCTATTTTGCCTTATATGGCTAAAGAGAAACTTAAAAAATCTTCCCCTTCGAAAGTGTCAGGCCGATTTTCAAAATTTTTTGTAGAAATGTTCCTTGGGTGACCCTCTATCAGATTCCTTCAAGAAATGTTGATTGGTTGAAAAATATGGCCGTCAGAGGGCGGGGCTATTTTGCCTTATATGGCATTGTGAAAACTTAAAATATCCTTTTATCCGAAAGTGTCAGGCCGATTTTTAAATAATTTAGCAAAAACAGAGATTTTATTTTTGCCTTATGGCCGTGGAGCGATACTGGCCCTTTTGGGCCTCCTGTTTTTGATACATGCATGTTGTTTAATGCTATAAGTTAACATTGATAATGGCAGACAGAGAGTGATCAGAATGCATCCCCTTGAGTATTTTGCTCACGTGATCTAATAATGATTTCTAATGCTCAAAGGGATGCATTCTGATCACTCACTGTCCGTCATCATCAATGTTTACTCGTAGCATAAACACCATCTCCTCCTCAACCACTGGACTAAATTCAACCAAATTACACGGGAATATTCACAAAAATGTGGTCCACTTTCAAAATTATTCAAAGATTTAAATTCAATGGAGAACTTTGGTCTCTGTGACATCACAAAGAGAGAAAATTCCCAATCTTTAAGAATCTTCTTCTCCGGATCTGCTTATGGGATTCAAATATAATGTGGTAAAAATGTTACTTGAATGACTCTCTGTACAAATTGTTCAAGCCATATTAATTGGTTGATAAACATGGCAGCCAGGCGGAATCAGAAAAGAGGAAAAAATACAAAATTTTGAAATTCTCCTGTTTGGATAGTGCTTGTCAGATTTTAATATAATCTTATATAAACCCTCTACATAATCTTCTAAGCAATATTGAGTTTGAAAGACATAGCAACAACAAGGCGGATTCAGAAAAAGGGTATATTTACCTTTTAGCTTCAAATGATCTCTCCTCCTTAGATCAATTTCAACAGGAATGTTTGGTAGACCAGTTTCAAAATTGTATAAAGATACAAATTTTATGTAGAACTTTGTTTGCTGCGGTATCAGAAAGGGAGAAAAATGCTCTAGCTTTAAAATTCTTCTCCTCTGTATCCACTTGTCCATTTCAAAGATAATTTGGTAGAAATGTGCCTTATGACCCTCTTCAAATTCTTTTCATGCCATATTGATTGGTTGATTGGTTGTAATACATGGTGGCCAGGCACCTCAGAAAAGGGTCAATGTTATAAAACTTCATAATTCGATTTTAGCTCACCTGTGCACAAAGTACTCAAGGTGAGCTATTATGATCATATTTTGTTCATCCTCTGTATGTTGTCCGTTGTCAGTCGTCAGTCGTCAACAATTGCCTTGTTAACACTACATGCCACATTTTACATCCAATCTTCATGAAAGTTTAGCACATGTCCATCAAATCTTGGCTTAATTCGAATCTATGTCATTTGAGGAAAGTCTTGATAACACTCTAAGAGTCCTTATTTTTAAATTAAGCATGTTGAAACGTCAGCATAATTGTCTTAATGAAATCTAGGCTAAGTTCGAATCTATGTCATGTCTGGTCATAAACAAGGTCACAAGGTCAAATGAAGGAAAACTATGTTAACAGTCTAGAGTTTTGCTTCAGCAGCTTGAAATTTGTCAGATGGTTTTCTTGATGGTATCTAGGGCAAGTTCAAATGTGGGTCATGTCGGGTCAAATCTAGGTCATTAGACCAAAATGAAGGAAAATATTGTTAACACTCTGAATGCGGCATTTTTAATTTGAACATATTGAAACTGTCAGAATTTATGTTTTGATGATATCAAACTTAAAGTTCCATTATAGGTCATGTCCGGTCATGAACTAGGTCACTAGGCCAAATTAAATGAATACCTTGTTAACACTCAAGAGACGGCATTTCTTTGCTTCGGCAGCTTGAAACTTTGTCAGAATTCAACTATCTAGGCAAAGTTCGAATATGGGTCATGTTGGATAAAAAACTAGGTCACTAGGCCAAATTGAAGGTACATTTTGTTAGCACTCAGGAAGCCATATTGCCAAAATTATGCATGAAAAAAACGCAACTAGTTATTCAAACATAAACTACTGTAGATGGAATCATGAAAAAAAGACTTCATTTATTAAAGACGTAAACTCAGAAATTCACATACTAGAGGAGAATTTGAAGTCTGAAATAGCGAAGGAGTCAGATACTGATACAATAGTTGATGTTTTTACATCATATCTAAATGTAAAGGGTAATAAATATTTTTATAAAAATGTTAAACATAGTACATGTGAATAAATTTAAACAAAAATGGTACAAAGATAAATGTAAACTGAGATATAAAGCGTTCAAAGAAGCTGTGAATAATTTTAACTGCACACAAAATTATGAATACAGGCGCATTTTATATGAAAAGACAAAGGATTACAAATATTGCTGTAGGAAAATTAGAAACAACTTTAGACGTAGCCAATGTTAACAATTAAATGAGGTGAGAAGGAAAAGGCCACAGAAATTTTGGTCCATTTTCAGGAAAAGGACAATCAAAGCACTGAAAGTGCTGTGGGACGGTACCCATTGTATGAGGGGGGAAAAAGATGGTCAACTGTTCTATTTTTTGGAAAGTTACAACACAAGTCACATAATTTCAAACAAGAGCACCGCCCGCGGGTGCCTGACGCTCGTCTGATACCTAGTTTCTGACCCAATATGACCCATATTTGGACTTGACCTAGATATCTTTAAGACAAACATTCTGACCAAATTTCAAGCTGCTGAAGCAAAAAATGCGGCATCCAAAGTGTTAACAAGATTTTCCTTCAATTTGACCTAGTGCCCTAGTTTTTGACCCAGCATAACCCATATTCGTACTTGACCTAGATATTTTTAAGACAAACATTCTGACAAGATTTCAAACTGCTTATATAAAAATTGCGACCTCTGGAGTGTTAACAAGATTTTCCCTCAATTTGACCTTGTGACCTACTTTTTGACCCGACGTGACCCATGTTCGAACTTGACCTACATATCATCAAGACAAACATTCTGATAAAGTTTCAACATCATCAAGTTGAAAATGTGGCCTCCACAGTGTTAACAAGATTTCCCTTCAATTCGACCTAGTGACCTAGTTGTTGACCAGTTTCGAACTTGTCCAAGATTTTATGGAGATAAACATTCTGATAAACTTTCATGAAGATTGGATACAAAATGTAGCCCGTAGAGTGTTAACAAGCTCAAATGTTGACGACGCACGACGGATGGACGCCGGACAAAATGTGATCACAATAGCTAAAAATACAAGAAATGAAAAAGCAAAAAATCCAAATGTTTGACCCAAAATCCCATTTGACATGTTGAAGTATATTATTTATGAAATATGTGGTGCACAATTTGAAATCAATCTAACAAAAAATGAGGGAGCTTTGATCAAAGTCAACCAAAAACCACCAAAATCATGTTTTTTACCCCAAAAATAAGGTCAAACTCAGTATCTTTAGCATTTAATGTGAAGAAGGGTATTAGATGAACAAGTTTTCCAAGTTTCAAAGTATTATGTTTGATAGTTTCCATGTAATTGAGCTAAACGCAAAACTTAACCAACGCCGACGCAGACGACGACGATCAAGTGACGACAATAGCTCGTCTTTTTTTTTCAAAAAATCAGACAAACTAAAAATGTAAACAAAAAAGCAAAAATGCATACAGTTCAAACATTTATTTAAGACAGGGTTAACCCCTTATTTCCAGAGATCTATAATTAAACTCTTGACTTGTAGACAGTAGATACAGTTCGATAAACAAACACATTTGTGATAGGTAATTTATCACATGGATAAACCCTACAGCAGATGATTTGAAAATGTTTTACTAAAGATATTGGTAAATCTGTATTGATGAAACTAAAAGTCAATAAAACATTGAGAAAACTGTCGAAATTTCTCATACCATCCATCTGTTGAAGATTAGACAACATGTGTATGTAGTGTAGAAAGGGTAACATAGTACCTATAGCAAAGCTATTTATTATCTATAGTATCTAAAGAATCAACTTAATTTTAACACTCTTAGTAAAGAGGCACGCAAGGAACATTTGAGAGAAATGTGGTGACTACAGTGTTTACAAAATATTTCTCAATATTGGCCTAGTGACCTAGTTTTTAGCCAGACCATATTCGAAGTTAGCCTAAATATCATCAAGATAAACATTCTGGTAAAGTTTTATCATGCTAGAGTTAAAAACATGGCTTCCAGAGCATTAACAAGATTTTTCTTAAATTATGATCAAGGGACCTAATTTTTTACTCAACATGACCAATGTCTAAATTGGCCAGTATATCATCAAGAAAAACTGTCTGACAAAGTTTCAAGCCGCTAGGGTGAAAAGTGTGGTCTCTTAAGTGTTAAATCAAGATTGTCCTACAACTTGGCATAGTGACCTAATTTTTTAACAAACATTACCCATATTCAAAATAAATATAATAAAAACAATCATTCTGACAAAGTTTCAGAATGCTCAAGCTAAAAGTGCCGCTTCCAGAGTCTTAACCCTTTCCCTCATACGACAATTCTGCAGCAGACGACTTTGAACATATTTTGTCAATTGATACAAAACCTCTATAATTGAATGGATAACCTATGACTAAAAGTGGAAAACATTGTGGCAAAAGGAGAAATTGCTTGTTTTGAGCAATTTCTTCTTTTGTCTCTATGTTTTCAAAAAGCCATCTGAAGCAGACGCGTCAGAACGCGTCTATATGAGGGAAAAGGTTAACAAGATTTTCCTCCAACTTGGCTTAGTGCCCTAATGTTTTATCCAAAATAACCAATATTTGAAATTGGCCTATCATCAAGACAAACTTTCTGACAAGGTTTCAAAATGCTCAATACAAAAATGCAGTGTCTATAGTGTTAACAAGATTTTTCTACAGTGTTTGGCTAAGTGACCTAGTTCTTTACTGGATCTGACACATATTCGAACTTAGGCTAGATATCATACAAGCAAATATTCTGAGAAAATGTCAACATGCTCAAGTAAAGCATGCGGCTTCCAGAGTGTTAACTAGATTTTCCTTTAATTTGAGCAAACCAACATTGTGGACTCTGTGTAAAGTATCGATCCGGATCAGCCTAAGCATGCCACACAGGCTTACAAGGATAGACAAATTTCTCCTGTGGATTTTCTGTCAAATTGACCTGTAACTTAACCAACAATGTCCAATTCTCTAATACAACCAAAATACATCAAAATTTATACTTTTTACCCCCAAAAATAGGCTACACTCAGCCTATTTAGTATACAATGAGAAGAAGGATATTAGATGAACAAGTTTTCCAAGTCTCAAAGTATTAGGTAATAAAATAATTTGATTGATTAATTGGGGTTTAACACCATTTTCATCAATCTTTCAGTCATATCACGGCAGCCAGTTCAACTACTCATATGTTTCTTGGCTTTCTCATACCAGTACTTCACACAACATTCTTTCCAAGCAACTGGCTGCTTTTCCACATAGTCTGAAAGCCCATTGGTGGTAGTCATGTCAAATGTTGGAAGGAATGTAGGCCAAGCTGGTGTTCGAACTCACAACCCCTGGATTAACAGCCCATGTCTCTACTGACTGAGCTACGGTAAAAATGAGTAATAAAATAGGAAACATGCTGTACTAAAGTGAGTTTGCAAAGATATTTTCAAAGTTGTCTGCTGTTGATTGGTTAAATTTGGGTAAAGTTTTTTAAAAAAAGCCTGTGATATTGGTTCCGTTCAAATAATTCTTCCAATCCTTGAAGTTTGCAAAAAAATCAACAGATCAAAATGTACAGTTGTGTTAAAAATTTCAAACTTTTCTTCCCATTACTATGTTCAACAATTGAACAATTGGGGACATATTTTGTACATGTAAATTCTGTTGCATGATGAGTACATATCAACTTGAATATACCAGAGACATATAAACACATATATACATAGAAAAAAATAGTAAACTGACCTTTGAATGTATATAGGCTGTAGACAATAATGATGCAATAGAAAAACTTTAAACTTTATGTCAGAAGTTAAATCTCATAATGTGCTTTTTCCTTTTGTGATCAATAATTTCATTGTGAAATTAATTCTTCTTATGAACATGTACCAGTACTCTATGGAATCTAGACAGAGAAAGCTTTGATCGGATTTAAAAAACAAGAGGCCCAAGAGGGCCAGTATCGCTCCACGGCCATTAGGCAAAAATTTAATTTTCAAACAGCCCCACCCCCTGATGGCCATGTTTTTGACCAATCAACATTGTTGAAGGAATCTGATAGAGGACCATCCTAGGAACATTTCTACAAAATTATTTGAAAATCAGCCCGAAACTTTCGTAGAAGATTTTTTAAGTTTTCACTATAGCCATATAAGGCAAAATAGCCCCGCACCCTGGCAGCCATAGTTTTCGACCAATCAACTTGGCTTGAAGGAATTTGATAGAGGGTCACCCAAAGAACATATCTACAAAATTATTTGAAAATCAGCTGGACACTCTCGGAGGAGAAGATTTTTTAAGTTTTCACTATAGCCATATACGGCAAAATAGCCCCACCCTCTGACGGCCATGTTTTTCGACTAATCAACATGGCTTGAAGGATCTGATAGAGGGTCACCCAAGGAACATTTCTACAAAATTATTTGAAAATTTGCCTGAAACTTTCGGAGGAGAAGATTTTTTAATTTTACATTATAGCCATATAAGGCAAATTAGCCCCGCTCCTTGGCAGCCATAGTTTTCCACTAATCAACATGGCTTGAAGGAATCTGACAGAGGGTCTCCCAAGGAACATTTCTACAAAATTATTTGAAAATTTGCCAAACACTTTTTGAGGTAAAGATATTTTAATTTTACATTATAGCCATATAAGGCAAATTAGCCCCGCTCCCCTGGCGACCATGTTTTTCGTCCAATCAACTTGGCTTGAAGGAATCTGATAGAGGGTCACACAAGGAACATTTCTACAAGATTATTTGAAAATCGGCCGGAAACTTTCGGAGAAGAAGATTTTTTTAAGTTTTAACTATAGCCATATACGGCAAGATAACCCCACACTCTGATGGCCATGTTTTTGACTAATCAACATGGCTTGAAGGAATCTGATAGAGGGTCTCCCAAGGAACATTTCTACAAAATTATTTGAAAATTTGCCAAACACTTTTTGAGGTAAAGATATTTTAAGTTTTCACTATAGCCATATAAGGCAAAATGCCCCGCCCCCCTGGCCACCATGTTTTTCTACCAATCAACTTGGCTTGAAGGAATCTGATAGAGGGTCACCCAAGGAACATTTCTACAAAATTATTTGAAAATCGGCCTGACACTTTCGGAGGAGAAGCTTTTTCCCTATTTTTTTTAATTTGGTTGCCATGGAAACCAGAATTTTGCATGGATCCAAAATATTTGAATGAATTTAGTAGAAGACATTAAGAGGATGGTTCCTAGGAAGTTTCATCTTAATTGGCCAAGTGGTTAGGTAGGAGAAGTCGTTTGAAGCAAAAAATTAACGCATGCACGACGGACAATTCGCCATGACATAAGCTCGACTAGCTTTCAGCCAGAGGAGCTAATTATAATATTTCAATCACCCTTTCCCTCAAATAGACACTTTCTGACGCCTCTGCAGCAGACAGCTTTTTGAAAACATGGAAGCAGAGGAAGAAATTGCTCCATACGAGCAATTTCTCCTTTTGTCACAATGCTTTTTACTCATGCCTCTTACTGTTGACAAATGCTAGTAAACTTACAGTTTTACATCTTGGGTCATTTAACAAACCTTTTACATCTTGGGTCATTTAACAAAACAAATGATCTGCCTGATCAAAATTATCAACAGGTTCACCCTGTGTGACACAATATGTAGTTCAAAATGATCTACTTAATGTTAGTTATCATGTACAAGTGTCTTCCTGGAAGGCTGTGTTATAGCTCAAAATGATTTACTTGAATGTCTTGTTCATAGTAATTAGTTAATTACACAGTTATCTTCCTGTATTATAGTAAACAAAAACAGATCTCATTGTGCATTCTTGATTCGTATTTGTATCGTTTACAACATTCCATTCCGTTACTGTTTTCCGAGTTAAAACAAACACTTTCATTCAGAATACTTGTCACAACGACTCACTGCTGTTACCAGCTTTGAAGAATGTCATTAACGTCGTTTTGTTTTTGTTTTCTACCCGTTTTGTTGCGTCCAGGACTTGCCATTTGTCTTTTATTTCTCTGATTCAACTAAAAACGAAACCGGAAATAACAGTAAATATACACCAACTTTTCCAATACATAAAAGTTGGTTGTAAAAATGTCCCATATACTGACATTATGAATCTTCTTCACAAGTAATGCTGCGCATTATAATCTGTCAACATTTCCATGATCTGAAACGAAACAAAAATACATACAGTTACTGATTGCACAATAAAAATCAAATCAAGATGTGTATACATGTCTGCACAAAACCATTTTTATCAATATATATGTATGCTATGATTTGAATAATAAAATAGTCCGTTTATAATAGATACTTTGCAATTATTGATCTGCATTAAGTTATTTGGGGTTATAATGCATCTGTATCCAGTGAAGACTCGGAGGAGCCTATGTATCATATTATGCAGTCTCACCAGTCTTAACTGACCATACACATGTAATTTAGACCTAGAAACAGCGTAGCCTCACTACTTTTATGTCAATATAACTATGTCAATATAACTTTATAAATGACGCCAAGGCAAAGTGTCAGTTAGACATGGATTCACTAGACAATTTATAACATACGTACACAAATATACATATGTTTTTGTGCGTTAATTGAATAACATTTTTGACAAAGCATCATGCATATGCTCCATCTAAGTATAGACAAAATCTGGAAAATTCATTTATCAATATACATTGTATTTCTTCATTCTTTTCAATAATAAAACTTGTATACATAATATCATCAATACAAATAACTGTACACACTTAAGTTTGAAAGCAGTTTTCACATCACTTAACCACTTTTGTCTCCTAAGTCCTTAAATGAGCCTAAATAGTGTATACATACAAGAACGATGATACACTTGTACAATATATGTACGAAGTCTCCGAAGTCCTTCATTTATTTTTTATTTTTCATTTTCCTTCATATGCCACCCTTTTTAAATAATTAACAGATGTCAAATGATAACGAACAAGCGAATGTCTACAGGAATTGGGCTATTTTCAGACATACGTGTACATGAAATACATGTGAGCTTATTTTCATATTCGGTTACGATACAGCACAGGGCGAAAAAAAAAAAGTTTTCCACTCCAAATTACAGTTTAATTGACAGACCTACCTCGAACGTTTTACGGATTGATGACTAAATGAACATGCACACATTTCTTTCCTGTCAGTCTTCCTCAATATAAACTGCATGTGTCTTTTCTTCACAAAAACAATAACAATCTATCGTCAGCTTGTCAGATTTCTACTTTCATTTTGAACGGAAGTTGCAAGTTCTCCTTCGCAGAGTTGTCGTTCCTTACCATCTCTTTCAGTAAAATGAATCGATTGGCTAGATAATTAGTTGGGAGATAGTTTTTCATCGACGCGTTTGACATTATTGTTAATACTACCAAATATCCAAAAATCACTTCTGATTATTTCGTTTCTAAAAAGTATATTCTTTATGATTGAACATTAAAACAAATTGGTATATATTCATACATTAATTATGAATATATTTATTCAAACTTCAACTCAATATTGTAAACGTTCTACTTCAACTTTCAACCACTAATGCTTCCTTTTTACAGTATTTTTTCAATATTCAGATATCTTGATTCACCAAGGTTTTCGAAAATGCAGTTTTATTGCCTGATAATTGACACTACTTTTTTGTTAACGGTTAAAAAAATCCCTCTTTTTCGGCTCCAAGCTTTACACTGTCGTTCTGTTTATAGTCGGGGAGCCAACTGTTGTACGATTTCTCAAAATGCACATGACTATAGACAGTACCCTAAGGGGTACCGTCCAAAAACTAGCACTGGTGATATAATATCTGATTATTTCAGTAGCGAGATCCGTTTATTCCAATGGGAAATAACTTCCCCAATGATGTTTTCCCTTTTTCTAAATGATATTGAAAATGCTTTTCACCATCCTAATAATATTGCGGTGACCATTGATCAACTATCTATATATTTATTGTCATTTGCTGACGATGCAGTAATGTTTGCTGAATCAAAGGATGCACTGCAGGAGAACCTTAATTGCTTTAAGAGTTATTGTGACAAAAGGAGTCTGACTGTAAGTGGTGAAAACACAAAGGTTATACTTTTTAGGAAAAAGGGTGTTCTGAAAGAAGATTAAACATGGACATACCAAGGTGAAAACATTGAAATGGTAGAAAGTTTTAGCTATCTTGGGTTGTTGTTCTCCTGCAGGGGCTCATTTGTACAAGCAACAAACGAATTAAAGGGTAAAGCGTTGCGATCAATGAACGCCTTGTTTAATGTAACAAATCAGTTGGACGTGCCTATCAATACCATGCTTGATTTATTTAATTCGCATGTCCAGTCTGTTTTGAATTATAGTTGTAAGGTCTGGGGACATTTATCTGCTGAAAACCTAGAATTAGTGCATAAAAAGTTCTGTAAATGGATATTAAATGTTAAAACCAGCACTTCGACTCTGGCTATATACGCTTAACTTGGACGTTATCCTCTACAAATATCTAGATATATACGTATTGTTAAGTACTGGCTAAAATTATACCAGGAAAAGTCAAATAATTGTATCCTCAGAACATTGACATTGGATCAAAGATCTTTAGCAGAAAGGGATGTTAATACATGTATTGTTAACTGGTCATCCAAAGTTCGCGATATCCTGCAAAATGCAGGATTTCGCGAGATTTGGTTTTATCCAGAGTCTGTAAATACTAATGTATTTGTACCTCTGCTACATTAAAGATTAAGGGATATGTATATATATATATATATATATGTACATGGCAAGAAAATATTAAATATTACTCATCACTTTTTAGACAGTTTAAAATAATATTTGAACGGTCTAGCTATTTGGACATTCTAACTTTTCCAAAGTATAGAAACATTATATCTAAGCTAAGGTTGACATCCCATAAGTTAAGAATTGAAACTGGTCGTCATGAAAACATTGAAAGGAATCAAAGAATTTGTACCTTAATGTAATTTGAATAATTTGGAAGATGAGTTCCATTTTGTATTAGTTTGTCCATTCTATGAAACATTAAGAAAACAACTCATACCGCATTAAACACAGAAAGAAAAAAATATTTATGTAATCTATGTGTATGGGTATATGTATATATATAGTGACTCTTGTTACATTCTATCCCTTTCCCACATACAACAATTTTGCAGCAGACGAATTTGAAAAGTCAAAATTATGGAAACTCTTTAAATGAGATAACAATTATTGAATACAATTGGAAAAATTGTGTGGCAAAGAAAAAATTGCTCTGACTGCAAAATGAGTTTTTGTGGTTTTAATGACAAAATATCATTGCATTTATGTGACTGCGCGTCAGAAGATTAAATGGCAATGATTCATTAAGTGCCTTCGTAAGGGACCAAAGAACACATGATAGATCCCTTATCTTCTTTGAAATGGGTCAATCAATTTCGAATGAATGCATAAGTTCTGAGAAAAAAAAGGATAAGACCCAAAACTCACTTCCTTGAATTTAATCATATTAGAGAGCATCAACCGATAGTATTTATTGATGCTGATGGCAAGATCTTTTACTTTAAACAGAAAAAGATAGAAAATCGGCTAGAGCAGCGCCAGAGGTAGACTCTGGATTGACCAACATGTATAACAACTTATAGATGAATAACATCTAATTGAACGATATAAACGATGCTAGTGAACTGTCCCAATAGTTTGACTCCGCATAGTAAGAGGCAAATTTAGAAGAAAATGTCTTCTCTCCAAGAGAATGCTAAATAATTTCCACAATGAAGATGTAGCACAGTCGGGTTGGGATGAAGACAACTTACTCAGCTGCTGGAAAATATGAGGGATTATCACATTCTGTGATCATGTTGTGCCATCTTGCAGGAGTTCGACTTAGCTGCCAAAATGGTGGTTCGATTTATGCTTGTACGTCCGTTAGTCCGTCAGCTGTCTGTCTGAACCTTGTCCGGCCCACATTTTAACCATGCATCATAGGATTTCAAAGAAAGATGGCACAAACGTTACTGGGCACACATGTTCACCATGATGAGGTGTAGTCTCGGGTTTAAGAGCCAGGCCTTTACCTTTTAGGTCAAGGTCACATTTAAGAGGTCAAAGGTCAAAATGAGAATCCAAGCATCATAGGATTTCCAAGTTACTAGGCACACACCATCACCATGATGAGGTGACACGTGGTGCACAATACCCATGCCTTTACATCAAAGGTCAAGATCGCACTTAGAGGTCGAAAGGTCAATATGAGAAATGTTTGATAGGAATGTACCTCGTCTGGCCCACATAAGCAATTTCCGAAATACAATTCAATTCATAAACATATTTTTGTAGGATTGAAAAGAAAGGGACAGTACCTATAACTTAAAATGATATAATTCATTGGTAAATATAACATCAACAAAGTTATTTGAGTCTATTCAATTCCTCTCATTTAATTTGAAGAATTTTGACAGATCAAACACCCATGAGTTTAAATGAAAGGGAGAAATTTAAACTCTTGAGGAGGCATTCATCAAGTTATTTCCTGAAGAGTACATCACTTCACTGAAGGTCGCCTGTCTTGAAGAGAGGCCTTTCAATAGGCTGCACATTTACCTTTCCCATTTTGGGATACAGTTAAAATTGGGTAGTAAGGGAAAGTCTCTTCAGACAATTTGACCTCAGCTCCTGTGTAGAAGCTAGAGTCATTGTCTTCTCTCTGTCTCTCGGAGAGAGTCGCCGCTTTTGGCAAGGTTTCACTGATGGCGCCCTATCATGATAATTGATGCTTGATTCAGAGAGTGAGCTATTAGGCCATACATGTGTCACCCTTAGCACTTCACAGGTGCAAGCCTCCCAACTATCGTCCTCTGATGAGGATTAGGGTGATCAGATTTACCCAGCTGCATACACTGCATCTTCTGTAGAGTGCTGGACTCTAGACAAAGCAGTTAATGAAGATGTTTGGGTAGTCCCGGAAAGCATCTGCGACACATCCTTTCCAGAATTGAGAAGTGTATGGCAGAGGAGTCTCCACATCAGCTATTTCTCTCTCAGGTCAATCATGTGGAAAGATTGCTAGACTAACTACAGGCCACCAGATCTCAGGACTCATGCCAATCAGGTTGCTCAGTCCAGTGGGCATATCTGAGGAGTGGGTTTCGATCGGCTCTCATGCTGTGTGAAGAAAAGCTTTCCGCTAAGGGTTTCCCCTTTAGATGCCTCTTTCTTTGGACTGAGCATTTCCTCGTCAGTTTTGATATATCTCAAGATTTTGAAAATATGGAAAGCGAGGGCCCGGCTCGGTTTCTTGGTAGCTTCTCGTTCCTACTTTTTGCTGTGACCCTGTCCTTGTTGAATAAGGGTGAAGGGGTCTCTAATTCGAGGTAGTTTTAGTACCTACCTGTATTATAGATGCCTTTGACAAAGGCATCAGACATCTTTTATCAAGGTATTTTTCCTCATGATTCCACACATTATTCTAGAGCATTGGACTCTAGAGAAAGTGCTTAAATACTGCTAGTGCTTAGGAATAGTTACAAACTAAAAGCCCCTGGGTCTAACGACACTGGGTGTTTGGTTAGTGTAGAAAAGTTATTATCACATAAACAATTTGGAATTGAGGGTTATTATTCTAGCCTTCACTCAATTATCTGCCTCCATTGCCAACAAACGGTGAAGTTATCGATGTGCATTACTACTTCCCATGTGGTGTAGTGGTAATGATTACTAGTTTACACCATAGGAACCAGTTATTTTACATATTCAGGCAAGGGAGAACTCATTCCCACTTCCTATTTTTTCCTGTCTGTGGTGTCATTCAACTTTTTTTGGTACTTCTAGTCAAACATTTCCCCGACAAAATAAAAGTTCTAGGACAGTCTGTCTCAGCAGAACACAGTTCTATCTGTATAATGGACTCTGGATCAGTCAGTTGTTAACTCTGTTTCTTCGCTTCAAGACTACTTTTGTTGATCTCTTCGCCTCCAAAGTGAATCATCGGCTGCCATTCTATGTGTGGATGTGGATGCACTATCTCTCAATTGGTATGCCTTTGCTCCGTTCATAGTGATTCCAATTGTCCTTCAGAAAATCCTTCGCTTCTGATAGCTCCGTTTTGGCCCAATAAGTCGTGGTTCAACGATCTCCTGTCCTGCCTTAGGGTTGTTTCTGCACGACCGTCATATTTTCCAGCAGCTGAGTCAGGTGTCATCATCCCAACCCGGCTGTGCTACATCATCATGGTGGAAATTATTTAGCGTTCTTCTAAATTTGCCTCTTACTATGTGGAGTCAGACTATTGGGACAGTTCACTTGCATAGTCTATATCGTTCAATTAGGTGTTATATATCCATAAGTTGTTATAATGTTGGTTAACCCAGAGTCGTCCTCTGGGGCTGCTCGAGCCGATTGTCTATCTTTATCTGTTTAAAGTAAAAGATCTTGCCATAAGCACCAATCAAGATGCTCTCTTATATGATTAGGTTCAAGGGAGAGAGTTTTGGGTCTTATCCTTTTTAGCTCACCTATGCACGAAGTGCAAGGTGAGCTATTGTGATCACATTTTGTCCGGCGTCCGTCCGTCGTGCGTCGTCAACATTTGAGCTTGTTAACACTCTACAGGCTACATTTCGCATCCAATCTTCATGAAAGTTTATCAGAACGTTCATCTCCATAAAATCTTGGACAAGTTCGAAACTGGGCCATATGAGATCAAAAACTAGGTCCCTAGGTCGAATTGAAGGGAAATCTTGTTAACACTCTTGAGGCCACATTTTCAACTTGAGCATGTTGAAACTTTATCAGAATGTTTGTCTTGATTATGTAGGTCAAGTTTGAACATGGGTCACGTCGTGTCAAAAAAAGGTCACTAGGCCAAATTGAAGGAAAATCTTGTTAACACATTGGATGCCGCATTTTTTGCTTCAGCAGCTTGAAATTTTGTCAGAGTGTTTGTCTCAAAGATATCTAGGTCAAGTTTGAATATGGGTCATATTGGATCAGAAACTAGGTCACTAGGCCAAATTGAAGGGTAATCTTGTTAACACTCTGGATACTGCATTTTTAATTTCAGCATGATGAAACTTTATCAGAATGTTTTTCTTGATGATATGTAGGCAAAGTTCGCATATGGGTCACGTCGGGTCAAAACGTAGGTCACTAGGTCAAATTGAAGGAAAATCTTGTTAACAATCCAGAGGCCGCAACTTTTGCTTCAGCAGTTAGAAATTTTGTCAGAATGTTTGTCTTAGAAATATCTAGGTCAAGTCCGAATATGGGTTATGCCGGGTCTAGGTCACTAGGCCAAATTGAAGGAAAATCTTGTTAACACTTTGGATACCGCATTTTTCGCTTCAGTAGCTTGAAATTTGGTCAAAATGTTTGTCTGAATTATATCTAGGTCAAGTTTGAATATGGGTCATATTGGATTAGAAACTAGGTCAATAAAGGAAAATATTGTTCAAACTCCGGAGGCCGCATTTGTACTTTGAGCAAGTTGAAACTTTGTCAGAATGTTGTTTTGATGATATCTAGTCCATGTTGGAATATGGGTCATATCAGGTAAAAAAATATAGATCACTAGGCCAAATGAAGGAAAATATTGTTAACACTGTGGAGGTTGCATTCGGAATAATTGTCTTGATGTGTTGTGGATTGCAGTACATTGTATAATTAAGGTGAGCGATCCAGGGCCATCATGGCCCTCTTGTTTTTCATAGAAACTATGCATTCATTCGAAATTGATTGACCCTTTTCAGAGAAGATATGGGATCTATATTTTGTTCTTAGGTCCCTTACGAAGGCACTTAATGAACCATTGTCATTTAAGGCGCAGTCACATAAAAGACCAAACGTTTTGCTCCTAGCATTTGCCACTGCTAGACAAAGAAGCTAGATTAATACCTTTTCGGAAGATTAACAATCTTTACTATTCGGGTGCGCCAGCATTCCCGCAACGAAAACAAGTTGTACCCGGCATAAATCCGGTTTATATTGGAAAATAAATAGTGTAACTTTTTAATTCAGTTAAAAGTGGATGCAACAGTAGTTCGCGAAGCAAGCAGCGTTGATAAATATACACACAACCACCAGCAAGAACTATCAATGATCAGTTCAAGTCTGATTTGTTTCTTTGTAGTCTCAAAGAGTCCTTGTTATTAAATAGGAGAGTATATAGTTTTACTAGAATGGTATCCAGGCTCTTCACCTTACTTTTGACAGTGGCGTTGTGGAATCGAGGACAATCCTTCCACCAATGCTACGAAGTCATTAGATATTAAATGACAGGTTACATATTTCTGACATAATGCTTACCCGTCATTTCGGATAAACACCTCCCTCCCAGCATCGTCATTTATCTTTGCATTACTTATTGAAATCAAAAGAGACATGGGATGGTCGATGGTTTTCGGGAATACATATACACTGCACTAGACGGAATACGGAAATCTTTGGATGGAACTACCAGGTATGCGATTGCATAAAAGATATTAATTGACGGGTAAATATTTTATAATAAAAATATGTTTTACTTTTAAAATTTCATTTTAACTTGTAAAATATCTGTTTTTAATATTTTTCGAAGAATAAAGTACTGCAAGCTGTCCAGAACATTGAAGGTCCAAGAAAGCTGGATGATATATCATCAAGTCAACCAGGATATTACCCAAGTGAATCTAATTCAGCTGTATCAGTAGATCATCCTAAGGAAGTAAGTCAATTATTCTTAAATTTCGCAATTTAAGCTCACCTAACCAGGGGGTGGGGCTTGTTTTCCTTTAATTATATAAAGTAAGAAAAGAAAAAGATTTTTACAAACATGTAGACATGATTTTAAAACAGCCGGCAAAATGTTTCATGAGTGAACAGTTACCAAGTTTGTTAAAATTATTCCGTTTGTAAAACATGTCCCTCATGGGATGGAGCTAGATTTCCTTATATGTTTATAGTAACAAGTGGGCTAAAATGGCCTTAAATCGATCACCTGAGTGATAATTTAGTAGCAAATGTGTAACTGCTTACATATCAGGGAAAATTTGACAAAGAATGGGAATAAAACTCTAAGGAGTGGACAGTGTAAATGAAACTGCCTATCAGTAAATGATCTTTATAATAAAGTAATTATCTTTGAACAATTTGAATGAGGACCACCAAGGGAACATTCCTTTGAAGTTTGTTGATATCGTTCTTATGGTTTAGGAGATGTCAGTTGAAATGGGACATTCCTGTGAAGTTTGGTTGAAATGTGTCCATTGGTTTAAAGGTAAAAGTTAACGACGGACGACAGAATATATCACCTTGGGTCTTCAGCGCAGGTGATCTAAGACATTGATTTTTAGCTCCACTGGCTGAAAGCCAGTCGAGCTTATGTCATGGCGAATTGTCCGTCGTGCGTCCGTGCGTGCGTGCGTGCGTAAACTGTTTCCTTTAAACGACTTCTTCTCACTAACCACTTGGCCAATTTGGTTGAAACTTCATAGGAAGCATCCTCTCAATGTCCTCTCTTAAATTCCTTCAATTCTTTTTGATCCAGGTATAATTCTGGTTTCCATGGCAACCAAAAGAAAAAAATAGTGAAAACTTAAAAAATCTTCTTCTCTGAAAGTGTCAGGCCGATTTTCAAATAATTTTGTAGAAATGTTCCTTGGGTGACCCTTTATTAGATTCCTTCAAGAAATGTTGATTGGTCGAAAAACATGGTCGCCAGAGGGCGGGGCTATTTTGCCTTATATGACCATAGTGAAAACTTAAAAAATCTTCTTCTCCGAAAGTGTCAGGCCGATTTTCAAATAATTTTGTAGAAATGTTCCTTGGGTGACCCTTTATTAGATTCCTTCAAGAAATGTTGATTGGTCGAAAAACATGGTCGCCAGAGGGCGGGGCTATTTTGCCTTATATGACCATAGTGAAAACTTAAAAAATCTTCCCCTCCGAAAGTGTTGAGCAGATTTTCAAATAATTTTGTAGAAATGTTCTTTGGGTAACCCTCTATCAGATTCCTTCAAGCCATGTTGATTGGTTCAAAAATATGGCCGCCATGGGGTGGGGCTATTTTGCCTTATATGGCTATTGTGAAAACTTAAAAAATCTTCTCCTCCGAAAGTGTCAGGCCGTCAGGGGGGGGGGGGGGGGGGGGGGGGGGAAGCAAAAGATCTATAGAAACACATAATAAGCAATATACAATGTAAGCATATGATGTATTGAACAAGCTTAAAATAATATAAAAAAAATCGTGGGTGAATCAATTCGAGTGGGTGTATGAGTGAGTGAGTGACGAGTGAGTGAATGTCTGAGTGGTTATGTTTGAGTGAGTGTTTGTATTAATACACTAAGCCGATGTTATATTTTGGAGTTTATGATGTTAGGGTATTGCTGCACGATTAAAGGTTGTCGTGAAACCTGGTAAAGAATTAGTCGTTCGTAGATTTGTTTTCGGTCACTTTCCAAAGATAGTTGTCATACGAGTTTGTTCTGCTATCTCTAAGGAGATAAGCTTTAGGTGAGCTATTGTGATCACTCACCAGCTTGTGTCATGGTGAATTGTCTCCTGTGTGTGTGTCCTCCGTTAACCCTTTCTTTCAAACAACTACTCCTCTGTAACCACTTGGCAAATTGGCATGAAACTTTACAGGTAGCATGGTAAATGTCCTCTCCAAATTTTCAAAAAATATTTTGGATCGTTTAAAATTTCTGGTTTCCATAGTATCCGCAAAAATAACTTTACCTCACAAAATGGTTGTTGAATTTCCAAATAATTTTGGAGAGATGTTCCTTTGTGACCATTTATCAGATTCATCCAAGTAATATTGATTGGTCCTAATACATGGCCGCAATGTGATGGGGTTATTTTGTTAGAAATGGCTATAGTGAAAATGTAAAGCATCATCTTTTCCAAAAGTATTGGACCGACTTTCAATTTTTTTTGTAGAAATGTTACATTTGTGACCGTCTACGAGATTCCTTCAAAACTTCTTGATTTGTCTAAAAACATGACCAACAGGGGATGGGTTGTATTTTGCCTTATATGGCTATAGTCATTTAAGTTTTGTCTATTGGCAGTGGAGTGATACTTGTCCTCGATTCAAAGATCAAGGTAACAGGGACCATTAACACACAAATCTTGTCTGATTAAATGCTTCGGCCTAATGTCCTCAAATTTGGCAGAGAGGTTTTACATGACCAAATGATGGCCCATATTGTTTTTGAGGTCATCACCTTGAACAACAAAAATCTTGGCCTATTGATAACTAGCGATCGCTTTAATTGCCTCACAGACATGACATGTGAAATGACTAATTAGCTCCCAGTTTGGGTCATGCATATAATGTGTTGCTCTGGGGGCATTTGACAAACATATCTTGTGTCACCCTGCATAGCATGGTAGGCACTTAGGGATTACTTTTTTTGTCCAGCGTCTGTCTGTCTGTCCGTCATACTTTTTCGTCACACTGTTTCGTCACACTTTCAATGACCAGGTACACTTTCAATGAGCAGGTGTAGGTGACACACGTGCTCCGCGGAGCACTCCATTCTAGTTTTCTTAAAATTCTCTCTGAACCTGCTTGTCTTATTTTATTATAATTTGACATAAAAGTTCACCATGTGACCCACCACACAAACTGATCAAGCAATATTGATTTGTTGAAACCATGACTGCCAGGTGAGTTCAGAAAAGGGTTAAAATGAAGACACTTCTGACAGAAATACTGAAAATCCTTAAAACTATTCTTTGAATTGACTTGACTTATTATAAATCGACATTGTAGAAATGTTCAAATGGTAGTCCTCTACAAAAGAAATCAAACCACATATTGATCGGTTGATAAAACAAGGGATAAATCTGCAAAACTTTTAAAACCATCTTCTCTAGATCTGATTACCCAATTTCAACATGAAGACTGTCTGGAAGAAATGACGCTCCCAGGAGGAGGGGTAGTTTTTCCTGTTATAGGCTTTATAGAAATTAGCGTCTCCTCTTGAGCAAATGTCAGAATGCAAAGTTAATTGATACAAATACTCTTCTAGTGACCTCTTATCAAATTAGCTAAAATGTGAACTGTCCTTAAACAAATGAGGCCCCCAAGTGGATTGAGTAGTTTGTTTACTCATGTAAGGGATATTTTCGTCATCTTGTTACCTTTGGCTTTCCGCAGCTTCTTTCCTTCCCTGGCATTAGCAGTTACACATATGCTACTATATTATTACTTATGTTATTGATTTAGGGCCATCTTGGCCAACTTATAAGATTATAATGTGAATTATACAGTGTGTCAATTGCTTTTAAAACATTACATTGTTGTTACTGTAAAAGCTGGAAACTCATATGTTAGTGCAAACATATATGTTTCTTATGATTCTCGCTATGTACGATTGAAAGCATGAAAGCTATTCAAATAGAAACAAATATTTCGAAAGCCAGAAGAGCGGTTCAGGCCGTCATGTGTTTTATTGGTATACATATATTCAAATAGCTTGTATGAATTTTAATACATATATATTCAAATATTTTGTATGAATTTTAATAATACAATATATATTCAAATATTTTGTATGAATTTTAATAATACGATATTTACTGAAATGCTATTGCAAATGATTTGTTAAATCACCAAAGCAATGTTTTTATATATAGTCCATGAGTTGTATATAGACCACTATGTAATTCAATTGAATCAAGGTGTACAATCTTTAAATCAATCATTGGATGCAAGTTGTGAAATTTATTAGTTCTTTTGATATATGCCTTGATCACTTCTTTCATTTTCAGGATTCTCTGGTGGAAAAAGTCATTATCATATATGTGCCTACCAAGAATAAATATATTTCAATTGTTAAATTGAAAAGTTCACATCCAAGACTGCATGGATTACAGCTGCTTCCTCGGGGGAATGAAATTAATTTATATGAAGCACATTTCACAATACCACTGCGTGACATACCAAGTGTTTCATACTCATATGAAATTGTTATTAACGAGTATTCATACATTAGAAGAAAGTTAACCGACACACCTACTTCATATGAAACTGAAATGTTCCATGTAAATGATGAACCACTTCAAAGGGACAGTATGAAACAAGCTTTATTTGATTGTATAAGTAACCATCTTTTAGATATTATGTTCTTTTCAAGTATTAGCAGCAACTTAGAGGATGTTAGAAAAAGTATCAGAGAAATAGATATTCTCTTGTGTGAACAAGGTGCAAATTTTAACATGAATTTAATCCAAGACTTAATGTACATACTTTTTTTGCATCGTCGATTTTCATCAAGATCTAGACTTTTACTACTTGTTGTCTGCGGCAACTTGCTAAAGAAAACAAGTAGTCTGAAACTAATTAAAGAAATCAATAAAGAAACATCTGGACAGTTTCTTCTTGCCTTAAAAGGATTTTGTTTGAATGACTTGCCTGATTCTTGTAAAAGGTATATGGTTGAAGTGTGTTTAATTT
Source organism: Serripes groenlandicus (assembly GCA_031761405.1). NCBI lineage: Eukaryota > Metazoa > Mollusca > Bivalvia > Cardiida > Cardiidae > Serripes > Serripes groenlandicus. The sequence goes on from JASEVX010000010.1 coordinate 24,220,317, forward strand.
TGAGCCAGATTCACTTTGATAAGATATATTGTTTTCTACATTTCTTGGATATTTGTTATCCATTTTTAAATGAAACGGTTTTCAACAAACTCATTTCAAAGGATTTAAAAAATCAGAAACTTGATTTTGTTGGTGAGAAAGGAATTGATTTGAAACCTGTAGCCCACAGAATTTGTCTTAACATGTACACGACCCTTGTCTCAGCTGGAACACAACATGAGAGTCAGGCACGGATATTACTAACAAGACTTCTGTTCCGTTTACCATTTGAGTTTGTTCTCCCAATAGGACATGAATTACTAAAGGAAAAAGAAGGGCCACTGACATGCAATGAAGTTGATATCAAAAGACATATAAAAGAAACAGTGCACAATTCAGTCAAAACAGAAATGATGCGAGTTAAGAAAACCTCAAGTTTAAAAGAATTTGGAGAGCTATGGGCAATCATACAATCTAATATTAGTGTATCTATTATTTTACCAGAAATAATTGGTGCATTTGAAACAGAAATAGTTGCAATGGTGAAACTATTTAAGAATCAAGAAAAAAATGATGCAACAGATTACTTGGCAAAAATTGTGAGTGACAGGTACTTATTTGAAAATAAAAGAAATCAGTATCATTTGTTGACTGAATTAGTCAACTCTTCTAATCGATTTGTGCATGAACAATTAATAGCATGTATCAAGATGGACAAATTTGCTGCCACATTTCATGATAATATGAAGGAAGTGTGTATAATGTGGCTTAAAAGAGCAATTGGAACACATGTTCAGGTATACAGGTGTAGTGAAATATGTGGTCCTTATGTTGCTTTGTCAAAGTTGTTGACAGTTGATTCAGTTATTACTCATTCAGAAATCAAAGATTCTTTGACTGATTTAATTTTCAAGCAGTTACAGAAAACTCAAATACAGACCATTTTAAGAAAGTTAGATGATGAAATTGAAGAAAAAGGGGGCAAAGAAGTTGCTGAAATATTCAAGGGCCATGTTACAGAAATATTAAAAAGACACAAGACACAAAAGCCGGAAGAACTTCTCCAATGTTTCTGCCCATATGGCAGTCTGATCGTCAACTCAAAGTAAGTTTATTACAGTTTTCACCGCTTTTTAGAAACTAAAGAGTTTATGACATGGCATGGTTCCGGTCATCTATTTTACTTGAACATGTTAAATTCTTATCTATGTACACCTGGAACACATAGGGATTCCTGATATATAAGTCTGTCACTTACTTTCAGGTGATACATGTGTTCCATCAAACAGTTTTGTCTCATGATAAAATTGACAGTTATAACCTGATTCTACTTATACATACACATTGTTGCTGTTTGATTGAACTTTGTTCTTTTTAGATCACATGAACCAAAGACTCAAATGTGATCTTATCCGATCACTCTGTTTTCCATCTGTTCTTCACGTTTAGCTTCAAATACTTCTCCTTCTAAACCATTAGGCGAATTTCAACCATATTTCACAGGAATATTGCTTTGGTGGTCCGCTTATAAACTTGTTCAAATATTTAGATTCTATTTAGAGCTATGCTTAGAGTTGATGTGGCACCAGAATGGGGTGGAAATGCCAAAATTAAAAAAAATCGCTGAATTTGCATGTCTGATTTTAAGATAATTTTGTAAAATATTAATCTTGCTTAAGCGACCCTCTACACAAATTGTTGATTAGTTAAAAAAACATGGCTGCCAGGTTAAAACAGAATACGGACAAATTGAAAACAAATTAAATTCCATTTCTAGTAGAGTTAATGTCTGATTGTTTGAAATGTTCCCTCAGTGACCTTCTACATACTTTGTTCAAGCTATATTGATTGGCTGTGAAACATAGCCTCCAGACAAGATAAAAAAGGGGTAAACTGACAGAACTTTAAAATTCTTCTCCTTTGAATTTGATTGACTGATAATAAGATTATTTAACAGAAATAGTTATTTGGTGAGTCTGTACAACAAACTATTCAAGCCATATAAATTGATTTAGAGAATGAAAGAAAACTTAAAGATTCTTCTCCTGAATCTGATTATCTGATTACCTGATTCCAAAATAAATTTTAGTAATGTTCCTTAGGTGCTTATAGAATTGTTTAGCAACTGAGCAGCATCAGAAAGGACGTTAAATGCGTTTTACCTGATATCCTTTGAATCAGATTGTCTAATTTCAAGATACTTTTGCTGAATTGTTTCTTTTGTGACCTTCTTCAAAATTTGCTAAATTTCTTAAGCCATATGCTTGGTTGAAAATGTTCCCTGGGTGACCCTCTATCAGATTCCTTCAAGCCATGTTGATGGGTAAAAAATATGGCCGCCAGTGTGCGGGGCTGTTTTTATATGGCTATAGTGGAAACTTAAAAATTATTCAAATAATTTTGTAGAAATGTTCATGGGGTGACCCCCTATCAGATTCCTTCCAGCCATGTTGATTGGTCAAAAACTATGGCTGCCAGGGGGCGGGGCTATTTCGCCTTATATGGCTGTAGTGAAAACTTACAAAAAAATCTCCGACAAAAGTATCTGGCCGATTTTCAAATAATTTTTAGAAATAAATTTTGGGTGACATACTATCGGATTCCACCAAGCCATATTGATTGGTCTTAAAATATGGCTGTCACTGGGGCCAGGGCTGTTAGCCTTATATTGGCTTTAGTGAAAACTTTAAAAATCTTCCTTGGGTGACACTCTACGATATTCCTTCAAGCCATGGTGATTGGTCAGAAAACATGACCACCAGGGGGCGGGGGTGTTTGGAGATTTAATGTTTGCCTAATGTCAGTGGAGCGATACTGTATTAGCTTACCTGTCCACAAAATGAGGTAATGTGGTTGACTGTGTGGTTGGCATGACAAATCACATCGCATAAGTCGGTGAGCGACCCAGGGCCATCATGGCCCTCTTGTGTACAGAGTTAATACCCCTTGTTTATTGTACAGAGAGTAATATGCCGCCATTCATGTCTGCCAAATTTCTCAAAATGCCCAGGCTGGAATTGATTGATTATCTGATGTTTCACATTGTCTTAACTCTTTCAGCGCCAAAGGCAGTACTGAGGTTTTTGCAAACAGTATTGATTCAGGTGAGTCAGCTCGTAACGAGCTGTCTCACCTGAGTTCAGCATTGTTTGCCTTTTAGTTATCAAAATAGTCCAATCGTTTATTGCATGAGAAATGGAGACGCCCAATATTGAACATGGAAGAGTCTACTTTAAACAATTCGGCGCTGAAGGAGTTAAACAGTTATATCATTGCAGTCTGTTCATTTGACCACACATCATACAGTCCTACCTATACTATTTCTAGCCCATTGGTAAAATACAAAGAGCGCTATTCACAATGTATTTTATCTTCACCAGAAAGAACCAATTACCTATTCAGTGTTCGAATTCACTGTCCCTACATTGATATTCTGCAGTTTTGCTAAATTAGCTATAAGACCAATGACTTATTGACACGTAAATGCATTGGAGTAGTTTCATTTCACTCTTTACTAATGTTCCCAATGACCAGATAATGTGTCTTTTGAAAAGTCAATGGCAAGTCATAATAATTTAAGCTTCACTCCACACCATCGTTCTCAATGACTAGACCATGTCTGGTATACATGTCCTGTGACATGTGGGGTTATATATTAAAGTAACCCAATGCTCAACCCAGAGGAGGGCTATAGGTTTGTACCTAATCCGAACACAGGGTCACCACAATAGCTCTTGAGCACTTACCCTGACCTCAGTTGATATTAAACACTTTTAAGTGGCATCTCCTTAAGCAATGACCACAAAATGTTTCCGCTCTGCTTTTCAAGGCAAACTCTAATGCTTAAAATAGAAAATCCTTGTCCTTTGACAAAGTGACATGTGGGGTTATAAGCAATGACCACATTGATTAAATGTTTCCGCTCTGTTTTCCAAGGAAACATCTAAAATAGAAAATCCTTTTAATACCATGTCCTCTTAAACTGCAAGCCTAATTTCTATAAAAATTTCGCTAATGTTCTCTAGGAGACCAACACTATTCAATCATTCCATCGCAACAGATGTAAAAAAAAATAAAAAAAACACAAACACTGCTTATATGCAAAAACATTATTAAAATAAAATTGTATCAATGTTAAAGTTATCAACACTTGGTACATGTTATTGCCTGAATAGATTATGCCCTACATATAGTTTAAGGTTTTGAGCATTTTAGCCCTGATGATAAATAAATATTTAAATAAATATGCTTCTATGTTATATTTTCAACACTCGTTAATTAGTCTTATAAATGAAAAATTGTAACAAAGTAACCGTACCATTTTCTCCTCAAAGGCTTACTGCCGGTGCATTGTGTCAGATCTTGGATGAGGTTCTACAACTACCACAAACATTTGACGATGTTGACGTTTACAAGTCCGTTGCAAATCACATGGAATGTTGGAAAATGATATTCAGAGGTTATGGAACAGCGATCCACAAGGTTAAGGCAAATGAACACTACATCAAGGCAGAACGATGTTTAAAAGAACTCGCAGAAAAATTGAGGAACTTCGAAGTATCATATGAATTTATAAGCGTCTTTCAGCAGAAGAATGAACGCGAGGATTTGTTTGAGCTTTTGCAAATCCTAACAGTTCAGTCATTCGAAAAGATATGGAAAGAAAATGAGAAATTATTTAGACAAAGCTTAGCTGATACTGATGTTGTACAGAGTGTGTTAACTGGAATACAAAAATATGTGCCAGAAGCAAACCTTCCACATGATTTTCACGAGAGGAAAGAAAGAGTCAGTTTGTTTCAGACAAATGTTAGAGGAAAAATGTTGGCAGTAGAATTGAAAAAAGAAGGGTCACCAAAGGAAATTGATGATCTTGTGTCATATTCAAAGTTTTTAGTGAAAATCATACATTCCAGGGTATTCTGGAATGTGGGATTAAATAGGATCATAAAGGAATTTACTGAAAAATTACTTGAAATCCCAGTGGACGAAAAAGAGGAATCAATTAGTCTACTGTTTGAAAAAGAAAGCAATTATGACGAAGCCTCTGAGTATAGAAATGTTACAGATAATGACCAAGTTATCCCATTTTTAGATGCTGTCCTTCTTATTGGTGGTGACACATTCAGAGAACAGTGGCAGGCACTTATGAAAGATCATGATTTTACTATGTCTTTTTGCATTAACATGTTTAATGGTGCCAATGTCCCTGAAGAAATACAAATAGCAGAATCATTTATAAATACAAAAATAACAGACAAAGTCAAAGATACCCTCAATAGGTTAGGCAATCTGAAAAAGATTGAAAGCTCGGTTGATGCTATGAAAATGTCTTTAAAGTCATGTCAAATAGAAGATAATGATTTTCTTAAGGCGGTCGAATCATTTGAGATACTTACATCTGGAGAAACATCGGAGTACAGCTTCGATGATATTGGTAAATCATTAGAAACTGTGTTTAAAATTGCAGATCCAATGAGTGAAGACACATTATCAGTTCTTGAAACTATTGGTGGGGCATCAAATTTGATGTATTTTCTGAATAAAATTATTGACGAGGACATAAGAAATTTGATTGATGCAGTTGAAGATATTTCTGAGCAGCACGTTCAAGAAACATCTGTGGCCGCTCTGATAGAGGTAAAACGTTTTTTACAGCCTGTACTTAAATCTGACTTACAAGGGGATGCAAAAGGTCTCTTTGAACTTATTAATAAACAGGTTATTTCAAATCCCGGACTTGGTAGCGTGATGCCTGTAAAGATTGATGAATGTATGAGTAATTTACATAACTTGATATCACTGTACAACAACGTGGCCAATATAAGTGAACAAACGAAAGAGAAAATACTCAACATAGTGAAGAAGGGCAAGTTTCAGTTTAACCTCAATCACCACGGGACAGACTGTGATTTCAGTGTAAGCTACAGTGTCAAGAAAGTAAAGAGTAGTCATTCCAAATCTGCGTTGGTTGACTTAAGAAGCCGAGCTCTTCTTCTTTCAAATAAACAAGAATCCAAGACTGGCATCAAAGGAAATGAGCTGGACTCATTTGTCTCCTTTATTGATACATGTACAGACGTATCGGAACTGATTGTTACCCTTCATTCAACAGGCCATATCAAATATAAAGTTTTCAAGAAGGTAGAAGAAGCTTCTTATCTTTTGAAACTAAGACAACATCTTGAAATTGAATACAATAAATGGTGCCTGCATCTCAACTCTGTCAGATCTAGATACTATCTTGTCAACTGTTTGCAAGGGTTTCAGATCCATAAACTGCATTCTTGCTTGGAATCAGGTGAACAGTCTGAAAGTATCATGAAATATGAGAGAGAAGCTGAAACATTTTTGAAATCTATTCATCCAAATATGCAGTTGAGGACCCTTAAGAAACATTATACAAACTATAAAAGTCTTCAAACATGTGATGAATACACGTTCATTGATTACATTGGCCAAGCTTTACATGATTGTTTCAAGAGCATAGAACTTTTCCAAAGGCGGTTAAATTGTGAATCCGTTAAAGAAAAGAAGTTAGAGGATGTTGTTCAGAAAGGACGTCTTCTTGTTGCGCAGTTAGAAGAGTCAAGTCTTTTAGTTGTTAGAACAGTATTAACCCTATACTACAATACGGTACAGCGGTTACCTGAACCAAATCAGGTACTGTTTTGTTCAAGACTCACCAGATGGGCAGAGATTGAACTTTTACTACATCGCTGTCTCGGTGCCTCTGAGTTTTACGGGGAGGATGTTCTCTACTGTGTTACAAATGTTGAGCTTCTTCCAAATGAAGTTCAATTCAAGTTAGTTGAGGCACTCAGAAACCTAGAGTCCGATCAATCCTATTTATTTGCTGTAATTTGTAGGGGTTCAAAGAATCATCCATTCATTGATGAACTGAGTGAATTTGTCAGTAAAGTAAGGCCTTTATCGGACAAGATCATTGAAGATATATTGCATAAGGAGTGCCCAGGTGTAACAACAGTTACATCAGACGTGGCGGGCCTTGGAAAGACTACACATCTCATTCAAAAAGCTTTCTACTCCGGCCATTCAATTGCAACATTGCACATCAGCGGACCCATGACCAAGGACAGAATTGTAAGTGGTTTAGTATCTCTACAAATAAAGGAGTTCATTACGCTTCACATTGATATTGGATCTTTAGCTAGCACATTGGAATTGGATACATTTTTGTTCGAATTGATAGTTCTTCGCTATGTTTCGACTGGCAAAACATCGGTTTATCTTCAAACATCATCTGTAACGATTGAGATAGCCAATTCATTGCAAGACGGCCTACGAAAATCGTTACAAACTGCAATATTGTTCAAGAGGGAACATTTGGAATGGCAGAATTATGAAAATTTCATTGTTTGTAGAGAAGTAAACAGTCCAGTTCAAGTTGTTTGTCAATTTCTGCTTCAAATGCGAAAAGGCACTCTTGATTCGTTCGACATATTCTTTTGGGGCAATCACACTGTAAAACATATGCATTCAAAGACATGTAAAGAAATATTGCGAATGTATTTCCCATCTTATAGTGGCATATCGTTCAACATAATCAACATCTTTTTAAATGTCCTTGCTGACCAACTAAAGAAGTTGTCAAGTAGCTCTTTCTTTAGAACTTCTCGAATCAAAGACATGTTAGGTAAAAAAGCTACGCCAACTATAAGGAGTTCTCTTGTAAAAGCGCTTGTAGATGTGTCAAAAGAGTTTTCATCAAGGTCTGTTGATGCATGCAGGGCCACACAGATGTCTACGATGGACTTTTCATCCCAATTAGAGACTTCAAAACCTGTCAGTGCAGCCGAATGCCTTACAATGCAAGTGGAGGGCATGATTCGTTGGGAAGACAGTAACCATCTCATGTATGTGTTTCACAACCAGAACATACAAACCATATCGCCCATATATAGAGATAGAACCAAGGTGCCGAGTCATATAAAGACCTTGTTTGAAAGCCAAATGAAAAAAGAAATGCAGGATTACAAACAGATGGCACAATCGGAATTACAAGTAGTTTTACAAAAGATTTGTCGATCAAATCCACAAATGTTACCAGAACAAACTCTATCAGTGATGGCCAGTGAGTATGCGCTTACTCCAGATAATTTGTTGAAGATGATTCTAATCGTTTTACGGATTAAAGCTGGGATTCCAGTTTTAGTAATGGGAGAGACAGGTTGTGGAAAAACGTCACTAATTCGCTACTTAGCCCAGATATGTGAAGTCAAGTTTAATGTGCTCAATATCCATGCTGGTGTAGAGGAAGCAGCAATCAAAGACACAGTTCTGTCTTGTAACATCGAGGCTTTGAAGAATGTCACAGAACAACACTGGTTATTTTTTGACGAAATAAACACGTCGGAGTACGTTGGGCTAATTAGCGACGTGATTTGTCACAACAATTTCAACGGTCAAAGTTTGGCACCAAACCTTATTGTAATGGGTGCATGTAATCCGTACAAACTACGTTCTGAAAAGGCCATATCAACAGCAGGTCTCAAAGGCAAAATTATGACAGATGAATTATCAAGATTAGTATACCGAGTTCTTCCATTACCAGAAATGTTAGTTGATTATGTTTGGGATTTTGGCAGTTTAAATGAAACAGACGAGAAAACATACATATCTAGAATGGTTGAAGCGGTATTCATTAATGACAAAAAATACCACACAGTACTTTCAGAATTGCTGTCTATGTCACAAACATTTATCAGATGTCATGAAAATGATTCTTGCAGTGTGAGTTTACGTGATGTGCAACGTTGTAAGACACTGACAATATGGTTTATGGAAAATTTTCAAAGAAAATTTACAAACAAAACATTGCTTACTGCGTATATTAAGGCCAATAATGAAGAAAAAGCCATTGTACTTGCACTTGCTCATTGTTACCATAGCCGCATAACTGACGTGAAATTGAGAAAGACATACAGAGAAAAGATAGCGGAAATATGTTGGACGAATGGCTGTTACTTTTCAGAAAACGATGTTCATGGTATAATTAAAGGGAAGCAGGAAGACATATTAAACAGGATGGATCTCCCACCTGGCACTGCAAAGAACACAGCCTTACGAGAAAATGTGTTTGTCCTCTTAGTTTGCATTTTGAACAGAATTCCTATCTTCGTGGTTGGTAAGCCTGGGTGTAGCAAATCCCTATCAATGCAAGTTATTAGAAATAACCTCAGGGGAGAAGATTCCAAAGATGAGTTTTTCAAGACTCTTCCTCAGCTGTACTGTGTGTCTTTTCAGGGATCGGAATCCTCTACATCAGATGGCATCATCAAGGTCTTTGAAAAGGCCGAAAAATATCAAGAAACCAACAGAGCAGATTCTGTCCTTTCAGTTGTGATTTTGGATGAGATAGGGCTTGCTGAAGTGTCTCGCTTTAATCCATTGAAGGTGTTGCATAACCTTTTGGAGCCAGATGGAAAGGATAGACCAACTGTTGCCGTTGTGGGAATATCTAATTGGTCATTGGATGCTTCAAAAATGAACAGAGCAATACATTTATCGAGACCTGAAATGGGTGAAGATGAACTTTTTGAAACAGGGATATCCATTAGTGATTCGTTTGTTTCAGTGGGTATATCAACCAGCAAGACCGGCCTTTCAGATGTGTTCTCTTGTCCTCAGGATATGCCTCCTTTCAAAACCTCTTTTATTGAAATTGAGTTAAGAAGAATTGCAGAATCATACTTTAAATACACAAGGAAACTAGCTTTTATAAATTTCCATGGATTGAGGGATTTCTACTCCTTAGTGAAGTTCTTTGCTCAAGAAGTATCCAGAAACCCAGACATTTCAAAAGAAGAGAAAAGGCTCATCATGATGACAGGTATTGAAAGGAATTTTGGTGGATTACCAGCTGAAAGACCAGCTTTACTGTCTGAGTTTCAGGTTGAAGATATGGAACAATCATGCCCTGTTCTAGATCTTATCAAAAGTAACATTGACGATCAATTGGCTCGCCACTTGATGCTTATAACAACTGGAGAATCTGTTTTGGGAATACTTGAACAAAATCTACATGATATTGGAAGACAAAGTAGAGAAGTTATATTTGGTAGTCAATTTGAAGAAGACTTAACTGATGATTATAACTACAGAATTCTTAACAGAATTATACTCTGTATGGAACAAGGGCTCGTTCTTATCCTAAAAGATTTAGAAAATATATATGGTAGTTTGTATGACATGTTGAACCAGAATTACACTATAATTGGAAAAAAGAAAAACTGCAGAGTGGCACTTGGTCCCTACAGCAATCCCATTTGTCATGTAGCCGATAAGTTTAGATGTATTGTTCTGGTAGATGACAGCAAATTGGAGTATTCCGACCCACCATTTTTAAACAGGTTTGAGAAACAGTACTTACGCTTTTCAGATATAATTAGTCCTGAGCAAAGAGCAATAATAACCAAACTTGAAGATTGGGTACGTGACATGAGTGTTTACAAAGACTTTGACGAGCTAGATGCATTTCCTATTTTCAGTGAAGATATGGTATCATCTTTGATACTTCAAAACTCTAGAGGGAATTTAACTGAAGATCAAATAATTTGCAACTGTAAACTTGACTTGTTGTGGATCATTAAACCTGAGGTAATAGTGCGGCTGTCAAGAAACAGTTGCGACACTCTTCCACAAGAATTCGAAGACTTGGTAGAATGTTACCTAAACTTACCAGTACACAGAGGAATAGTTGGTCTATTAGAGTTACAAATAGAGAGGAAAGAAAATCTTGATTGTCTGATGAGCATCATTTTCACAAATAGCAATATTCATACCAAGCTTCTACAGAAGGTTGACTATTTCAAAATACAAGTGGAAAAATTGGGGGCTTTTAAATCGGAGAAACAGTTATCGTCCAGAATGAAAGCATTTTGGCTGGAGTCAAATTCAGATATATTGTTTCTTCAATGCAGTGCAGTTGAGGATGAGCGGCATATTATGCTAGCTAAATCAGCGATTGAAAAGTTTCGCCAGGAATTTATATTTACAAGGTCAGAGGGTGACGTTAAACATGTTTATTTAGTTGTGCATCTTGACAGAAGTAAAGGATCTTCAAATATTTTATCACAAATAAACTTTCTGTCTAATTGGAAACTTGTCACGTTAAATTCTCTAGAAGAACCTAACATCACTTTGCCAGAACTATGTAAACAATCACTTCTTGGAGCTCTAATGGCCAAGAGACCGTTGAATGACTACATAAAGGAACAACTTTTCTGGTCATTTACAAAAATTAAATACAACCAGGAGGGAAGAAATGTTGAAAGTCTAACCAGTCTTATGTCAAAAATAAAGAATTCTGAAGATTTTCTCAGTACCTTTGAAACTTTAATCGTGTCTTCGATTACAAAGTTCATTCCTGACATTGATGACAAGGACTGGCAGTTGAGGGTCGCATGTAACAGACAATCTCTGCAAACAGCGTCAAGCTTTATTGATGCATTGGAAGCACACATTCTTGAAATCATAAGCGTTCCATTAGTTAAATATGTGTTTGTAATGGAGACGGAACATATGCTGGATACATATTTTATAGATGACGCATATAGTGCTGAGCGTATTGAAATCTGGAAAACTATAATATCACAAGAACAGCGATTTTCCATAACAAAAATACCTGACCATTCCGGCCCTGAAAGTTATGTATGCCACGCATATGCAGTTCAACTGAAAATGCCATTCTGTAAATACATCTTTGATTCTATTGAAACAACATCAGAAGAGTATTTGTATTCTGTGAAATTGTTAAAAAGTGCATGTGGTTTGGATCCGGAAGATGCTTTGCCAGATGAAATTATTTTTGAACTTCAAAAGAAACAAGAATTTATTGTTGATCAGAAACTGCCAAGACTCATGAAGTATGACTATGCGTCTGCAATGGAAGATTACTTCGATGATTTTTGCAACATTATGTCTGTACGAATATGTCCAAGTCTATTAGCATCAGAAAGAATACAGTACACAAAATTAATTGTCGGTGAAAACATATCATTTGAAGGGAAAGATTTGTTAGAAGGAATAACATCTCTTCACATAGCTATCTGGAATCATTTGTCCGTATTTTCATCCCACTTGCAACTCTTTGAAACATGCAGGGAACTTTTGACACCAGGCGATCTTCGAAAACTGACCTTAAAACACCATACAACTCAAGTATTACCCGAAAACGTCCATGAAGATCAAATTGAAATAGACACATTTGTCGGTAATGATAAAGATAAAGAAGGTTTGATTATTTTGCATGATCTTGATGAAAGAAGAAATCCTAAAATGTTTTTTAAAGATGAAGAAGATATTAAGCTTGATGAAGATGAAGAGTCATGTACTTCGGAAAATGAAAATATAGAAACGTACCACAACAATGTTATTCAGGAGGAAATTAATGTAAGCAGTTATTCAGATATTATTGAAGATGAAGAAATCCCAAGAACAATAGGAAATGATGCAAATGACAAAGAAGATGGTAGTGACCTTGAAGCCAGTGAAATTGACTCCACCTCATCCTTAGACAAGACTATCAACAAAGTTAGATTAGAAATGTCACTGCAACTGACTTTGCCAATTGTTGAAGCGGAAGCTACTAATGAAGAACATGAGACAGATATTGACTTAGAATTAGAGAATAATGATTTGCAACTTTTTGATAGTAACCAGTCTGAGCCGTTGATATTGAGCTTCTCAGAAGTCAAAGGGATGGTTTGCCAAGAACATGAAAAAGAATTTGGTGAATTAACAGAATCATCTGATGAAAAATGTTTGACATATCATGGGTTTGGCATGGAATACCATGAAAAAGAACCCTGCCTTGGTCAAAAAGATGAAAGTGTAGCAGAATATTCTCAAGACGTTAGCAATTTAGATGATTTTGATAATGATGATGAGACTAAACATTCTGAACCGTTGATATCGTACCCATCAGAAATCGAGGAGATGGTTCACCAAGAAAATGAAAAGATGTTTGGAGAATTAACAGAATCATCTGACAAAGACAGTTCAACAGATGCTGCAATTGGCAAAGACTCCCCTGGAGATATATGCTTCCTTGTTCAGAAAGACGACCATGTTGCAACAATTTTCGATGGATTATTAGATGATACTGAAAATGAAGGATTTGTAGACACTTTTTCTATGACGGAGAAAAAGGAAAAAGAAACGGATATGATCGACAATTTAGTTAAAATGGTTTGTCAGAGAATGCTACCGACAAAAACGACTATAGAACATTACTCAAGTATGAGACGATGGCTTATGAAGACGAATGAGGTGTTGTCCCTTGTTGCGCAGGTTCATCCTAGTTCAAAGTTCATTAATCATCTACGTATTAGTGCAGATGTTGTTTCATCTTTAGTACTTCCAAGCAAACTGGATAGCACCTCATTATATAAGTTTGCTGATAGTTTACAAAGTGAACAATCTTTAGATTCAAATAATGTGCTTAAAGCATTGATGACTATCATAGAGCAAACATCAATCTACTCATCAGCAAAATGTCAACGTCTTTTAGCCAGTTACTTTTTACGCTGTTTACTGTCCGATCCAGAGTCGGAAGCAATATTTGGTCTACTGGACCTTGTTTGTACAAATAGGCTTCCTGGCGAAAATGTTGCTGCTTTCAAACCCGTTTTGAGTTTTGCTCTTGAATGTGAGCAGGTAGATGATGAAGAATTCCTTTTTCTAATTCTGAGAAATGGAGTGGAATGTTATACTAGCTTAACAAATAGTGAAGAGACTGAGGAAGACTCAAGCGGGGGAAATTGTTTCATTGTGAAATTGAATGCTGCAATAAAGTATCTGCATGAAACTGGAAGGTCACAATGCCCCTTCCTAGTAATGATTGTTGACTTAATGGAAGATATTTTCAGTTTTCATATCTCTAAACTGGACAAGAAAAGTGAGGAGTTTTCTTACCTGCTTATAGATCTTATAGGAAGTCAAACTTTATTGATTGGACATAGCTTTGATTTGCAATATGTTGTTGCCAGCAGCTTTTTTAAGGCGTTTGTCAAATATTTAACATGTGACCTAAGCTTTGCAGATAAAAAAATAGCTGGTCATGTCGATGCATTATTGACTAGAAAGGCAGACAATGCCGTTGTTTATACTATGGAAGCTCACATTTTAAAATGTTTATCCCGGGAAAAAAGCCGCAGTTGCACCAAGAAGGATATAGAGAAATTGGCAGATGTTTTGCCTAATTTAAGCAAGATTCATATCCCTGTTACAGATGCCCTTAGAGATGCAAGTATTGATCGATGTCCCTTGCTCATGTACCTCTCTTCAGCTAGGCAAAAGGACGCTGTAGGGTTAATGGACCAATCGAAAGCTGGTTCCACAAACAATATTAAGAATCTGATAGATGAAATACACGCAAGTGAAGAAGGCTTGTTACTTCTTTTTGCATATGCAGAAATGACTTTTTATATACCAAGAAGTTACCAGGTTTTGGATGATAAAATCAAATCAGAAGCAATATCAATAGCAAAGCATGCCCGAGAAAGTACATGTAGCTTAGATAAACAATATTCACATTTTCTACAGTGTCTTTTAGGAACGGAAGATTTTAGAATGGTTTATCTTAGACAATCAGAGCAAAGTTCAACATCTGACGTACTTTTGAATAGCTTTCTGATATCGTTATTTTCAAGTTGCCTTATTACTGGATATAACAGACAAGACAAGACATTTTTTCTAGACTTCCTCCAATCTCCATGCACTGTAGAAAGTGTTTTTCTTCCTGGTTATCCTGATATAGACAACGAAAAAGGAAAGTTTTACACCAAACCACTTCACTCGAAACTAAAGGTGTTGACAGATTGCAAATTTGCTAATTGTGAATGTCAGCATAGGATTGTCATTTTTCCACCCTTTGTTGAGGCCCTTAAATGTCCTGCATGTTTAAAGATTCTTCATAAAGAGACCCATTTGGAGACTATAGAAAGGTCAGAGGTTGAGTGCAGTGGTTTTACTACAAGTAAAATTAAAGATCGATTATACACAGTTAGAAACCTTTCTCCACTTGCCTGTCAGATTCTATTCCTGTTGATAAAAGGTTGTCTTATTGGATCCTTAGCTCTCGGCTATGAAATACCAGAACATTTAGAGAAACTATTGCACTTGCCTTCTATTGATATTCACCAGACACTCTGGACTGACGTTAAGATGCATTGGCAAAACCTAGGAAAACTGCTTGGTGCTGGGGAGTATACAGTTGGAATCTTTCTCCAGACTTTTCTTCTTCATACGCAAGATTTTGTGTTTGGTAAATGCGACAAGATGGTTAGTACATCGGATAGATTGTTATGGGAAAATGAATTTGAAAAGAGAGTACAAATTGTGGTAGAAAACCGTTTTGTGTATCATCGACAGATGGTCAAGCACTATCGTTTACTTAGTAATCAAAGCAATATGCTAGAGGATGTTCTATTTGAAGTGGATGAAAGTACAGAAGGCTCAATGAGTACGATCTTTAGACAAAAAAGCACACCATCTTATGACAACTTTGTTTCACAACTATTTCCAATGCGTGAAAGGTTTCCACTGCTTTGTCTTATCATGAGTCTAGAGGGCAAGGTATATCTGCCTGCTCATATTAAACCCATACTGCAGTGGCACATGGCTGTAGTATCAACCGCTAATTACGCCATGAGAAAACATGAGTGCTTAAATATGACTGTTACAGATTTTATCCAACAGGCAGGGGGTAAAGAAAAGACTGAGATCTTGAGAACATGCTTTGGACAGATGCAAGAGTCATGGAAATATCTTAAACTAAATTTGAGTATGGATATGGCTAAACATATGCATTTTGATCTTAAGATGGAAGATTGTATTATGCACTCAACAGATTGTGTCCTATACAGATCACTGCAGCACTTAGTGGAAGTACAAAATGATATATTGGATGAGATACTGGTACTTTCTAGGAGCTGTGAGTCCGTGCATTTCTTAATGAGGTCGGAAACAATGTCAATGATACCGTACGTTAATATAGCGGATGTGGCACAAATGCATCTTCTCCAATTCAAAGACTCTGAATTTGACTGGGTTGAAATGATAGAAAAATACTCGTTGTGTGATACAACATATGGACAAGGTCAGAAAATTTGGTATGACTTTGAATCAATCGAGAAATTATTGGTTAGAAAACTTGTTCCAGGGAAGGCATATGTCATCATCAGCACCCTACCGCAGATAGTCTTCACTGATGAACTTTACAAAAATTATGTAGCTTTATCCAATGATATTAAAACTAAAGTTAAGCAAAAACCTTTAAGCCCTGATATTCTGAAAGCAATTGAAGCCAAACAGAAAACTGACCCAAGAATATGCAGAGAATTGTTAATTCAAGTCGGTATGATTATGACACTGCTGAATAAAACAGGAGGTGATCCGGACAAGTGTTTCATCGATTATGTAGAGGAAGTGAAGAATATACTGACAAAGAAGTTCTCAGATGATCTTTTACCAAATCCGACAGATGCAATAAAGTTGGGCAACATTGTAGCCTTATATGAAACATTGGAAGAAATAAATGCTGATACTCTCATAGATGCCTTAGATGATGATTATCGGTGTGAACTGGACTTTGATCAAAAGACAATGTATGAGACTATGGTGAAAACAAACAAATGGCTTGGAAACTGCGTCCTTCGAGCATGCAAAAGATTCATCAACCGATGTCTGTCCTTAAGGGAAGCTGATGCTTCTAGACCATTGCTGGAGTATGTTGCCGAGGAGTCGTTTTGGCCAGATGGTGTACATGTTGGGGCTCATTTGAAAGTTGGTGAAGTTGAAGAACGATTGGAAGATGTAATACCAATTACAGTGATGGTAAAACACATATATCACTTGGTAAACTTCATTGAAACAAAGATTGAGGTAGGTCTAGCTTCAAAATGTCTTCATTTAACATTTTCCCACATGCAGACTGCAGCAGACGACTTTTTTAAACGCTGGCAAAAAGAGAAATAGCTCATTATTACATGATGGCTAAAATTTGCAACCCAACAAAATATAAACTTTACTGTTTAATAGAGTAAACAAGTAGCTTTAACAATCTCATCAACTTCACTATTCATAAAGCAACATGATTATACATGACAATAAACAATAACCTCTATTGTGTGGCAGTTATGGCCCCTGTTGCAGCCAAAAAACCCAGGGAAATGCTTCATGTTCCAGATAAATTGTTTGATGCCATAAAGGAACTGACAGAACCTCATATCAAGCTTCATGGATGTTTGTTCCATTTGTCCTCGCCAGCCTTTATTGGCCCGGTGCCCCGCCATAAGGTCGTCCTTATGGCATTCCTTATTTACTCACACCAAGCCCAAAGCAGGTGCCTATGGGTGTTGAAAACCTCCCAACACCAAAGCAGATGCCTAAGGTATTGGTTGGTGCAAACCCCCCCCCCCCCCCCACCACCAACTCAATAGCTGATGCCTAAGGTATTGGTTGGTGCAACCCCCCCCCCCACCAACTCAATAGCTGATGCCTATGGTTGGTGAAAAGCTATGCAATCAATGGATCGGACAACAGTCAGTTCCTTACCCTTATCATTTAAAGCATTTCCCCGGAATTTTCAGCCACACAAACTAGTGTTCGCCCCAATTTCAATATTTGTGATTTCTTTACTAGATCACCTAGAGCTGAAAGCTCAAGGTGAGCTATTCTGATCACTCTGTGTCCGTCGTCGTTAACTTTTGGCTTTAAACATCATCTCCTCCTAAACCGTACAAACAATTCCCACAAAACATCACAGGAATGTTCCTTTGGTGGTCCTCTTTCAAATTTGTTCAAATGTTTAAATTCCATTGAGAACTTTGGTTGCTGCGGCATCAGAAAGGGGGCAAAATGTCTAAAACTTTAAAAATCTTCTCCGACGAATCTGCATGTCAGATTCAAATATAATTTGGTAGAAATGTTCCTTGGGTGACCCTCTACTGATTGGTAAAAAAACATGGCAGTCAGGCGGCATCAAAAAAGAGGCAAAATTACAAAATTTGAAAATTCGATTTTTATGAAAGTGCTTGTCTGATTTTCAGAAAATATAATAGGAATCTTACTTAAATGATCCTCTACTTAATATGTTTAAGCCGTTTTGATTGGTTACACAATCATAGCAACCAGGCGTCATCACAAACGGGTATATTGAACTTTTAGCAACAAATGACAACCAATTCCTACCATTCCAATAGACCAATTTCAACTTAACTTCCCAGGAATGTTCGTTTGTTGATCCTCTTTTAAAATTGTTCAAATATTTAAATTCCATTGAGAACTTTAGTTGCTGCGGCATCAGAAAAGGGGCAAAATGTCCAAACTTCAATAATCTTCTCCTCCGAATCTGCATGTCAGATTCAATTATAATTTGGTAAAAATGTTCCTTTGGTGACCTTCTACAAAAAAATTTCAAGCCATACAGATTGGTCAAAAAACATGGCAGTCAGGAGGCATCAGAAAAGGGGCCAAATAACACAATTTGAAAAAGGCATTTTTATGAAAGTGCTTGTCTGATTTTAAGAAAATATAATAGGAATCTTACTTTAATGACCCTCTATTTAATTTGTTTAAGCCGTTTTGATTGGTTACAAGGCGTCATCACAAAAGGGGTAAATTGAAATTTTAGCTACAAATAACAACCAATTCCTACCATTCCAATAGACCAATTTTAATTTAACTTTTTAAATTATTCAAAGACTTACATTCTGTGTAGAACTTTGGTTGCTGTGGCATCAGAACGTGAGAAAAATAACTAAACTTTAAAATCCCTTTCCTCTATGATCTGCTAGTCCGATTCCAAGATAATTTGGTAGAAATGTTCCTTAAGTGACCCTCTAAAAAAACTGTTGAAGTCATATTAATTTCGTTGAAAAACAGGGCAGCAAGGCGGCATCAGGAAAGGTGCAAAATGATAAAAACTTTATAATTCCATTCTTATTAAAGTTCTTGTTAGAATTCAAGATATAAATGGCCTTTACTGATAAGCTGTTTCTTGAGAAGTGTCCACTTCTTGCAGTTTCATTTGCACTCCTTGATCAAATTTTCCCAAATATTTGCAGTTAAATATTTGCTACTAATTTACTATCAATCAGGTGATCGATTTAGGGCCATTTTGGCCCTCTTGTAGATATTTCCCATAGCTTTGCCTAGCTTTATAAAAGTCGCTTGTTGCAAATGTGCTGTTTGTGGCTACCATTTAAAAAAGATGTTCTTGAACTTTTAAAGAAGGGTCAAATTATTGCTAATACTAAATATATTTTAACTAATTTAAATATACTTTATTTTTGGTGTTGCTGAGTCCTATACATATGAATTCTGACATACCTCTGTAACATATAGCTTGAACAGATGTACATCTGTCTCTAAGGATTCCATGATCAATGAATCAAAGATCAAAGACACACTGAAACAATCTTTGAAAACTGATCCTGTGTTCTAATTCAACGATTGTGTTTAGCTCACCTGAGCATAAAGTGCTCATGGCGAGTTATGATGATCGCCCTATGTCCAGCGTGCGTCTTGCGTCGTGCGTCCATCAACATCTTCTTGTTTTACCTTATATGGTTATATTGAACACTTTAAAGTTACTCTTCTCCAAAAAAGATCTGGCCAATTTCCAAATAATTTTGCTGAAAAGTTCATTTGGTGACCCGCTACAAGATTACTTTTAGGTATGTTGGTTGGTAAACCCAAAATGATTGTGGTAGGCCTCCCAATCACATTGCATAATTCAGGTTAGCGATCCAGGGCCTTCATGGCCCTCTTGTTTAAAGCTAGGATGATTGTACTTCCCATAATTATATAATGAAATCAAGCTAGGATGATAACACTTTACACATATAATGATGATATTCAACCGTTATTTAACCTAGGATGATTATACTTCACACATGTTATGACTATTCAACCATTATTCAAGCTAGGATGATTATACTTCACACATATAATGACAATATTCAACAGTTATTCAAGCTATGATGATAATACTTCACACATATAATGACTATATTCAACCGTAATTCAAGCTAGGATGATTATACTTCACACATATAATGACTATATTCAACAGTTATTCAAGCTATGATGATAATACTTCACACATATAAGGACTATTTTCAACCATTATTCAAGGTAGGATGATAATACTTCACACATATAAAGACTATATTCAACCATTATTCAAGCTAGGATGATAATACTTCACACATATAAGGACTATATTCAACCATTATTCAAGCTAGGATGATAATACTTCACACATATAATGATGATGTTATGGCTATATTCCATAGTTATCCAGTTAGGATGATTATACTTCACACATATAATGATGATATTCAACCTTAATTCAAGCTAGGATGATTATACTTCACACATATAATGACAATATTCAACCGTAATTCAAGCTAGGATGATTATACTTCACACATATAATGACAATATTCAACCGTAATGCAAGCTAGGATGATTATACTTCACACATTTAATGACTATATTCAAGCTATGATGATAATACTTCACACATAAGGACTATATTCAACCATTATTCAAGCTAGGATGATTATACTTCACACATATAATGACAATATTCAACAGTTATTCAAGCTATGATGATAATACTTCACACATATAAGGACTATATTCAACCATTATTCAAGCTAGGATGATTATACTTCACACATATAATGACAATATTCAAACCGTTTTTCAAGCTAGGATGATTATACTTCACACATATATAATGACAATATTCAACCATTACTCAAGTTAGGATGATTATACTTCACACATATAATGACAATATTCAACCGTTATTCCAGCTGTGATTATTATAGTTCATACATGTTATGAGCAGGCAATACATGATCCTTCGAACACTCTTGTATATCACTCAAACTGTTTCAGAAATTGAGAGCCGAGTCCATGAACATGTCAAAAATGGCTACATCATGGCAGAATTCCCAGAAACATGTTCCATTGACCAAAGATTCAAGAAAGAAGAAAGCAGCAAACAAGCACAGAAAGAGTTTTGCTGTATAGGTATTTGCTTTTTATGTTGTTAGTTAAAATGTCATTGGTAAAATTATGAAAATGTTGCATTTACGCATTGGAGACAATGATAACTGTTCATGTATCATCATGTTTAGCTCGTGAATAGTGCAAAGCCAGATCAAGCTATACGGAAGTGAGGGTTGATCTGGATCTATGGTGGGTCGCCAATGCCTTAAGATTGTTTGTTGCAGAGCTTTCACCCCCTTAAAGTTTTGAGGACATGCATGCATATACCCTTTTGCTTGATTTTAAAGTGCAAATACTTTGTAAACATCTATGGTTAACTATTTTACATTTTAATAAGTGCAATTTTGGTGAATTCAAACTCAAACATCTTTTCTCAGTGATATGGCCACCGGCCCAAACACAATACATATCAAAATTATAACAAACAGGTAAGTGATATACATATATAACACACTATTAAAGTGACTTTCGTCCTTCTAGTGAATAAACAATATACATTCCTAATTTTTGTTATGACATTTCCTTTTGTAGGGCTCATTAAACAGTTGAATTTTACAATAGTAGGATTACTACAGAAACATGTTGGTATATAAATTAACCTAAAATCATTATATGCTTTACATTCAAGTATAAAGTGGTACTCTGTTTCAACAGACTGACGACACAAGGAACAGAATCGTTCAGCGCGATCCCATCCCAGATGTCAGCCCTTTTCAATCATGAGGCAATGTGATGAGGTTCTAAAGGTTGCCAATGCCCTTCGGAACTTCCCCACATTGATCACATGTAAGTAATTCTGGAAATCGAAATTTGGCTTACAAATGATATAAAAGCTTATTTTTGATCTACTGTAACATCGCTCACGCCATTTCTGTACATATTGGTCTTTTAATCTTTGTAGATATATACATATAAATTTAGATTCATTGGTAACACTATGATCATTTCACACATTGTTTAAAACATTGTGTGAAATTGAGAAATTATTCAATTTGAGATAGACTTGTTCAAAAACAGTAACTGTGATAACACAGGCTCTATAAGCTACACTCGGGCCAATGTTTGAAAGAAATATATTTTCTCATTTGTCCTGTTCATTCACAAGTCCTCATTACATATATACATATGAGCAGCATCTGGCAATTTGGGCTCCTGTTTCGTCTACGGTTTGGCACCATTTACCCTTTCCCACATACAATAAATCTGCAGCAGACACATTTTAAGACTTTTAGACAGCAATATGGAGAATATCAAAACATTAAGATATATTTGAAAAGAGTCGGAAAAGATTGTGGCCAAAGGAGAAATTCCTCCTCATTATAAGCAGTATCTTCTTTGGCCACAATGTTTTCAAGAGTCGTCCGCTACAGATGCGTCAAAATGTGTCTACAAGTGGAAAAGTTTAAAAGTAACAATACCATTTTACAAGTGAGTTTATATTTCTAGTTTTATTTACCTGCTTTGGCAGAGTGGCACATAGGGATGACTTCTCAGTCCTCTTTAAATTAGTGACATATTGACAGGCAACATACGTGTTTGTTTCTTCTTACATTATTGGAGTCATACAAAAGACATTGAAAATGGTATTAATGGCTTTCGGTCCATAGCGCTCAGGATTGAAAGGTTTGCATTAAGACTGACTCGCTGGTGTCATAATAAATGGACCAGTATAACTGGTAATTTACCTAGGTAACGCTGTGATCTAACTGAAAAAGGTATAAAGCGGCGTTAAACACCATACAAACGAACCAACAATCTAACTCTTGTTTTTGGAAGATGCATTTAGGTGCATGTAAGATGTAGGCATACAATGAAGGCATGCAGTGAAGATTGTGGTGAGACTGCAAACAGACTAGCTCCCTTAAGGTTTCAATGTAATACCTAATTGCTACAAGACAGCATTTCGCTAAAAGCTGCTTATATGTTATTGCAGCTTTCTGTTTCATCTTATTTCAGGATTGGGCAGTTCGTTTGGAAATATATAGTCCATCCTGATTACAGAAGCATTGAATGATGTTAATGTATACTGTCTTGACGTTTTGATGGGACTCCCTGAAACAAAAGCGTTTATAGACATCTATATAGATAAATATGTATCTTAATTTGTAAATTGTTTTAATAATTCCAGATCATAAGTGGTCAAAGGAAGTACAATCGTCTAAGTTTGCAACTGTGCACACTTTAATGTCATTTAAGTATTTTTTGTCTTTCAATTTTAAACATTTTAATTCTTTTATTTTGTGACAGAATAATGTCAATCATTGCAAGTATGTGAGATGTTTAATTGCTATGGAAATTGTTATTGTAATCATGTATTTACTCTTGACTGGACGTGATTATATGTAACTATATGTGTGCTTGAACTGGTTGGACACAAGTGATATGCTCTTGTAATGTTTGAAGAGTCACTTATCATTGTACATAACATGCAAACATATTTATATGTCAACACAATGTTATGTAGAACTACATTTATTTTCTAAACTTGTTAAATCTGGTTTGCTGAGAATGACATTACTTCATAATAATTTCATTTGAAATGTTGTCATTATTCAGTAATGTTTTTTTTGTAATACAGCATGACTATATTTTGTGTGACATTGTGTGCAGATCTATCTGTATTGTGATCTTAAATGTATCATTTACAATTCTAGAACAATTACTGAAAGGATTCAGTTACATTTACAATTGAATTTAAATACATTCTATGTAATTTGTATATACCTTTGAACTTGTTGTATGTAATAAATCCCTTTCCCCACTTAACCCTTTCCTTCATACAACACTACTGCAGCAGACGACTTTGAACATATTTTGTAAACAAATAGAAAATGTCATTAATTGAAGGGATAACCTATAATTAAAAGTGGAAAGTTTTAAGCAATTTCTTCATTTGTCACTATGTTTTCAAAAAACTGTCTGCTACAGAGGTGTCAGAAAGCATTTATATGAGGGAAAGGGTTAAAACAGTTCTGCATCAGATAACTAAACTTAAAGTAGGGAAAATTTAAACAAAAGAAATAATAGGTATTGAATAGCTCATGGCAAAAAGGGCAATTTCGACTCTTGCCGTAATGTTTGCCTAAGTTGACTGTTGCAGATGTAACAAAATGCACTGCAAGTGGGAAAGGTTTGATACAGTTGGAAGTGCAGTATGCTTTCATGAAATAGTATTTATTCCAAAACACAAATATGTTCGAGGGAGCGTCATTTATCTTTTTTATAGTTGGATACTCTGATCTTGTAAATATATAATGACTTCACAGAAACTTTTTGAAATTTTGCTATATGATTGTCTATTTGTAAATAGATGCAATTATTCACTTTTTACCTTGAGGATTGTCTATTTGTAAACAGATGCAATTATAAATGTTGTACCTTGAGAAGAAATTTGATATGTAATGAGAATAATGAAACTCTAGAAAATGAATGAACTAAAAGAAAGAGAATTATGTATATGTATAGAATTACCTGGTGCTTTAATCTGCTGTGTGTTAATTAACTGTTTGATATGTATATTGAATGCTATAAAGTGTGTTCTCCTAGGTGAAACAGAATGGTAATACTATTTGTTTGATATGTACATGTAATATGTTGAATGCCATTAAGTGTGTTTCCCTAAATGAAACAGAATGATAATACTTTGTGTATGATATAAACATATATATTGAATGCCAATAATTTTGTCTAACCCTTTCCCACATACAAAAAGTCTGCCGCAGACAACTTTGAAAACATTTCGGCAAAAATATGAAAAATCTCTGTAAATAATAGTATAATAATAATTGAATAGATTTAAAAACATTTTGGCAAAGGGAGAAATTGGTCATCACGAGCAATTTCTCCTTTTGTCACAATGCTTTCAAAAGTCGTCTACAACAGAGCCATCAATATGCCTGTTTGTTTGAGGGAAAGTGTCAATTGTGTTGTCTTTTGTTGCATAGATAAATATAATAAGGTTAAGTTATATTCCTAAAAAATAAATATGAAAGTAGTGCAGAGATAATAATTGATGATTTAGGGATGGAGTAGGGTCTAAGCCTATTACTGTAAATACTTGTCATTTAGTTATGTTTATGAAAGGTGTGAAGCGTTAATACTACATAATTATTGATGAGTTGGGGATGGAGTAGGGTCTAAGCCTATTACTGTAAATAATTGTCATTTAGTTATGTTTATGAAAGGTGTGCAGCGTTAATACTACATAATTATTGATGAGTTGGGGATGGAGTAGGGTCTAAGCCTATTACTGTAAATAATTGTCATTCACTTATGTTTATGAAAGGTGTGAAGCGATGATAATAAAAAATAATTGATGATTTGGGGATGGGGAAGGGTCTAAGCCTATTACTGTAAATACTTGTCATTTACTTATGTTTATGAAAGGTGTGCAGCGTTAATAATACATAATAATTGATGATTTGGGGATGGGGTAGGGTCTAAGCCTATTACTGTAAATAATTGTCATTCACTTATGTTTATGAAAGGTGTTCCGCGATGATAATAAAAAATAATTGATGATTTGGGGATGGGGAAGGGTCTAAGCCTATTACTGTAAATACTTGTCATTTACTTATGTTTATGAAAGGTGTGCAGCGTTAATAATACATAATTATTGATGATTTGGGGATGCGGTAGGGTCTCAGCCTATTACTGTAAATAATTGTCATTTACTTATGTTTATGAAAGGTGAGCAGAGATAAAAAATAAATAATAATTTATGATTTGAGGATGGGGTAGGGTCTAAGTTTATTTCTGTCATAATTGTCATCTACTTATGTTTATGAAAGGTGTACAGAGATAATAATATATAATAATTGATGATTTGGGATGGGGTATGGTCTAAGTTGATTTGTGTCATAATTGTCATTTACTTGTCTTTATGAAAGGTGTGCAGATATAATTAATAGTTATTGATAATTATGGGATGGGGGTAGGGTCTAAGTTTAATTCTGTCATGATTGTCATTTACTTATGTTTATGAAAGATGTGCAGAGATAATAATATATACACATTAATGATTTGGGGGATGGCCTGGGGGTCTAAGTTTATTTCTGTCATAATTGTCATTTACTTATGTTTATGAAAGGTGTGCAGAGATTAATAATATATGATAATTGATGATTTGGGGATGGCCTGGGGTCTTAGTCTATTTATGTCATAATTTCCATTTACTTCTGTTTATGAAAGGTGTGTAGAGATAATAATATATAATAAATGATTATTGATGATTTGAGGATGGCCTGGGGTCTACGATTAATTATGTCATACTTTTCATTTACTTATGTTTATGAAAGGTTTGCAGAGATATTAATATATAATAATAAATGATTTGGGGGATCGCCTCGGATCTAACTTTTTTTCTGTCATAATTGTCATTTACTTATGTTTATGAAAGGTGTGCAGATATAATAATTGATGATTTGGGGATCGCCTGTGGTCTAAGTTTTTTTTCTGTCATAATTGTCATTTACTTATTTTTATGAAAGGTGTGCAGAGATAATAAATAATAATTGATGATTTGGGGATGGCCTGGGGTCTAAGTATATTTCTGTCATAATTGTCATATACTTATGTTTATGAAAGGTGTGCAGAGATAATAATATATAATAATTTATGATTTGGGGATGGCCTTGGGTCTAAGTCTATTTCTGTCATAAGTGTCATTTACTTATGTTTATGAAAGGTGTGAAGATATAATAAATAATAATTGATGATTTGGGGATGGCCTGGGGTCTAAGTTTATTTCTGTCATTAACTTATGTTTATGAAAGGTGTGCAGAGATAATCAGGGATGGCCTTAGATCTAAGTCTATTTCGGTCATAATTGTCATTTACATATGTTTATGAAAGGTGTGCAGATATAATAAATAATAATTGATGATTTGGGGATGGGGTAGGGTCTAAGTATATTTCTGTCATAATTGTCATTTACTTATGTTTATGAAAGGTGTGCAGATATAATAAATAATAATTGATGTTTTGGGGATCGCCTGGGGTCTAAGTTTCTTTCTGTCATAATTGTCATTTACTTATGTTTATGAAAGGTGTGCAGATATAATAAATAATTATTGATGATTTGGGAATTGGGTAGGGTCTGAGTTTCTTTTTGTCATAATTGTCATTTACATATTATGTTTATGAAAGGTGTGCAGAGATAATAAATAATAATTGATGATTTGGGGATGGCCTTGGATCTAAGATTATGTCATAATTTGTATTTGCTAATGTTTTTGAAAGGTGTGCATAGATAATAATAAATAATTATTGTTGATTTGGGGATTGACAGGGGGAAGAATCTTTAGTTTACTTCTGTCATACATTGTAACGTATGTGGAGGTGAGCTTATTATTAACCCTTTCTCACATACTATAGTCTGCATCAGATGACTAGAACTTTGAAAATGTCCAGGAAATTATATTGAAAATCTCTTTTATAAGTAAAGAGAGTTGAAAACATTGTGGCAAAGTTGAACTTGGTCATTATAAGCAATTTTTCCTTTTGTCACAAAAGTTTCAAGTCATGTGCCTGCAGCAGATCTATGGGTCACAAAATGCATGTGGAAAAGGGTTAAGAATTTATTTTTTATCTCTTCCTGTCTTTTTCAATTTTTAGCTCACCTAAGCACAAAGTGCTCAAGACGAGCTATTGTGATCATCTTTTGTTCGTCATGCGTAGTCAGCAATTTCTTTAAACGACATCTCCTAAAATGATTGGTGAAATTTGATGAAACTTCACAGGAATCTTACTTTGTTTGTGCCCTTTCAAAATTATTGAACAAAATAATTCCATGAAGAATTTTGGTTGCCATGGTAGCTCAAAGGATTTTTTTTAAAAAATGTGAATATCTTCTTGTCTGAAACCAAAAGGGCTAGATCTTAGATATTTGGTGTGTAGCATTGGTCCTCTACCAAGATTTTTCAATTGACACACATTGGGTCAAAATTGGCCCTGCCCTTGGAGTCACCTGATATACATAGAGATGTAAAGTAAACAGAACTTTGCATATCTTCTTGTCTGAAACCAAAAGGTATAGAGTTTAGATAGTTGGTGTGAAGCATTTTCCCACAGTCCTCTACCAACATTTTTAAAATAATGCCCTGGGTTCAAAATTGGTCTGTCTTACATGAGGGTATATAGGGAAATACTAACTGGTATATTTCTTTCTTGACCTTCTAAGTCATATTAACTTGACAAAAGACAGACAACATTGGGTGTTGGTTATTCGATCTATAGCAGTTGAGATATACTGGTCCTCTTGTATTTGCTTACCAGACTGCTAAATGAGTTATTGTGGTTGGCATGGCAAATCACATTACATAACTCAGGCGAGCGATCCAGGGCCATCTTCTTCTTCTTCTTTTCCGTAAATCCCACCAGTAAGTGGTGCACCGGGTTTCCCCGTAAGCGTTATTGTTTTTAGCTTGTTGACGAGTATGTAAAAAAGAAATGATATAGCTGCAGTATAAAACAATGTATTGTGTCCCACACATGTAAAACACGACTGTACACTACACGACATGTAAACAACTTCAACCAGTAAGTATTGCACCGGGTTTCCCCGTAAGATTAACACAATTCTACATCATGGACCTCTTGTTTATAAAAGATGTCTAGAGACAGTGTGATTTTAATTTTCAATCCATACTTTTTATGTAAATATTTTTCTTTATGGTTTCATTTATGTTGATTTATAGAAGGATTTTGTTTTTTGAGCTTACCTTAAAGGTGCTGAACTCCAGGGTGAGATCAAAATTTTGAAATGTTGAAACTTCTGCAAGTATTGCTAACTGTGACAACAAAGTAAGTAATAAATAGTTCAAAACTATTTGGGAAGTAAATACTGAAAAAACCCAGTCAATTGAAAGTCATTAAAATGTACATAATTTGGCTTACTGGGTATGTCTACCTAGTAAAAATGAAGCATAACAGATCAATATTTAGATGTGTATTGTACTGGAAAGTTCTAATTGTATCCCAGAGTTATGATTCTAATATTTCAAAACAACTTTTGAACAGATTTAAAACTTTGACTATACTATCATTAATCTGGAGTGCAGCACCTTTAACAAGAAGTGTAGGGTGAGTTATTGCGATCATGCACTGTCTGTTGTCGTTCTTCTCCCGAACCAATGAACCATTTCGAAAAGTCATTCCACAAGAATGTTTCTTAGTAGGTCCTCTCTCAAAATTGTTCCAGGATTGAAAATGTACAGTGCAAATCTGGGTCGCGCTATAACTTCATTACTTTACTTAGATAGGTAAATATAAGATTTGCCAAGTACAGTGCTTCAGAATATTTTAACATAGAAGTATGTGACTTCTTTTGAGGTTTTAGCAAATCAAGTGAGTGATATAAGTCCATCATTGTCCTCTTGTTAGACATCTTGTTTTGCTTGTCCAGACACATAGGATTAACTTCTCTGTTTGTCTATATGTCCCTCACTTTGTGACTTATAGCAGGTGGCACGTGTTTTCCTTCGAACACTCTTGCATATATATATTCAATTTTAAAGTTTGGTGAGCCATCAAATAGATTTGATAACTTTGTGCTAACATGAGAAATTTGTCATTATAGGCAATTTCTCATTTTGACACAATTATTTCAAAAGCTGTCTGTTGCAGATGCATCTACATGTGTAGAAAGGGTTATATACTTATAGATATGATAGTGTGTGCTCACCAAACACAATGTGTCATGTTTAACATGACAGGAAAACTAATTCTAGGGCATACATCACAAGTGTCATCTACCTATGCAACTATGCAGTCTGATCCAAATAAGCAATGTTTATCTAACACTTTAGAGCTAGATCACACTGTTTGGATGTGCAGGGTGATCTGGATCTACATCGTTCACAAATGCCCTATGGTTGGATTTCCAGGTTCATGGCACAATTTGTACTGCTTTCAAACTCTTCAAAATCAGAAAACATCTCAAGTCCAAAATAAAAGATCTGAACTGATTTAAAGTGAAACTTTCAGGATTTGATTGAAAAAGAGGATGTGCACATCATGAGAACATAATGATTTCAAGTTGTGGGCTGCACACGTGTTAACATTTGTCTTTATAGTGAGTTTTTGAACAATGGTTTCAAATGCATCTTGCAACGTCAATGCAAAGCTTTTGTAGAGGTGCCCTACATTATAACTCAGATGTTACTGTGAATTTATACCTGGCATGTAATTGTTCAGAGATGTTTCAACAGATACATATGAGTGAAAACTACCATCTGCCAAGTTTCAATAACTGATAACAGAGTGTGGAAGGAGAGATTTCTCGTTCATCCACATACAGTCATGAACTTTCAAAAATGACCTGTGTTCAGACGTCCACAATCGTCTACATCTGGGAGAGGTTTACAGTGAATGAAATCAGTATTGATTGCTGTATTATGTACAGTATGTAGTTTAGAAATATCATAAATTTAACCCTTTCAATGCTGAAACTTTGAAATGGACTTGCCAACTTTTGCATTTTGAAGAGTCCACAGCCAATTCTACGATAACAAGAGTTTAGTTGAATATTCAACAGAATAGGGCCTGGTCAGACGGCGTGGATGTGCCAACTGGCCTGGTTCTATCGTGGTAGAACAGGCTTCATAAAATTGGTTCCAACAGTCGAAGGGTTAAGCATAAATAGATGGTTATGGATAAATGTTTTTTGTTTCAGAAAGTATCTTTTCTAATAGCTCAGAAATCAAGCTGTACATTGCAGCGTTGTATGTTGGTCATTCCGTCTGGTTATTAATTGTCTGGCCTTAGAATTCATTTGCTTTGGAAATACAGTGGAACATGTGTATAAAGACCAACCATAGGAACACAGCAATATGGTCTTTGTTCACAGGTGGTCTTTAATTGCAGGGTCATTCATGCAGAAAATGAGTTATTGGGAAACTGAAAGTGGGATTGCTTTAGACAGGGAACGGCTTTTCAAAGGTGATCGTTCGCACAGGTTTGTCTCGATCTGGTAAAAAGTGTGATTATTGGCGAGTTAAAAACAGTGTTGGATAAGAGAAATTGCTCCTTATTTAGTAATAGAATTTGAAAATAATTTAGGAAAAAGAAGCTATATATATTATATTAAGTTATGACTTCTTTTTCCTTGATTTATATGAAGACCCTCAATATTAGACTGCATGTACCTTGGTCTACGTTATTTACAACCTGTAGTTAACCCTTTCCTTCATACATGCGCTTTCTGATGCCTCTGGAGCAGACCACTTTTGAAAATATCATGAAAAAACGTGCAATTTCTCCTTTTGCTACAATGTTTACAACTTGATTCAATAATTGATCTTTTAATTATAGACATTTTCATTTGTTTGCCTAAATGTTTTTGCCACAATTAAGTGCAAAAATCATCTGCTACAAATGCCTCAAAATGCTACTGCAAGTGGGAAAGCTTTAATATAAAAAAAACATTAATTTTGATGACTAAATAAATGAACGGAATAAACATTGCATAACTGTCTCTATCCTAGTCTCTTTTGTGTTATGCTTCCAGAAAATCATTAATTTGCCGCGTTGTCTTGTGTTTTGGTACCCAGGATATTTCTCAATTACCATTGGATGGAATTCAACTCATCTTTTTCTATAAAGAAAGCAAGATGCATATAGCGTGTTCAAATTCAACATTCTTGACAGAGTTATGGCCCTTTCGTATCTTACATGTACAAACGTACAATCAACTTATGACACCCAGTCTGATGACTGTGAGGTAGATCTTCAGTTGTTTTCGGCAATCAAAACCCACTGAAATGTGTTGAGACCTTGGACAATTTAGAAGGCCTCAATCTCTGTAAGTACTAAGTTGCTTTGGCTGTCTGTTGTGTGGAGCAAATGTGTCAGTTTGTTTGTATATTTTACGTGGCTTTCAAAAGGTTTGCAGTTATATCGCATGGGTAAGCTACCAGTCCTACTGGTCCATTTATCCCGACACCATAGAGGCAGTCGTTATGCTCCACAACCCTGAGTGCCAAGGAGGGAAAGCCATTTTTAAAGTGTTTGGTATGACCCCGCACTGGTGTGAGAAAACCAGTAAACACACGTTGGGTAAACGAGTCTTCGTGATTTAATTTGAATAAGGCGTTAAACACCAATCCAGCTATCCAAACTATAGTTGTTTGATAACAAACACCCTTGTCAAATATATTTGTATTCCAGTGAAGATTTCCAATTGTTAATATTTCTTACAGAAATCTGCTGAAATAGTGTGAGAAATGGTGGAATTACCTGTCGTTTTCGAATGCCATTTCTCGATGTCTATTTTAGGCCGATAGCAGAGGAACTGACCAAAAAAGCAACTTAATCTTGTTGAGAGAATTACAATATTCTTTAAGCTTTCAAATTCAATCCACATAGTTTGATGTACTATCCTAGCAAACAAGAGGACCTTGATGGTCACCAGGGGCGTAGCTCCCTTTAGGCACGGTGGGCACGTGCCTAAACATTTTTTCTCAAAATGCCCCCCCAAAAGTGCAGCTGCGGCGATAGACATCTGCGTAATGTATCGACCAGAACAGCCTGCGCTGTCCGCGTAGACTGATCAGGCCGACACATTCCGTATTAGGGGGGATAGATGTTTAGAGTATAGATTCCTGAAACAGAAAATCCACAGGAGGCGAAAAGTATCTATCCGGGTAGGCCTGTGTGACATGCTTAGGCTGATCCGGGTCGATACTTTAGGCAGTCCAAATGTTGATTTTCTCACGAGACGGCCTACACATTGATTATTGCAAAGCTACGCCCCAGGTCATAAATCTCTAGCCTGATTTACATAAAATCAAATAGCTTTCAATGGCCTTACTCTTTGCATACAAGAAAAACAATGAATACACCCTGGTGATTATGTTTATCAACGGATCATATTGATTTCAACAATCTTTGTAGAGGGTCACCCAAGGAACAGTTGTGCCAAATCATTATAAAATCAGGCCTATATGTTTCGACAAGAAAACATTGTAAAGTTTTCACATATAAGGAAAACAAGCCCCGCCCCTTGGTGGTCATGTTTTTCAAAGATCCGATCAATTTCAACAATCTTGGTTGGCTTCACCAAGGAAGCTTAATTTGGACCAAATTAAATAGTTTTCAAATCGGGCCAGAACTTTTGGACGACGAGATTTTTAAAGTTTCAGCATTTTTTCCTTTTCTTATGTGCCTCAGCACCCAAAGTTCTGTATGGAATTAAATTCTTGAGAGAGAATCACCAAAGGAACATTCCTGTGAATTTATTTTGAAATTTGTTTAGGAGGATAAGGTGTTTGTAGGAAAATGTGAATGGACGGACGGTGAGTGCGCAGGTGAGCTAAAAATAAAATACCTTTAAACTAAACTAACTGAATCGAATCAACTGAGGAGATAAATAAATGACACAGATTTTTTTTACGAAATAAATCTTTTTATTGAATTGACTGTAAAAAGAAAAAAAACGATGCATACATAATATGGCAGGAGTTTTTAAGTTAAACAACTTGAATAATACTTACAGCAATGTGTGTGTTCAATCACTCGTTTAAATAACATATAACTTACCGTACACAATAAAAACATTCTACAACTCTACGTTCTGTACTGTTAACTCTTACCATGATATAGATGCATTTCTATACAACTGTTCAGGATAAATTTTGAAAACATTGTGGGAAAAGGAGAATTAATTCATCATCGTTTCCCTTTTCCATAATGTTTTCTACTATGTCTTGACTTCATATTTGTTGTTCTGTTTGTTTTCTTATCTAAGGCCATTTACAACTAACAAGGTTCTAAAATTACCATAGGTTTATAGATTTTATCTTCACAATGTTTTCAACCCTTTATTAAAATAAATTTATATACTTTTTATCATTTGGGATCCAATAAATAGACAATTTAATGGATAAATAGCATTCTATTTTAACCCCTTCCAGCAAGTAGACCAATGTTGATGCATGTGCAGTAGACGACTTTTGGAAACATTTTAAAATCTACATGCTGCTGCAATTGAGACTTCTTTCAGCTGAATAATTCTTAAGCAAGCTTGTTTCAATACTGATATATACATTTAACTATTTCCAACATACAGCAAATCTGCAGCAGACATTTTTTAAAATCATGTTGGCAAAAATACGATTATAATCTCTACAGATGAAGGCATAAAATATCCAAAACAAAAAATGTGAAAACATTGTGGCAAATGGAGAAATTGCTCTTTAGTCACAATGATTTCAAAAGTCGTCTTCTGCAGAGGTGTCCGAAAGTGGTAAGACTTCAGCTGTGTACACACTGTGAATGCTTTGGTGAGGCTGCAAGTACAGACACTTATGATCGTCTCGCTGTCAAAATGGTCAAACCCTTTCCCACATATAGACGCTTTCGAACGCCTCTGAAGCAGACTTCTTGTGAAATCATTGTGGCAAACGAAGTAATTGTTCATTGTGAGTAATTTCTTCTTTTGCCACAAGGTTTTCAACTTTGTTCAGTAAATATAGCTTCATTTGAAGACATTTCCTGTGTTTTTGCCAAGATATTATCAAAGTCATCTGCTGCAGAATTGCTGTATGAGGGAAAGAGTTAAAGGCTAAGACAAACCCGCTCATGTTAAATAGAATGTTCGGGTCAATTGTAAATCCTACTGCACATGTTTTACTTGTTGTGATGGTTTAATCCTTTCCCATCATTTTTTTGCATCAGACGAGTTTGAAATCACCATGACTTACGTACGGAATAACTCGATAAATGAAAGTGTAAATAACTATAAACAATGTGGCAAAGAGGGAATTTGCTCGATCTGAACAATTTCTCCTTTTGTTACTATGTTTTGAAAAGTTGTCTGCTGCAATTGCGTCAAGAAGTGCTTATATGTGGGAAACGGTTAACAATGTCAACAAACAATGCCATCATTTTCAAGCAAACTTACTGGTGTCTTAGTTCCAACGTTGTCAATCAATTGTTTCTGTGATCTACTACAAATACTCCACATGTTTAACCCTTTCCCCATACGGCAATTCTGCAGCAGACGTCTTTGAACGTATTTTGTCAAAAAATAGAAAATCTCCATAATTGAATGGATAACCTATGACTACGTTTTGTGCAATTTCTCCTTTTGTCACTATGTTTTCAAAAAGCTGTCTGCTGCAGAGGCATCAGAAGCGTCTATATGAGGGAAAGGGTTAAGTAATCTGTATCAAGGAACAGACCATTCTCCCCCGTGGATTATTTGACAGGGCAGCTTGGTGTTTTATATTGATCTCTGCATATAATTCAAGCTGCACCCTGTGCCATATCAAATAATGTTGGCAAAACACACTTACACAAAAGACAAATATAATCAATACAAAAAAATATAATTGGTTTTCTCATGTAGGATATGATGAACAGTTGATTTCGAGACAGAATTATAAAAGTACATACAGTGAGTGGCTTATATAATATGTTTGTGAAGGAAATAACAAGAAAAGCATTTCTTAACCCTTTCCCACAGATAGGCACATTTTAACACCTCTGCAGCAGATGCCATTCAAAAACATTGTTGCAAAAGGAGAGCAATTTCTCTTTTATGTCACAATCTTGTCCAACTCTATTCAATAATTTATCTTGCATTTATAGAGATTTTCCGTATTTTATGTAGATGTTTTAAAAGTACTTTGCTGCTAATTTGTTGTAAGTGAGTGAACAATAAATATTTGAGCGTATGTCTATCAATTAGTAGTCTTATTGCATAATACATAGCAGAATCCTACAAAGCGATATGGTAGACTTCAAGTCTAATGCATTTTGTAAGCAGTTCCATCTGGGTCTAAATAACATGTAAGCAGGCAGTAAAGACTCGACTTCAATTCTAATGTATTTTGTAAGCAGTTCCATCTGGGTCTAAATAACATGTAAGCAGGCAGTAAAGACTCGACTTCAATTCTAATGTATTTTGTAAGCAGTTCCATCTGGGTCTAAATAACATGTAAGCAGGCTGTAAAGACTCGACTTCAATTCTAATGTGTTTTGTAAGCAGTTCCATCCGGGTCTAAATAACATGTAAGCAGGCAGTAAAGACTCGTCCGAGTCTCCACTGTATGCAGATGCAGTAAGACATCAAGTTGCTAAGCACAGCTCTTCTAATAAATAGAGAATCTATGTCATTATAACGCGTGTCATAAATTAAATAATAATAATATATCCATAGCACTAGCCTTACAATAATCCTAGATTATCTTTAACACGTTCCCTCATACGACAATTCTGCAGCAGACAACTTTGAAAATATTTTGTCAAAAAATAGAAAATCTCTTTAATTGAACGGATAACCTATGACTAAAAGTGGAAAACATTGTGGCAAAAGGAGAAATTGCTCGTTTTGAGCAATTTCTTCTTTTGTCACTATGTTTTCAAAAAGCCATCTGCTGCAGAGGCGTCAGAAAGCGTCTACATGAGGGAAAGGGTTAACCCTTAACCACATATAGGCACCGTTTGATGCATCTGCAGCAGACAACATTGTGGCAAAATGAGAAATTGCTCATAGTGATAAATTTCTCGTTTAGCCACAATGGTTTGAGAACTGTTTTTTGATGATTTTCATACTATCGTTTATACAGATAGTCCATAATTTTGCCTTGAAGTTTTTAAATTCATATGCTGAGGATTTATTGCATGCTGGAAAGGGTTAACTCTTTCCCCCAAACAGATGCATTTTGACGCATCTGCGGCAGACAACTTTTGCCACAATGATTTTCAACTCTATTCAACAATCATATTTCAAATTATAGAGATTTTCAATGTTTTTTTGCTGCAAAGTTTGTGTGTGTGGGGTAGGCCCTGAAAGAAAATATTGGAAAACCAGAAATGCATTTTGGTAAATCACAATAATTAAAAACAAATTAACATCAATGAATTCATTTACATATGAAAATAAAGCAAAACAACATCACTATATCTATTTGCCTATATTCATTACATGGAAACTTACTTGCATAGAACCCATGTAGGCTAATATGACCTTAAATATTTGTGTCAATATATTTACCAGAATAGAAAAACATGCAAACATGCCATTTGACATGACAGTGTACAAGATTGAAAATCATTTGATCTCTATAAACCTCTATACTGTTTGTACTTATTTACTAGTTTCCATAATGTTGACACATTTTGACATATACTGCATCAGAAAACTTTTGCCACATTTGGGCAAAAATATGGAGCTCTCTATATATGAAAGTATAATAATTAAATAGAGATGAAAACATTGTGGTAACAGGGGAGATTGCTCATTACGAGCCATTTCTCCTTTTGTCACAATGTTTTCAAGTCATCTGATCCAGAGGCTTGAGAAAGTGTCTGTATGTTGGAAAGGGTTAAGGAGCAAAGAGCAGATTAAACCATCATATTAAGGCCTTGTGATGGTTCTTCTGTAACACTTTGAGCAAAGCAAATTCTATTCTACAAGACTAGAATCAAAACAAATGGCGTTATGATTTACGTGTGATAACTGAGCCTATACATTTCACATAGACCTTTATTAGAGCTGCATTTCTGGACATATCAGCTTTCTGACATGACTGACAAACACTGTATTGTTGAAAATTATAATTATATTCCAAAAGTTGGCATGGATAAGAATTTAACAAAAATAAATGTATCAGCATTTTCCATCAAAAGTTTGCAGCATTCTTTATGAACAACTAAGAATAACATTGTGGAAGGGAAATATGTAATTTATTATTTCCAATCTAATTTTAAATCAACACAAAGTTTATAAAGGTCTTTTTGTGTCTTATTCTATTCTGTTCTTTGGGCAATTTTAATTTTGAAAATTAAAAAAAAAAAAAAAAACGCCAATAGATTAAGATGATTGAGAAAAAAACCAACATTATTGGTTAAATGATTAAGATAATTGATCCTGACTTTTTTGTTTCATCTCCATATCTTCATGCATGTTGTTACCTCGTACTCGATAGATGTTTGAGGCAAATACAGAATAGCTAATTTTCCCAAATTGTACTCTATGATGGCTCAACATGTACAAGCAATCCAATAATGTACAAAATCACATGTGTTACCCTTACGTTAACATTTTCTCACCTGCCGTCATATCTGCGACTGTTGACTTTTAAAAATGATTGTGGCAAAAGAAGAAATTGCTCATAGTGAGTCATTTCTACTTTTGCCACAATTTTATCATCTTTTATATATTATAATTATACTTTTTCTTTCAGAGATTTTCAAAATTTTAATCTAGATGTTTTTTAAACGGCCTGCTGCATATTTTGTCATAATTTATGTGGAAAAGGGATAAAACATAATAGAGTACAAGCTCTGTTGTGGTTTATAACTTTAAACTGTCATAGAACATTGTATATCCCATGAATAGTGTGAGTATATTTGTAAACTATAAACACCGATGGTCATAAACATAATAGGGTACAAGCTCTGTTGTGGTTTATAACTTTAGACTGTCATAGAACATTGTATATCCCATGAATAGTGTGAGTATATTTGTAAACTATAAACACCGATGGTCATAAACATAATAGGGTACAAGCTCTGTTGCGGTTTATAACTTCACACTGTCATAGAACATTGTATATCACATGAATAGTGTGAGTATATTCATAAACTATAAACACAGGTGGTCACTGACATGCTAGATTATTGGTTGAAATAATGAACCATCTACTTGATAATAATTCAAAACATGCATGGTTTTGTGTGCGCTATATTCACATTTGTTTGGTATACTCTATATTCACATTTGTTTGGTTATACAAGTATATTAGCAGGAACATAGTAGATCTACAATCCTGAAATATTAACATGTGGAAATGAGTCTATAATGTATAGAATGATGATCTGGAACCATCAAGCCGTCTGTTCGCACGTGCAGCCATCTGTTCACACGTGCTCCGCCTTTCCAGACACGGCATTCACTTCATCGTTGCTCAGTCCATTCTTTAAGGTTCTTCTCACTGAAATATACAGAAGATTCAACAATTTGTTAAACATTATAATGGAGGCAATGAAATATACAATATAGCAATTTAACCCTTTCCCTCATACGACAATTCTGCAGCAGACGACTTTGAACATATTTTGTAAACAAGAGGGCCATGATGGCCATGATGGCCCTGGAATCTTTACATAGTTTCCGACCAATCGACTTGGCTTGAAGGAATCTGATAGAGGGTCACCCTAGGAACATTTCTACAAAATTATTTGAAAATCGGCCTGACACTTTTGGAGGAGAAGATTTTTTAAGTTTTCACTATAGCCATAAAAGGCAAAATAGCCCCGACCCCTTGTGGCCATGTTTTTTGACCAATCAACATGGCTTGAAGGATAGAGGGTCATCCAAGGAACATTTCTACAAAATTATTTGAAAATCGGCCTGACACTTTTGGAGAAGAAGATTTTTTAAGTTTGCACTATAGCTATATAAGCCAAAATAGCCCCGCCCCCCCTGGCGGCCGTAATTTTTGACCAATCAACATGGCTTAAAGGAATCTGATAGAGGGTCATCCAAGGAACATTTCTACAAAATTATTTGAAAATCAGCCTGACACTTTTGGAGGAGAAGATTTTTTAAGTTTTCACTATAGCCGTATAAGGCAAAAAAGCCACGCCCCCCTGGCGGCCATGTTTTTCGACCAATAAACATGGCTTCAAGGAATCTGATAGAGAGTCACCCAAGGAACATTTCTACAAAATAAGTTCAAAATCTGCCAACCAATTTGGGAGGAGAAGAATTTTGAAGTTTTTTTCGTTTCGTTGCCATGGAAACCAGAATTCTGCATGGATGCCAATAATTTGAAGGAATTCTGGTGAGGTCATTGAGAGGATGCTTTCTGTGAAGTTTCATCCCAATTGACCCACTGGTTACTGAGGAGAAGATGTTGAAGATTTTTTAAGTTTTCACTATAACCATAAAAGGCAAAATAGCCCCGCCCCCTGGCGGCCATGTTTTTCAACCAATCAACATGGCTTGAAGGAATCTGATAGAGGGTCACCCAAGGAACATTTCTACAAAATTATTTGAAAATCGGCCTGACACTTTTGGAGGAGAAGATTTTTTTAAGTTTGCACTATAGCCATATAAGGCAAAATAGCCCCCCCCCCCCCCCCTGGCGGCCATGTTTTTCGACCAATCAACATGGCTTGAAGGAATCTGATAGAGGGTCACCCAAGGATCATTTCTACAAAATAATTTGAAAATCGGCCTGACACTTTCGGAGGAGAAGATTTTTTAAGAATTTTGAAGTTTTTTTCATTTCGTTGCCATGGAAACCAGAATTCTGCATGGATCCCAAAATTTTTAAGGAATTCTGGTGAGGACATTGAGAGGATGCTTTCTGTGAAGTTTCATCCCAGTTGACCCATCGGTTACAGAGGAGAAAATGTTGACAGACGACGGACGCCGGACGCCGGACGATCACAATAACTCACCCTGAGCACTTCGTGCACAGGTGAGCTAAAAAGTAGAAAATCTGTATAATTGGATGGATAACCTATGACCAAAAGTGGAAAACATTGTGGAAAAAGGAGAAATTGCACTTTTTGTGCAATTTCTTCTTTTGTCACTATGTTTTCAAAAAGCTGTCTGCTGCAGAGGCGTAAGAAAGCGTCTATATGAGGGAAAGGGTTTAATCTTCCAATTCCTACTTGAAAACACATTTTGACAGCAGACGATTTTGGGAAACATTGTGGCAAAAGGAGAAACTGCTCTTGATACGCAATTTCTAATTCTCCCACAAGGTATTCTACTCTATACAATAATTACACTTACATCTAAAGAGGTTTTTAAAGTCATCTACTGAAGATTTCTTGTATGTGAAAGGATTCAGAAAAAGAAAAATTGTCTGTTTCCAACAAGTTTTTATTTTCCAAATATTTGTTAAAAGTTGTCCTTATAAGTTCCAACACAAAGAGGAACAATAGGTGTTAACCCTTTCCCTCATACGACAATTCTGCAGCAGACGACTTTGAACATATTTTCTCAAAAAAGAGAAAATCTCTTTAACTGAATGGATAACCTATATAATGACTAAAAGTGGAAAACATTGTGGCAAGAGGAGATATTGCTTGTTTTGAGCAATTTCTTCTTTTGTCACTATGTTTTCAAAAAGCCGTCTGCTGCAGAGGCGTCAGAAAGCGTCTATATGAGGGAAAGGGTTAACCTGCAACATATGAGCCGTCCCGCGAGAAAACCAACATTATGGCCTCTGTGTAATGAATCAACCCAGATCAGACTGCGCAGTCCGCAGACTGATCCAGGTCGATACATTCCGTCTCAGGGGAATAGAGGTATAGAGTAACGATTCCTGAACAGAAAATCCACAGGAGGCGAA
Organism: Serripes groenlandicus; assembly: GCA_031761405.1. Lineage (NCBI taxonomy): Eukaryota > Metazoa > Mollusca > Bivalvia > Cardiida > Cardiidae > Serripes > Serripes groenlandicus. The sequence goes on from JASEVX010000010.1 coordinate 24,261,662, forward strand.
ACGTGTCTAACCGGATAAGCCTGCGTGGCATGCTTAGGCTGATCCTGGTCGATACTTTACGCAGAGCCTACAATGTTGGTTTTCTCGCGGGACAGCTCATATCACCTATACGATAGATTGATGGCAGACCTGTTTTCCTTAGTAAATTATATATGCCATGTAAATATTGCATATTTGTGGCCAGTATTTCCCATAGATACATTAACATCAATTACTTATAAATGACATCATGCACATGCAAAGTCTCAAAATATACTCAGAACACATGAATACAATAATGTTAAAGAATTATATTTAACTGTTTAATTACACTGAAACATAATTTAGGTGAAATTAATCCGTTCCCACTTACATCAAATCTGCAGCAGACGACTTTGTTTATATCAAGGCAAGAGTATGAATATATCAATTGATTGATTGATTGGGGGTTAACGCCATTTTTAACAATTTCTCAGTTTTATCACGGCGGCCTGAAGTTCACCTACTCATGCATTTCCTGATTTTCTCACACCAGTACTCCTCCACACAACAATCTTCCCAAGCAACTGGCTGTTTTTCCACATGAATAAATCAAGTATAATTATTGAATTCAATTGAAAACAGTGAGGCAAAAAGGAAAAAAAATCACATTATGAGCAATTTCTCCTTTGGCCCCAATGTTTTCAAAAGTTTTCAAAAGTTTTATGCTAGTTAAGCACAAAAAATGTGGGAAAGGGTTATAATACAGTGATTTTTTTTTTTCATTTGTTCATCACTCACATAGATTAGTCGTAACAGGGTTCAAACACTCAATTTCACTCCAAAAAAAATAAAAAAAAGTCTGTTAGTCACTCTAAATGATAAAGAAAATCGGATGACATGTGACTAAACCATTTCCCACATACGATAAATCTGCAGCAGACAACTTTGGAAACATCTAGGCATTAACACAGAAAATCTCTATAAATGAAAGTATAACAATTATTGCCTAAATTGTTGTGATCAATTTCTCCTTTTGTCACAATGTTTTCAAAAGTTGATAGAAAGCGCCTCTAAGTGGACATTGACAGGGACATTGACAGGGCATACAATAGTGTCACTCGTTCAAATCATTACAATTAAGTGTGTATTTTCCGTGTAGATTAAACTGTCCCAAGAAGAATATATTACAATGTCTATTTTATCTATACATGTGTATACATATGTATTTAACCCTTTCCCTCATACGACAATTCTGCAGCAGACGACTTTGAACATATTTTTTCAAACAATGGAAAATCTCTATAATTGAATGGATAACCTATGACTAAAAGTTGAAAACATTGTGGCAAAAGGAGGAATTGCTCGTTTTGAGCAATTCCTTCTTTTGTCACTATGTTTTCAAAAAGACGTCTGCTGCAGAGGCGTCAGGAAGCGTCTATATAAGGGAAAGGGTTAACCATGTTTTGTATTCATTATGCAATATCTGTTCAATTAACATACACAATCAATAGACTTATGATACACATCTTCATTGAAAGTAATAACTATGAGAGTAACTGAATAAGAACCATTAGCAGCATGAGGGAACTGGTTCAAACCTGGGACCATTTGAGTTGTGCTCTGGACAAAACCAACCTTATATTTGGGACAAGTGCATGCAGTGCCCAAAACTATGTGACTCTTAAACTTTCTTCAAGCTCTGAAATGAACGCCATGCTCCAAACAAGAGGGCCAAGATGGCCCTAAATCGATCACCTTATTGATAGTAAATTAGTAGCAAATATTTAACTGCAAATATCTTGGAAAATTTTATCAGGGAATGCAAATGAAACTGCAAAGGAGTGGACACTTCTCAAGAAACAGTTTATCAGTAAAGGCCATTTATATCTTGAAATCTAACAAGAACTTTAATAAGAATGGAATTATAAAGTTTTTGTCATTTTGCACCTTTCCTGATGCCGCCTTGCTGACCTGTTTTTCAACGAAATCAATATGGCTTCAACAGTTTATTTAGAGGGTCACTTAAGGAACATTTCTACCAAATTATCTTGCAATCGCACAAGTAGATTATGGAGGAAAAGGATTTTAAAATTTGGGTATTTTTCTCACTTTCTGATGCCGCAGCAACCAAAGTTATCAATGGAATTTAAATCTTTGAACAATTTTGAAAGAGGACCACCAAAGGAACATTCTTGTGATGTTTTGTGGAAATTGCTCTATTGGAATGGTAGGAGTTGGTTGTCATTTGTAGCTAAAAGTTCAATTTACCCTTTTTGTGACGACGCCTGGTTGATATGATTGTGTAACCAATCAAAACGGCTTAAACAAATTAAATAGAGGATCATTACAGTAAGATTCGTATTATATTTTCTTAAAATCAGACAAACACTTTCATAAAAAATGGAATTTTCAAATTTTGTCATTTTGCCCCTTTTCTGATGCCGCCTGACTGCCATGTTTTTCGACCAATCAGTATGGCTTGAACACATTTTATAGAGGGTCACCCAAGGAACATTTCTACCAAATTATATTTGAATCTGACAGGCAGATTCGGAGGAGAAGATTTTTAAAGTTTGGACATTAAATCGATCACCTGATTGATAGTGTATGGTGAGTGTAAGGAACGACAACTCTGCGAAGGAGATTGCCCTTGCATAATACTCTGCCAAGTGTTACCTCCCTTAGACCATCAATCTAATAACCATATGTCATTTGAAGCAAAAAGTTAATTTTACTCCTTTTCTGATGCTGCTTGGTTGCTATGCCTTTCAACAAATCAATATGGCTTGACAAAGTATGTAGATGATCAATGAAAGAACATTTCTACAAAACTATCTTTAAATCAGACAAGCACTTTTATAAGGATACTTTATTAAAGTATTGTCATTTTGCCCCTTTTTTGATGCCGCCTGACTGCCATGTTTTTCGACCAATCAGTATGGCTTGAACAATTTTTATAGAGGGTCACCCAAGGAACATTTCTACCAAATTATATTTGAATCTGACAGGCAGATTCGGAGGAGAAGATTTTCAAAGTTTGGACATTTTGTCCCCTTTCTGATGCCGCAGCAACCAAAGTTCTCAATGGAATTTAAATCTTTGAACAACTTTGAAAGAGGCCAACCAGAGGAACAGTCCTGTGATGTTTCACGAAAATTGTCCTTGGAGTTTGGGAGGAGTTGATGTTTAAAGCTAAAAGTTAACACCGGACGGACGACGGACGACGGACGACGGACGACGGACAAAAAGTGATCAGAATAGCTCACCTTCAGCCTTCGGCTAAGGTGATCTAAAAAGACTTCTGATTGGCCAATTTCGAGAATGAATTGGCTTCTGACCAATCGCTACTTCAGCACAAATTCTGTGTACAGATAACTTATATATTTTTAGATCAAGATCATTGCCTGTCACATTCCAATGTGTACTGTTTATCAGAATTTACAATTCATCCACTGCAGATATGTTGTAAGTGGGAAATGGTTAATAACAACATGAATGCCATGACACACAATTTTAAACTGTGACAACCTTGACCCCAAATTTATGGACAATGATAACTTTTCCACACCAGTTGACACATTTTGACCCATCTGCAGCAGACAACTTTTGAAAACAATAATTTCAACTTTATTTTTCTAATTAAGATCTCCCAATTATGGTGTTTTTTCACTTCTTTGACAAGTTTGTTCACTTAGTTGTCTGCTGCAGGTTAGTTGTAAGTGGGAAAGGGTTAAAGTACCCTACACATAGTCAAGGCAATGATAAATGTCTTAGCATCTAAACAGGTTGACCTGGGAACAACAATTATTGTTGTATTATTTTTTTTAAATGAATATAAAAGCACAACAAATCCCGGACAAATAAAATACTGGTAATCAAGAATAGCAGTTACTAAACAAGAGGGCCATGAGGTCCTGAATCGCTCACATGGGAATGTGCTATTTAAGAACTAAAACGAGAAGCCATTTAACAGATCATATCATCAAAATAATTTCAACAATCTTAGTAGAGGGTCACTCAAGACATTTTTAGAAACAAGACAAACATTCTGCCAAAGTTTCAACTTGCTCAAAGTAAAAATGCGGCCTCCGGAGATTTAACAATATTTTCCTTCTATTTGGCCTATTGACCTAGTTTTTGAACAGACATGACCAATATTCGAACTTGGCCTACTATCATGAAAACAAACATTCATTCCCCAGAGTGTTAACAAGATTTTCCTTCAATTTGGCATAGTGACTTTGTTGCTGACCCAATATGACCCTGCTGATGATGATGATGATTTTCGAATTTGATCTAGATATCATTAAGAAAAACATTCTGACAAAATTTCAAAATGCTGAAGCAAAAATTGCGGCCTCTAAAGTGTTAACAAGATTTTCCCTCAATTTCCTTAGTGACCTACTTTTTGACCCAACAGACTTACATATCATCAAGACAAACATTCTGATAATGTACATGGTTTTTGGAGCTCCTATGGCCCAGTTTCGAACTTGTCCAAGACTTGATGGTGAGGAATGTTCTGATAAACTTTCATGACGATCGGATACAAAATGTAGCCTAAAGAGTTGACGACAGACGAACTACAGACAAAAGGCGATCACAATAACTCACCTTGAGCACTTTGGGCTCTGGTGAGCTAACAATAAAATAAAGCTTTCAAAATTGTTAAGTCTCATGTGACTAAAAGATCAAAGTTAATCATTTTCCACATACAACCATTCTGCAGCAGACATCTTTGAAAACCATTTGGCAAAATCATGAAATTTCTCTATAAATGAAAGTATAATAATAGTCTTTGGTCGAAACCTCTCTTGGGAGGCTTCAAAGATGCAAGTATGACTGCACAGACAGTCATGGATGTTTCCCAGTCACAAAACACCAAGGGTCACTTTTCATGTGATCAAAAAGTTATTGTACATGCCATGCATTTTACAATTATTTCCGTGATAAATTAATTTACAGTTTTACAAAATAACATGAATAACTTGACAAAAATAGTTCCAATAACTGATCATTAATCAAAATGTGAACATAAATGTAACCCATTTTCCATATAATTATAATCCTCTTTTTCAAAAAATACCTCTAGAGTATGGATATGAATTTAAACATTTTTGAAATTCAGCTTAACCTTTACCCTGATAAGTATGCTTTTTGACTCATAACAAGTAGACCACTTTTTACTTATATGAAACAGCCAATTTTTATAAACACTGTGCTTGAGTCTAAGATAAAAGGTTGGAGCCAAGAAATATATATACTGACTAATATGCGATTTGATTTGATTATTGGGAATGCCTAATTGAAAAAGAAAGCATAGCTATCCGCAAGCACAGGCTTGATTGTTAACTGAAATGTAAACCTAAAACTTTAAGCATTTTGGTAATGTTGCCAGCAAGTGGGTGACAACATCAAACTTTCCTTGGACATGTGGGCTTAACCCATTCCCACATACAGTAAATCTGCAGCAGACGACTTTGAAAACATTTGAGACAAAATATGATCATTGGAAAGAGTTGAAAACATTGTGGCTAAAGGAGAAAATTTGGTCATTATGAGTAATTGCTCTGGTTGCTACAATATTTTCAGTAGTCGACTGCCCCAGAGGCATCAGGAAGGGTCTAGCTGTATGTGGGAAAAGTTTAAAAAGAAACAGATGTACATATTTATGCTTTGCTGAGGTATATAAGGGGGATCCAACTATTGAGAAAAAGAGTTACAAACGATCAAGCAATGATTTGAAGACAGCCCTCACTCCTTGCAGCTTTCACTTACAATTAAATTATGTTGTTAAATATTGAAGATCAACTGAAAATAAGACATCAACAAATTCAGTTTCAAATAAAAATCTGAAAAATGTTTAATGTTTATTTTATAAGCATGCACTGGATATTTCCTTCTGATTATTGATGTATGTAGCTGATCGAGCTTCTAAAACAAATTATGTTCAATGTAAAATCAAAAATCATTAGATATGTAGAATTATATGAACATTGTCAGTATTTATTTAACCATTTCCCATAAACAGACGCTTTCTGACGCCTCTGCATCAGATCACTTTAGAAAACATTGTGACAAAGGAGAAATTGCTTTTCGAAATGATCAATTTCGATTTTTGCCACAATGTTTTCAACTCTATGCAATAATATAACTTAAAGTTATGGAGATATTTTACATATATGTTTTCAAAGTTGTCTGCTGCAGATTTGTTGTATGTGAGAAAGGGTTAACCCTTTCCCTCAAATAACAGTCTGCAGCAGATAACTTCGAAAATACTCTGGCATAAATATTGAAAATCTCAATAGATGAAAGTATAATTATTGGATGGAGTTGAATACATTGCAGCAAAGGAGAAATTGCTCATGATGATTTTAAATTGTGTCTGCAAAGTAGGAAAAGCTTAATGTATTGGAACCCATATTGAGTAGTCGTAAAATAAACTGATAGCGAACGGTGTAGGCCTAGAGCAAATCTATAATAGCATTTATTGTGTAAAGTCGAATTATACTACTTCTGTAAAACTTAACTACTTCTAGAAGAGCAAACTGAATGATTTAAAATGAAGAAATAAATTGGATGTTGCCTGCAGAAAGTAATGAAAAGAGCACTGCATGCAAGCAGATGCAATCTTTCATCTGATTTATGAAATTCCAAAACAGCAAATTTGAACCAATAATCTAAAAAGGAACCATAATTCAGGAAAATGCATATTTTATGTAAGTGCCCTTTCAAAAAATATTCACCTTATATATGCCGATAAATAATATTTCTTAGTTTTAAAACCAAAGCTTTAATATTTTAGGAGAAAAGTCAATCTTAACACAAAAGTAAACCAAGATTGCAAACTTGAAGTGATACATACACTATAAACTTCAATCACAACAATAGGTAAGCCATTTTTTGGGCCAAAATATCACATGAAATTTTTAAAAAAATCCAGCAAAAGACTCAAAACATTGGCAAAAATATGGAAAATCTCTTAAAATCGAACTTTTATTAATCAAAGAATTAAAAAAATATGTGGCAATTAGGTCCTCCTTTGCAGATGTGCAAAAATACATCGGCATGTGGGAAATGGTTCAGAGAAATGTTAATATACGACGGGCCTAGAACTGTTTGTTATTTTACACTGTGAGGTATCTATCTAGATGAGATGGTGATGACTAAATCCTGAAAGAGATCATGCAAGAGTTGAGATACCTCAGACACGTTTAGGGGTTAACCCTTTCCCTCATACAACAATTCTGACGCAGAAAATCTCTATAATTGAATGGATAACCTATGACTAAAAGTGGAAAACATTGTGGCAAAAGGAGAAATTGCACGTTTTGTGCAATTTTTTCTTTTGTCACTATGTTTTCAAAAAGCCGTCTGCTTCAGAGACCCTTTCCCTCATACAACAATTCTGCAGCAGACAACTTTGAACATTTTTTGTCAAAAAATAGAAAATCTCTATAATTGAATGGAATGAATGAATGTATATTGTTTTATGGCGCATCAACAGCTAAGGTCATTTTGCGCGCAATTCAATTTTAATTATTCATGATCCCTGGGTAAACAAACCAGTACTAGACTAGAAAATGTGCCTTGCCCAAGGGTACTCCACCATGACCGTAGTGCCGCGACTGGGGATCGAACCCGGGACACCCGGTTTCGAAATCCCCGACGCTAACCACTCGACCACAGCGGATTCCTTATATAATTGAATGGATAACCTATGACTAAACTTGGAACACAATTTGTGGCAATAGGAGAAATTTCTTGTTTTGTCACTATGTCTTCAAAAAGCTGTCTGCTGCAGAGGCGTCATAAAGCGTCTATATGAGGGAAAGGGTTAAACATGTATATTATCCCTTTACCACAAATAGACGCTTTCTGACGCTTCTGCAGCAGACGACTTCATATATAAAGATGTTTTGATGAGATGTTTTCAAAGTGTCTGCTGCAGATTTGTTGTATGTGGGAAAGGGTTATTACATGTTGGTGGCCAATGAAAACTATAGCAATTATAACTGTGCATACACACAAGCTTGCCTGAATCTTCCATTGTTCACATATGACCCCATTTTGTCTCTTCCATAATGTTCATATGACCCCATTTTGTCTGAAGTTGCTCATTTTATAGTTATATTTCCACATAATAAGAAGTCCTTTTAAAAAAAAAATAAGAATCATTGTATATTTCAGCGAAGAAAAATATCTATAGCAACATTGATAATAAGCCAACAATTTACAGCAATTAACCCTTTCTGACAAACAATAAATCTGCAACAGACAACTTTGAATACCTCTAAGCAACAAACATCTATAAAGAAAAGTTAAATTCTAGAATAGATTTGGAAAACTTTGTGGCAAAAGAAGAAATAGAAATGTCCTCATTTTGTCAGAATGTTTTCATAAGTTGTCTGCTGTAGATGCATCAAAAGGTGTCAATGTTGTTGTTTTATCTTTTAGGTTACATTTTCACAACACCGATATATATGTCTGAAATCTTTGGAATAGAAAGAAAATGAACATCTATAATTCTAGAAGGCAACTTAAGTTCATTATTTCACTAAAATAGCGACACAACAACTGTGCAACATATACCTTAGCAATACTTTGCAATAGCTGCAAATAGACAAAAACAAAGATCACCATAGCAACAATGGCAATATCAAGAAATATCATGAAATGTAAATTCTATTTAACCCTTTCCCTCATACGACAATTCTGCAGCAGACGACTTTGAACGTATTTTGTCAAAGCATAGAAAATCTCCATAATTGAATGGATAACCTGTGACTAAAAGTGGAAAACATTGTGGCAAAAGGAGAAATTGCACGTTTTGTGCAATTTCCTCTTTTGTTACTATGTTTTCAAAAAGCCGTCTGCTGCAGAGGCGTCCAAAAGCGTCTATAGGAGGGAAAGGGTTAAATGGTATTTTCTCATACATATGGAGGCCTCTGAAACCTTTAGGAAAAAAGATAAATTGCTCAAACTGGGCAATTTCTCGTTTTCTCACTATGTTTTCAACTTTGTCTCCAAATTTGTCTCAACGCTTTATATCTTATTACTTGTGATAAAAACTATTTCACCTTGCCTTTGGAAAATGCCTTTCTATAAGAAAGCAGCACAGTGTCATTGTTGCTATGGTTTAAAAAACCAAATGTTTCTATAGTAACAGATTTCACTCCTTGGTTACCTAGAGGTCAGGGTCACTATCTTTATCCTGGACTGAAATTGATCAAATACACAAATGATCTACATAATCATCCACATGAGAACACAAAATAAACCATTATGTGAGGGGACCTGTAACATTTAAAACATTTACCAGCATTATAATAATATCATTTCCTTGAAACTAAATACTTAAAACAAAACGGGAAAACAGATCTAATCATTAAAACAAAATGGGAAAACAGATCTAAACGTTAAATATTACCTAATTTTTCATAATCCACCTAATATGATCTTATTAACTCAATACCTGATAGCAATAAAAACAAACTTGTAAATTATATCTTAACTATGATCTTCATATAAAGAAAAGAAAAGATTTAAAGATTTCAAAAACTAAGATTAATCACTTATGATGCGCCGACATATTTTTTATTTTCCACAATCTTCGAAAATGTTCTGCAGGTAATGAAGAGTTAGTCCACTTTGAATACATCTGAGGAGAAACATATTTTACATGCGACGTCGAAAGTACAATTTAATCAAGTCAAAATCCTTGTGGCTAAAGGAGAGTTTCGTCTTTCCAATATTTTTAAAAGTCATCTGCAGAGGTGGTGCCTTATTTCCGTTTTAGATCTGATCTATATGGGGGATTTAATTGTAAGTAAAAGTGGATAAATTATACATTTTATGTTAATAATTTGTAACACACCACAAAAACAAAACACTGACATGTTTGAAACAAAACAAGTTGAACTCTTTCCCACATACAGACACTTTTTGAAAACATTGTGGCAAAAAGAGAGTTTAATTGCCACCATGTTTAACTCCATTAACTAATCTTTCTTTCATTTACAGACATTTCCATACTTTTGCCAAGATGTTATCAATGTAGGAACTGCTGCAGAATTGTCATGTGTGGGAAATGGTTGAATGATATACATGTATCTACATAATATATTTTAGAAGTAAAACTTCTTCTAACCTACTTTAATGGTGTTCTATTTTCTCTGTCACATATATGACCATCAACGTTTCCAAGAATATGACGAATCCCTAGAGTGATTAGAGGACAAAATAGGGCACCATCTACGATAAATAACTTGTTACTTTGTAAAAATAAACATTTAAACCCACAAGACATCAACACAAACATGGACAAAACATGCATGATATTTATATGAATCTTGACCATGTTCAAACTCTTCTTAACTATCTCGTTTTATTTGTTTGTTTTAACAGTTTTTAAATCTAATTATATTGTAATATTATTTTCAAAAATATCAACAATTTAACTTATATTTAAGTTTAGTCTAAATCAATATTTATAAAGCACAGAAATTTATTCATTCCTCTTTTCCTAATTAACATAATTATTATCTTATCATTTACTGGTATAACCTCATTTTAACACATCTAGCTGCAGCAAACGACCTTTCAAAAAGTTGTGGTACAAGGAGCAACAATATATATATAGATATATGGCAAAGGGTTTAAAAATTTGTTTTGGATAAAAAATATCAACTGCAAACGGGTCAAAGTAGGACAATCTGGGCATGGTAATTAAACTGTGCTGGCATGCCAAATTAGCTTTCAAAAAAAAATAAGGGTTTTTCAATGTAATTTAGAATATTTCAATATCAAACAGAAAAAACATCTAGGTCCTTTGGAAATTGTTTTAATATTAAGCAACATTATGGCAAATGTAGCAGAGAACACCTGTTAGTGTTTTAACCTATAGCACATTTAAAAGTGGGATATTATTTTTTTAAAGAAAAAAAAAACAAGACATGGAAATTTCATGAAACCAGGTTTTCTATAATGGAAGGTGTTTGATTAAGAATTAACAGATCTGTCAAATCTTTCTGTTAATAGTTAATCAAAGCTAGTAATTCAAGTAACAGGGAATATTTCTATTGATGAATAATCATAATTACTTTGTCAATTAAATATATCACAATTTTATCTAACAAATATCAGTTCAATACAGTCAATCGTGTGTTGATGGCCTCATTTATTAAGAACATATAATAGATATTAAGCAACCTTTTGTTGTAAGCAGCCACATTTTAGGATCCCTAATGTCAGGTTGATAATCAGTGATCTGCCTTAACCCTTTACTTGATAGTAACGCGTTTATGCCTGTGCAAACAGACTAGATCCAGGGCCCGAGGTTATGAAACTTACGCATATCTATGCTATATTCTTTTAAATTGCCAAGTTATTTAATATGGAGCATATTTGCGCGAAGTTATTTGAAAATATCTACATGTATATGCATGGTAAAGTTATGGTCTGAACAAAAAAAGTTCAAGTAAAGTATATTTTCTGTCACTGTGACCTTGACCTGGAAGCTAAACACATAAATTGTGCATATGACACAGCGTCTTGATATGGTGTATATCTGTTCCAAGCTATTTGAAAATATCTCTATGGATGAAAAAGTAATTGTCCGGACAAGAAAAGTTCAATTGATGTCTATTTGTTGTCACTGTGACCTTGACCTTGAAGCTACAGACAAAAGTTTTGCATGTGACACATCATATTGATATAGTTCATATTTGTGCCAAGTTATTTGAAAATATCTCTATGCATGACACAGTTATGGTCCGGACAAGAAAAGTTCAATTAAAGTCTATTTCTTATCACTGTGACCTTGACCTTGAATCTATAGATTTTTTTTTTGCATTTGGCACATCGTCTTGATATGGTGCATGTTTGTGCCAAGTTATTTGAAAATATCTCTATGCATGACAAAGTTATGGTCTGGACAAGAAAAGTTCAATTAAAGTCTATTTCTTATCACTGTGACCTTGACCTTGAATCTACAGAATTTTTTTTTGCATTTGGCACATCGTCTTGATATGGTGCATGTTTGTGCCAAGTTATTTGAAAATATCTCTATGCATGGCAAAGTTATGGTCCGGACAAGGAAATTTGACGCCCGCCCGCCCCCCAACGACTTCGCCAAACTAATAACCAGATTTTTCCTTCGGAAAACCTGGTTAAAAAAGATCAAAATGAGATAATATAAGCTTATAATTTTTAATTTTTAAATATCCTGTTAATTAAGCAATAATTATGTGAAGATGTACATGTATTGTGAAATAATGGAACTAGGACTAGAGGCAATCATATGGTCGAAAAACAGGCAAATGTAAGACTTGAGGAAATGTAAATTACTTAGTCATCTTAACCCTTTCCCACAATGACATGCAGACACATTCTTACATCTTTAAAGCAGACAGCTTTTGAAATCATTGTGGCAAAATGGAGAAATTGCAACAATGATTTCAACTCAATAATTATACTTTCATTTAGAGAGATTATCCTTATTTTTGCGAAACTAAATTTCAAACTTGTAGGCTGCAGGTTTGACGCATGTTGGAAAGAGTTCGACAGAAAGGTGCCCGTTCCCCAAAAATAATTAGGTAGATGTTTCATTTTAGACCAAAATAACAAAAACAACAACATTAATTTCTTTAAGATGTTTTCCCAGGCTGAAAAGTTTTTGGTCATATAGACATAAATATACTGTCAAGATTTACATTAGAAACCGAGTAAACAGTTTATCTGATATGATATTGTTTGAGTTGTCTACTTGGGAAGCATGTTAGTAAAGGCAGTTAACATAATTTTGATATGGAGTTGAAAATGTTGTGGGAAAAGCAGAACATTCACCTTTTTCTTTAATGTCTTCAAAAGTTGTATTTTTCAGCAAAAGGAGAAATTGCTCATCATGAGCAATTTCTTCTTTTGCCACAATGTTTATCCCATTTCAATAATAATCTTTCACTTATTAAAGAGACTTTCTATATGTTTTCATCTCTTTTTTTTAAATACATTAACTTTCCTTTATAAAAAATTTCCTGAATTTTGCATAGTTGTTTTCAAAGTCGTATGCTAGTGAATTTTGTTTGTATGTGGGGAAGGGCGGGGTTAAAAGATGGTCATGCCAGGGCACCTCTCTGTCAAACAAACCAGGGTTTATTAGGTCTTTAGTCTGGGAGTGAAAATTAATCCTTTTTTGCTTTATTTTTCATTTTTATCTGAACTGAAATTCAGCACACATTTTTGGGGGGTGCAATTCAAGTCCATACGTTTACCTTATCATAATACACTAACTTCAATAGAGTTGCATTATTGTTCTTGAGTTAGCTGAAATCAGAGAACTCCGCGTCTTACATCTAATACGGAAACATTCAAAGCTTTGTGAAAGACACATTAAGCTCAAAGCTCTAGATAAGGAGGTGTTTGGGACGTTCTAAAATCCGTATTTGAAATCGAAAGCCTTCATTGTGGGTACGCAAAAGAATCGTCTTAGTGAGTACCCACAACATAGGTTTTAATGTGCGCTAACAGAGATATTGTGGCAGCAAGACCTGTTTACTCTTCCTTATCTAGTCCTCTAAATATAATAACCTTGCAATTAAAGACAACCTGTGAAGAAAGACCAGATTGTTCATTTTGCATGGGTGGTCTTTAAACACAGGTTAGACTGTATGTATATACATGTATTCTAATACAGTTATTTTCATCAGATTTAAAATTGTGTCATTTATCCCACCATGATGAAAATACTTTAACCCTTTCCCACTTGCAGACACATTTTGACACCTCTACAGCAGATGACTTTTTGAAAACATTTTGGTAAAAGGGGAAATTTTCTCATGATTAGCAATATCTATTTTAGCCACAATATTTTATATCTATTTTCCATATTTTTGCCTAGATGTTTTCAAAGTCATCTGCTGTAGATTTAGGAAATCATTAAATTCCGATTCATTTACTCAACCATGAGGAAAATACTATAATCCACCTTTCCCACAAACGGACGCTTTTTGAAGCTTCTGCCCCAGACGAATTCTGAAAACATTGTGACAAAAGGAGAAATTGCTCATGATGAGCAATTTCTCCTTTTGTAACAATGTTTTCAACTCTATTTAATGTTTTATGTTTCATTTATAGAGGTTTACCATCTTTTTAAGTCTAGTATTTTTTATACAAACTTAAAATTTAGCCCATAACCACTTATGTAGATACTACATTGTAATACTTAATTAATTTAACTCTTGCCCTCATATAGAATTGTTGTATGAGGGAAAGGGTTCATTAAGAGGTATCATCTTAACCCTGTTCCTAATGCAGACGGCAATTGACTTTTTAAAACATTGAGGAAAAAATAGAAATATCTCAAAACAAGCAATATATCTCCTTTTTTTCCACCCCACGATGTTTTTAATTCAGTCTCATGATAACATATTTATATATTTTTCTCTGAGAGGTTTTAAGAGCAGATGAAAAAGGACATAAAACTAGTGGAAAGCTATATATATTTGTTTGTACTAGGCAATTACTCCATTTGCATTGGCTTTCAAAGCCAAAACATGTTCAAATTGCTGCAAGAAAATAAATATTGCACTTTTATACAAACATTGACATTTTAAATGTGTCCCTCAACCAACTTAAGTAACTAGTAATCAGAGGTCCAGATAACACGGGTATTCAGCTCTTTTCCCAACAATATTCATCTTATTATCCAACCAAACCTATAATATGGATACTCAAAAGAACCCGCTAAATGAGACCCACAATATAGGTTTAGAGGTTCAAATAAGGTTTTCAGAGCATGCGAAATGCCCCTTATTTGGAGCTGCTGAGTATATGTTCGTTTGATATATAAAAGCTCTAGTCAACCTCCTCCCATATATATACAGACATGTTTTGACATATATGTGGCAGACAAGGGTTAACCCTTTCCCTCATACGACAATTCTGCAACAGACGACTTTGAACAAAAAATAGAAAATTTCTATAATTAAATGAATAACCTATGACTATGATGTTTTCGAAATGCCGTCAGCTGCAGAGGCGTCAGAAAGCGTCTATATGAAGGAAAGGGTTAAGCATGAAGCCCCAACCCAAATATTTGGTCTATAGATGTACAACAGTATACATTAACCCTTTCCCACATACAACAAATATGCAGCTGACAACTGAAAACATCTTGGGTAAAATCATTGAATATTTCTATTTATTCAGTTTAATTTTTGAATAAAGTTAAAAACATTATTTCAAAATGGTTGAGCAATTTCGCTCCTATCGTGACAATGTTAACAAAAGTCATCTACTGCAAATATGTCAAAATGTGTCTGCATGTGGCAAAAGGTAAAGCTCCAAAAATTTGTGCTACAAAATATATATACAACAGAAACAGTATATATTCAATATAGAAACTATGACTACATCTTATTTAGATAATGTAATACAGCTCTACCATTATACTTACATGATTTTCTGGCATTTCTGGCACGTCGTCGCTCTTTTGGTGCTGTTCGTGTACCTGGGGTGGTAGCTGTTCTCACACAGGCTTCTAGAATCTCGTCATCCCCGGTATCGTACATTTCTGAGTCAGTTGTGGCATGGCCGCGAGATGACATACTGTTCCTTTTGGAATCTTAATTGATGAATCAAAGAGAGAGATTAAATCCCTATCAAGTGAGAAATTTATAGAGAGAGTCCATATTTTTGTCTGTGTGTTTTCGAAGTCTTCTGTTGCAGATTTGTTGTATGTGGGAAAGGGGGGTTAAAAAGTCTTAAGAAGACCATATACCAAATATGGTTTGGAAAGTTTTCTTTGCTTTACTTTCGCTATTACTCTTTCCCAGAAGCAAACATAATTTTAACCCTTTCCCACATACAACAAATCTGCAGCAGACGACTTTAAAAACGTAGTAGAAAAAACCTAAACAATCTTCATAAAAGATAGCTTAATTGTTAAATAAAGTTGAAAACATTGTTGCCAAAGGAGAAATTGCTCATCATGAGCAATTTCACCTTTGGCCACAATGTTTTCAAAAGTCGTCTGCTGCTCTTGCATCAAAATGCGTCTGCAGGTTGGGAAAGGGTTAAGGGCATTATGGAGAAAGGAGACATCATTCCTGATGACATTATCGCTTTTTCCCACAATGTTTGCACCTGTGTAACCTATATTTAAAATGACAAACTGCTTTCCTCAGATGAAACATCATGTACAATACTTATACTTATCCAGCGAAATTTCTCCAACTAGCACCACCACCATCATTCTGTGACTTTTTATAATTTCTTTCATATTCATGGTGAAGTTTTTGTTTTTACAAAATGTTATCATTAAGTAACGATGTTTACAAAGATAAGACTCTTTGCATGTGTAAACTGATTGTTTATATAGCTGGAAATATACATGTAGTTTAAACCGTTACCTATATAACGAATCTGCAGCAGACGACTTTGTAACCATCTTGGCAAAAACATGAAAAAATTCTACATATGAAGGTATTGTTACTTTAACAAGTTGAAAGTTCTCCTTTTGTCACAATGTTTTCAAAAGTCATTTGCTGTAGAGGCATCAGAAAGTGTCACCATGAGGAAAGGGTTAAACAGCTTCCTACATTTTGACATTTTCGCATCAGACAACCTTTGAAAACATTATGGCAAAAGGGAGAAATTGCTCAGATTGCAACAATGTTTTTAACACTTCAATAATTAAACTTCCTCCTAATAGTGGTTTCCATAATTTTGCTTTTAAAAATGTTTTACAAAAGTCGTCTGCTGCATAGTTGTTGTTGTATGCCGATAAGGGTTTTGAAGTCACAAATGCGGGACAATGGTTAACCCTTGCCCACTTGCAGACGCATTTTGATGCAATAGCAGCAGACGACTTTTAAAAACATTCTGGCCAAAGGTGAAATTGCTCATGATGAGCAATTTCTCCTTTGGCCAAAATGTTTTCAACTTCATTTAACAATTAAGCTATCTTTTATGGAGATTTTTCAGATTTTTGTCACTATGTTTTCAAAGTCGTCTGCTGCAGATTTGTTGTATGTGGGAAACGGTTCAAGTGAAGGATTCATCAGCATGTTGCTCTACAATGAATAAGGTTACAAGTTGTTTGTACCTGCTGGTCCCATTCGTCTCCGAACTTGTCGTCCCGGTAACATATGTTCATCGTTACTTATGTAACCGTTGGATAATACTTTGGTCAACGCCTCCTCTTCCTGGTCATCCGTTGACCTTGACCCAGCACCCTTTGTGCCCTTGAACTTTCCCATCTGAAATTACATGATACAGAAAATATGTTAAAACAAATAGCTCTCTTACTTGTAAACATAGCTTTTGATAGTTAAGTACAGTCACACCACTGTCCTGTGATAAAGAACACCATAGCATAGCAATTGCCTTTCTATAGCAACCACACTTTTTTAGTTTCCCAATTACTTATTTTCTGCATAAATGACCCTGCAATTAAAGACCACATGTGAACAAAGTCCAACACCTTGCCTTCCCATGTGTGGTCTTAATACATAGGTTCTACTGTAATAATGTTTCACATTTTCAAACTTGTAGACTAATTTTTTTGCATAAATGACCCTGCAATTAAAGACCACCTGTGAACAAAGACCAACATGTTGCCTCCCCATGGGTGGTTTTAATACACAGATTCTACTGTAATAATGTTTCACACTTTCAAACTTGTAAGACTCATTTTTGAAGCATCTGCTGCTGACGACTAATGAAAACCTTGTGGCAGAAGGAGAAACTGGTCATGGTGAGCATTTGATTCTTTGACATAATCTTTCAACTCTTATAAAATAATGAAATTTTCATCTTTTTGGGCTAGATCTCTTCTGCAGATTTGTTATATGTGAGGAAGGTTTTCAACATTTTTGATACCTCATTATGTTTTCAGTTCCTGTCTTTTAAATAGCCCTACTCAATCATATGTTTGTGGAAATCTTAGAGAGAAAAAATATGTTTATTGTTTATAAGAATGTTATACATATTTATTGACTTCATAAATATTTGTAGCCAACAATGACGTTTAATGTTATACATAAAAGGGTATGCAATTTTTTTAAAAGTCATAACAAAATATGGCTTAAAAATCAGAAATATTTCTTATGAATATGAAGTTTGTATATAAATGAAAGAACCAAGTGCTATCTATTTTGTCAACCTTTTTCCCTGAGTAGAAAATATAACATCAGAAAAATACTTTTGAGAAACAGTTCAAAGCATTGCGGCAAAAAGGAGAAATTTCGTACATTTTCTAAATAATCTTTTTGCCACAATTTTTTTTAAATGTCTAGTTCAAAATAGGGATAAAGTTTTGCCTCTATAAGTAAACAAGAGCACCGAGTACAGCACAGACGCTCGACTGATAGGGAGAAAAATAAATAAAAACTAGAATTGTTTTTGCAAAAAACAGATGTCTCCCCTCAAATATCTGTCAAAATCTCTCAAAACATTCCAACCTATAAATTTGGGACAGACAGACAGACAGACAGTCGAGACATGGATTCTGCACATCGCCTTGATGAGGTGAACATTTGACCCAAGTTTCATGAAAATCCTTCAGGCTGTCTTGGAGATATGGAGCGGACACGATTTGGGACGGACAGACGGACGGACAGACAGACAGACAGTCGAGACATGGGTTCTACACATCGCCTTGATGAGGTAAACATGTGACCCAAGTTTCATGAAAATCCTTCAAGCCGTCTGGGAGATATGGAGCGGACACGAAATAAAGCCTCAAACCTTTGACATTCAAGCGTGACCTTGACCTTGACCCTATATTGTCGAGACGCAGGTTCTGCACGTCGCCTTGATGAGGTGAACATGTGACCCAAGTTTCATGAAAATCCTTCAAGCCGTCTCGGAGATATGGAGCGGACACGAAATAAAGCCTCAAACCTTTGACCTTCAAGTGTGACCTTGACCTTGACCCTATATTGTCGAGACGCGGGTTCTGCACGTCGCCTTGATGAGGTGAACATGTGACCCAAGTTTCATGAAAATCCTTCAAGCCGTCTGGGAGATATGGAGCGGACACGAAATAAAGCCTCAAACCTTTGACCTTCAAGCGTGACCTTGACCTTGACCCTATATTGTCGAGACGCGGGTTCTGCACGTCGCCTTGATGAGGTGAACATGTGAGCCAAGTTTCATGAAAATCCTTCAAGCCGTCTTGGAGATATGGAGCGGACACGATTTCGGACAGACGGACAGACAGACAGACAGACGCCCAGGACAAAAACAATATATCTCCCCTGTATACAGTGGGAGACATAATGAGCTAAACAAAAAACCTTAACCGGACGTCGCCGACAACGCTAGGGTCATGACAATAGCTCTCATTTTTTTCAAAAGTCTAACTAAAAAGGTTAAATGAAAACCAAATTTAGACAAAGACAGCTTTAATCAATTTTGTTTTTAAAACCCTTTCCCACGTACTACAAATCTGCAGTAGACGACTGCAAAATCTAGGCAAAAATATGGAAAATCTCTATAAATGAAGGTATTATCATTTGATGGAGTTGAAATAATTGAGGCAAAAGGAGATAAATATTATAATATGAGCAGTTTCTCCTTTTGCCACAATGATTCAAAACCCGTCTGCTTTACATGCGTCTGTAAGTGGGAAAGGGTTAAATGTTTGCTGTTAAACCTTTCCCACCTATAGACGCATTTTGACGCATTTAAAGCAGACAACTTTTTAAAACATCGTGACATAGTCATAGGTTATCCATTCAATTATATAGATTTTCTTTTTTTTGACAAAATATGTTCAAAGTTGTCTGCTGCAGATATGTTGTATGAGGGAAACGGTTAAACCATTTACTAATTCACAACTCCCTATCTAATTAAGACACACATGTATAAGCATGCAATTTGTTTGTGTATGGAAACAACAAAAGAAATAAAATTAAACGTATGCCACCTAATAAACGGAATCGATACATTTTGACTGAACACCATCACATAAATAGTCCTTATAATACAAATCAAAAATACATGCATCTGCCTACATAAATAGGTACTTTGTTATTCGAGGATTTACGGCGATTCCAACAGTATTTATGTTATATCACTGTGACGGTACACAATTGTTGAAATCAAAGCTAAAGATTTATAGAATGTAGCTGTGAAAAGGACCGAAACTATTTGTGCTTAACATTCACAAAATTAATAGGACAGCTGTTTTACCGCGTTGCGTAATTGTTCATTAACTAAGCTTAGAGCTTCTTTCACCTTACTTTTACCATAAATATCTCACAGGGTTCTTTTTGAACATCAATTTGTCCTTTTAAACATAGAGGTAGAAAGGATACCAAAGTCTGTCAATGAGAATGTTATGGACTCAACACAAACATCAATGAGATCATGACTTTCAATACCCAAAAATAATTCAATAAAGCACCGTGACCTTGACCTTCAAGTTAGCAACATAGCTCTTCACTTTTCTGTAACATAATGATGAAATCATCATCCATAAAAAAAGTTATGGACTAGACACATATTAACACTGACAGGACAGATCTTAACTGACCTACATAAATACATAAAAAACAAGAGCGCAGTGGAGTGAACGCTAACGCTTAAGCTTGTCCGTTTTTTTCTAAGTTGAAAAAGGGACATTACTGAATAATTATTTAGGCCAGAGTTATGTGGCTTGGATTAGACATGCGTATTGTTCCTAAGAACATGACAGATTGAGTGCCAAGTTTTAATTGAAAGAGGTAAGTTATGAGGTAAGGTTAAAGTTTTGTGACCACGACGTCATGGGTATCACAATAAACTTTTTTTCTTCGAAAACAGACAAGCTAAAAATAAAAAATGACGATATATAAAATCTGTACACCTTAATAATCTAAGTCATGCAATATACCACACACTGTTTTGTGAAAGTTAGAAAATAATTCTTTATTAAAATTGATTCTGTACCCAAGGTGATTTTGAAATTATTAATTTTTGTTTTACCCTTTCCCCGATACTGATGGTATTTGACATCTTTGCAGCAGACAGCTTTTGGCAACAATTTCTGCTTTTCCCACAATTTTTCAAACTCTGCATCAAAATTAAACTAATTTTGTTACAGTAGCCTAGCTATTTATGTCTGATAGTAGTAACTAAGTGAAAAATATATGTACCTTTAATTATGCAATGAACTTACACAGTGTTTGAAAATAAATGAAATATATTTTAATTTTTTGTTAGAACATTAAGGAAAAAATACCCCAAGATCAGCAATTTTTCTCTGACAAGTTTTTACTCTCACAATCACGATCCTAAATCAACTGATCAATGTCTCAAATAAAATTATATATAAAATTGAAAGTATAACTGTGATACAGAGGTGAAAACATTTTCCCACAATGTTTTTCAAAGTTCTGTACTAGGTGATAGGATAATGCAAACACTGTGTAAATATGTTGATTCTAGATGAGCATAATAATGACTCCTTAACTAAATGAGCATAGTAGCTGTAGAATGACATCTCTAAAATGTATACCACATAGTTGTTTAAATAACTTGCCTTCTCTATCTTAGAATCTATATCTTTCGGTAATGCAAGCTGAGAAAACGTAAAATATGAAACTTTTATTCAAGATATATTACGGAATTTTCATAAAAGAATTTGTGACAAACTATTTTGGAAAGAAATTTAAAGCAGAAATCGAAAATACATAACAAACTAATCAAGAAGATCTGAAAAACTAATGGATACTCCCTGAGTATCAAAGCGCTATAACTCCATCAAAACTGTTGAATCTAAATAAGCTAAACAAACTTCCATCGAATTAAAGACAGAAGCTGTTGAAAAATAGCCTTTGCAAAGAACTTTCATGGGCAGACAGGCAGCCGGTAGATGTGGCGACTATGTATTTTTCTGACGAATGTTCCCAACCCTCTCATCAAAATCATATGTTAAATGTTGAAAGTTTAACGGGTTTTTTCCCAACATTGTTTTCAATTCCAAACAGACAACACTGAAAAAAGCATATGAGGTAAACAGTTAGCAGATTACAGTGAACTGACAAAATGTATTGAGACTTACATCCACAATCATTTTTCCTCGTGTCTTCTTTCGTTCCCGCTGATTCGCTTTCTTTTCCAACTGTTGAACAACTTTTTCTCGTGTTGTGCGATACTCTAAAGCAAATTCACACACTATCTTACAATAAGAGTTCACCTTTAGATCTTTGGCTTGATACAGGGGTAAGCCCATGTATAATAATAACTTATGATATCTGAAACAGAATAACACATTACTTATCATATCTGAAATTGAACAGACACAACGTCATAATTATAGCTTTTCTGGCACATTGTATCTGAAAAGCTAAAATTGAAAAAAATCCGAAAAAATTAATCTTGAAATTTACACATTAATGAAACGTTAGCATAACCAATTGTACGAAGGAGAAAATATGTTGTCTGTTTATAGGTCAGTATGTGACTGAGCTTAAGATGGACAGGCAACAGAGAAGTGATGTTTAAAACCAGAAAGAAAGGTTGAAATCTTCATAAATGAATTGAAACAAGAGGGCCATAAGGCCCTGGAATCGCTCACCTGAGAATGGGCTATTTAAGACACAACTCTTTCAGCGCCAATGGCATTATCATCAAGACAAACTTTCTGACAATATTTCAAGCTCCTCAAGTCAAAAATGCAATCTGTATACAATTTGGCCTAGTGACTTAGTTGTTGACCTGACCTGACCCATATTCGAACTTACCCTAGATATCATCAAGACAAATATTCTGACATGTTTCAACATGCTCATGCCAAACATGTGGCTTCTAGAGTGTTAACAAGATTTCCCTTAAATTTGGCCTAGTGACCTAGTTTTTGACATGACATGACCCATATTCGAACTTGGCCTAGATATCACCAGGACATGACCCATATTCGAACTTGGCATAGATATCATCAAGATGAACTTTCTGACAAAGTTTCAACATGCTAAATTTTAAAATGTGGCTTCCAAAGTGTTAACAAGAATTTCCTTCAATTTTGCCTAGTGACCTAGTTTTTGACCCAACATGACCTATATTCGAACTTGGCCTAGATATCACTAAGAAAAACATTCTGACAAAGTTTCAACATGCTCAAGCCAAAAGTGCGGCTTCAAGAGTGTTAACAAGATTTTCCTTAAATTTGACCTAGTAACATAGTTTTTGACCCAACATGACCGAGTTTCGAACTTGGCCTAGATTTGATAGAGATATATGTTCTGATAAACTTTCATGAAGATTGGATTCAAAATGTTGCCACTAGAGTGTTAACAAGCAAATGTTGACGACGGACGACTGACGACGGACAAAAGGCGATCACAAAAAATCACCTTGAGCACTTTGTGCTCTGGTGAGCTAAAAATAAGCAAGAGTTTACAAAGGAACTTGTGTGTTGCCTCCTAATAAACCAGAAAGTGTCAACACAACAGCTGGACAGGCAACAAAGAAGTGATCCCTTTGTGCCACCCTGCAATCGCCTATAACAACACAAAGGCAAGATAGTACATTTTGAGTAACTATCATGGCAGCTAATTCACCTACTCATACAACTGGCTGCTTTTCCACAGACTGTTAGCTCACTGGTGAAAGATGAATAACACATGTCACAGTGACTTTTGTCAAACAGGAGAAAGAATGTTGGCCAAGTTGGGATTTGAACTCACCACCCCTGACAGCCCGCGTCGCTACCAAATTCGCTACCGGGGCTCGGCATCTATATGAAGGACAATGTTTAACCTATATAAATTGTTTACCTGTTTTTTACTCGTGTATGTACAATTTGTAGAATCATTATCCTCTCTGCGGAATCTGCTAAAAATTCAGACATTCTGAAATAGAATTTAAGGGAAACTCATAACTCAAATAACCATATTATATATGTACTATATATGTGCAGTTTAAACAAAAAAGTCTCCGACAATCATATTTGTTCGTTGTTTATGCCTCTATCAAAAGTTAATTGATTAGGGTTTAACCCTTTCCCTCATACAACAATTCTGCAGCAGACGACTTTGAACGTATTTTGTCAGATGGATAACCTATGACTAAAAGTGGAAAACATTGTGACAAAAGGAGAAATTGCACGTTCTGTGCAATTTCTTCTTTTGTCACTATGTTTTCAAAACGCCGTCTGCTTTAACCCTTTCCCTCATACAACAATTCTGCAGCAGACGACTTTGAACGTATTTTGTCAGATGGATAACCTATGACTAAAAGTGGAAAACATTGTGACAAAAGGAGAAATTGCACGTTCTGTGCAATTTCTTCTTTTGTCACTATGTTTTCAAAACGCCGTCTGCTTTAACCCTTTCCCTCATACAACAATTCTGCAGCAGACGACTTTGAACGTTTTTTGTCAGATGGATAACCTATGACTAAAAGTGGAAAACATTGTGACAAAAGGAGAAATTGCACGTTCTGTGCAATTTCTTCTTTTGTCACTATGTTTTCAAAACGCCGTCTGCTTT
Organism: Serripes groenlandicus; assembly: GCA_031761405.1. Lineage (NCBI taxonomy): Eukaryota > Metazoa > Mollusca > Bivalvia > Cardiida > Cardiidae > Serripes > Serripes groenlandicus. The sequence continues at coordinate 24,286,099 of JASEVX010000010.1, forward strand.
AACCCTTTCCCTCATACAACAATTCTGCAGCAGACGACTTTGAACGTATTTTGTCAGATGGATAACCTATGACTAAAAGTGGAAAACATTGTGACAAAAGGAGAAATTGCACGTTCTGTGCAATTTCTTCTTTTGTCACTATGTTTTCAAAATGCCGTCTGCTTTAACCCTTTCCCTCATACAACAATTCTGCAGCAGACGACTTTAAACGTATTTTGTCAGATGGATAACCTATGACTAAAAGTGGAAAACATTGTGACAAAAGGAGAAATTGCACGTTCTGTGCAATTTCTTCTTTTGTCACTATGTTTTCAAAACGCCGTCTGCTTTAACCCTTTCCCTCATACAACAATTCTGCAGCAGACGACTTTGAACGTATTTTGTCAAATGGATAACCTATGACTAAAAGTGGAAAACATTGTGACAAAAGGAGAAATTGCACGTTCTGTGCAATTTCTTCTTTTGTCACTATGTTTTCAAAACGCCGTCTGCTTTAACCCTTTCCCTCATACAACAATTCTGCAGCAGACGACTTTGAACGTATTTTGTCAAAACATAGAAAATCTCCATAATTGAATGGATAACCTATGACAAAAAGTGGAAAACATTGTGACTAAAGGAGAAATTGCACGTTTTGTGCAATTTCTTCTTTTGACACTATGTTTTCAAATAGCCGCCTGCTGCAGAGGCGTCAGAAAGCGTTTATATGAGGGAAAGGGTTTAACATTGTTTTAAACAATTTTTCAGTCATATCATTGGCATCCAGATCACCTAAAAATTTGCTTCCTTGCCTTTTCACACCAGTACTCCACACAAGTATTTCCAAGCAACTGGTTGCTTTTCCACATAGACTGTTAGCCCTTTGGTGGAAGACAGATGCTGCCTGTTGCATTGACTGTTGTCAAACTTCACATTTTTCTTTTGCCGAGCTCACAACCCCTAGATTGGCACCATGTGTTGCTACCGTCTGAGCCCGCTGGGCTAGGCATTAGTATATCAGTTATATCACAGTGTTTCCTGGTCAAATTAGCAATACTCCTGGTATATTTATCCTGACAATGACACCTCACATTGACTGTTGTCAAACTTCAGAAATAATTTTTGCCAAGCTCACAACACCTAGTTTGACAGCCTGTGTTGCTACTCTCTGAGCAACCGGAGCTTGGCATTAGAATATCAGTTATATCACATTGTTTTCTGGTCAAACTAGAACTATCACTGAAGATGATAAATACCCCCTAAACAGCACCTTGACCTACACCATAACTTAATAAGTAGGGCCATAACTCTGTAAAATAACATGCAATTGTAACCCTTTTAGGATATGCACATCTCCTCTTGGTATATAAGCTTCATGTAAAATTTTATTGAATTCCACCCAGTGGTTTGAAAGAAATAGGCCGGACAAAATATGGCGACAGACAGACAGCCGGACACAGTGACTCCTATATACCCCCTCTTCTTCGAAGGGGGCATAATTAGCAATACTCCCGATATATTTATCCTGACACCGACACATCAGTCATAATGCTATTCCCACAACCCTGAATTGGTTGCTGCAACTGCATCATCAAAGTACTTTGGCATATGTCAAAAGGATTAAAGCTTCTTTTCCACCATAGGACATGATATCATCAGTAATATAATTCTATTCTAATTTATAACCCTACTTACTTGGATTTGAGTTGAGCGTTGGATGGACCATCATGTTTAACTATTGCACGTAAATTGTCCCAAGAAGCCTTACAATCTGCTTCCAATTTGTTTAACTTCCTCTCTAATTCATCCCAGTCGACCTGTAATTGAAAACATATAATATAATATAACAAGAGCACCGCGTACGGCACAGATGCTCGACTGATAGGGAGAAAAAATAAACAAGAGGGCCATGATGGCCCTTGAATCGCTCACCTGATTTTTTATTTTTTTTTCACTTAAGCTATATAAGCCTCGCCCCCTGGCAGCCATAGTTTCGGACCAATCAACTTGGCTTGAAGGAATCTGATAGAGGGTCACCCTAGGAACATTTCTACAAAATTATTTGAAAATCGGCCAGATACTTTTGGAGGAGAAGATTTTTTAAGTTTTCACTTTAGCCATATAATGCAAAATAGCCCTGCCTACTGGCAGCCATGTTTTTTGACCAATCAACATGGCTTGAAGGAATCTGAAAGTGGGTCATCCAAGGAACATTTCTACAAAATTATTTGAAAATCAGGCCAACACTTTTGGAGAAGAAGATTTTTTAAGTTTGCACTATAGTCATATAAGGCAAAATAGCCCCCCCCCCCCCCCCTTCCCTGGCGGCCATGTTTTTCGACCAATCAACATGGCTTGAAGGAATCTGATAGAGGGTCACCCAAGGAACATTTCTACAAAATCATTTGAAAATCAGCCTGACACTTTTGGAGAAGAAGATTTTTTAAGTTTTCACTATAGCCATATAAGGCAAAATAGCCCCGCCCCCCTGGCGGCCATGTTTTTTGACCAATCAACATGGCTTGAAGGAATCTGGTAGAGGGTCATCCAAGGAACATTTCTACAAAATTATTTGAAAATCTGCCAACCAGTTTGGGAGAAGAAGAATTTTGATTTTTTTTTCGTTTCGTTGCCATGGAAACCAGAATTCTGCATGGATCCCTAAAATTTGAAGGAATTCTGGTGAGGTCATTAAGAGGATGCTTTCTGTGAAGTTTCATCCCAATTGACCCACTGGTTACGGAGGAGAAGATGTTGAAGATTTTTTAAGTTTTCACTTTGGCCATAAAAGGCAAAATAGCCCCGCCCCCTGGCGGCCATGTTTTTTGACCAATCAACATGGCTTGAAGGAATCTGATAGAGGATCACCCAAGGAACATTTCTACAAAATTATTTGAAAATCAGCCTGACACTTTTGGAGGAGAAGATTTTTTAAGTTTGCACTATAGCCATATAAGGCAATATAGCCCCGCCCCCCCCTGGCGGCCATGTTTTTTGACCAATCAACATGGCTTGAAGGAATCTGATAGAGGATCACCCAAGGAACATTTCTACAAAATTATTTGAAAATCAGCCTGACACTTTTGGAGGAGAAGATTTTTTAAGTTTTCACTATAGCCATATAAGGCAAAATAGCCCCGCCCCCCCTGGCGGCCATGTTTTTCGACCAATCAACACGGCTTGAAGGAATCTGATAGAGGGTCATCCAAGGAACATTTCTACAAAATTATTTGAAAATCTGCCAACCAATTCGGGAGAAGAAGAATTTTAAAGTTTTTTCGGTTTCGTTGCCATGGAAACCAGAATTTTGCATGGATCCCAAAAATTTGAAGGAATTCTGGTGAGGTCATTGAGAGGATGCTTTCTGTGAAGTTTCATCCAAATTGACCCACTGGTTACTGAGGAGAAGAAGTTGACGCACGACGGACGACGGACGCCGGACAAAAGGCGATCACAATAACTCACCTTGAGCAAAGCTCAGGTGAGCTAATAAAAAAATGAGCTAAACAAAAAAACCTTAACTGGACGACCACGCCACCGCCGCCGCAGACGACCACCACCCCAGGGTCATGACAATAGCTCTCGTTTTTTTCAAAAGTCGAGCTAATAAAAAACCTTAACCGGATGACAACACCTTCAGTGTAGATTTTCTAAGTCCAAAAGGGGAGATAATTTGGTCAATATTAAGTTCAGGGTTATGGAACTTGTTGTATCAAGTTATGTTAAGACATTGAATAAGTTTAGTAAGTTTCAAAGCTATAGGTTAAATTGTGTTTCAGTTATCACCATTTTTCTCCCTTCAAAGTAGATTTTCTAAATCGAAATGGGGAGATAATTTTGTCAATACTATTTACAGAGTTATGAAACTTGTTATATAAGGTCAACTTAAGACACTCAGCAAGTTTGTGAAGTTTCAAGCAAAAAAAAAGAAAAGTTTTTAAGATATGAAAAATCATGAGTGAAAAATTGTCAAAAACCTGAGCTAAACAAAAAACCTTAACCTTACGTTTTGAAGTTTTAAGTTCAATAAATAAAGATTTCCAGCTATATACTTTTATTATTTAACATATTATGATTATGTTTATGAAGTTTAGTGACTTTAACAGTAGTAGTTTGTTAGAAAACAGAAAAAAAGCTGAGCTGAACACAAAACCTTAACCGGACGACCACGCCGCCGACGACGACGCCAGGGTCATGACAATAGCTCTCGTTTTTTTCAAAAGTCGAGCTAATAAAAATGATATAAACAAGAGCTGTCGGAGGACAGCATGCTCGACTAATCCACCGCTTATTTGATTACTGAGATAATGGACTCTCATGTAGTTACATGCTAAACATTAAACCACAATGTCTTAAAGGGTGATAATTTGAATTATATGCAGGATAGAGTTATTTAACTTGATTATTTTCATAGGTGTGATGGTTGGGAAGGGTTGTATATCGTTTCAATGGAAGTTGTTACTAAGATATGGACTCTTAATGAAGTTGCATGCAAACCTTTAACCATAGGGCAACAATTTGCACCATATGCAACTAGTTCAAAGTGATTGCAAACAAGAGGCCCATACACCATAACTTAATAAGTAAAAGGGCCATAACTCTGTAAAATAAGATGCAATTGTAACCCCTTTAAGATATGCACATCTCCTCTTGGTATAGAAGCTTCATGTAAAATTTTATTAAATTCCACCCAGTGGTTTGTAAGAAATAGGCCGGACAAAATATGGCTTCCGACCGACAGACAGACAGACAGCCCGACACAGTGACTCCTATATACCCCCTCTTCTTCGAAGGGGGTATAATAATCTCTAGGACTGAGAATAACGTACCTTTGAACACCTTGTGACGGGACCAATCTCGGAGTACAGGTCTGTACTATCAGGGAACTGTTCTATAATGACTGTACACAGATGATGCAGTATGGAGTGTTTGTGTACCGTGTCCTTCACCTCCGGGATTTTAGACAAGTATTCTATACTGAAACCTCGGGCCTGAAAACATTAATACAGTCAAACATGTGTTAGCGGTCACCTCTGGGATTTTAGACAAGTATTCTATACTGAAACCTCGGGCCTGAAAACATTAATACAGTCAAACATGTGTTAGCGGTCACCTCTGGGATTTTAGACAAGTATTCTATACTGAAACCTCGGGCCTGAAAACATTGATAAAGTCAAACATGTGTTAGCGGTCACCTCTGGGATTTTAGACAAGTATTCTATACTGAAACCTCGGGCCTGAAAACATTAATACAGTCAAACATGTGTTAGCGGTCACCTCTGGGATTTTAGACAAGTATTCTATACTGAAACCTCGGGCCTGAAAACATTGATACAGTCAAACATGTGTTAGCGGTCACCTATGGGATTTTAGACAAGTAATTTGTTCCTAAATTTGATTTCAGTTGAAAATTTGCATACCTCAACCTGCCTAAGATAGTCAGAAGAATGGTTGGTGATCGTCAACAACATGAGAAAGACTTCTAAAAATCATTTAAAGACTTTCAGCAACCACAGATGATCTGAGTTTGCAAGATGGTTTTTAACGCAGCCTTTACTAATGTTTAACAAAAATAATTCCAGTCTACATAGTTTCATAATGCAAAAAAAATTAATTAACCCTTTCTCTCATATAATATAGACGCTTTCCGACGCCTCTGCAGCAGACTAGTGACAAAAGAAAATATTGCTCGAAACAAGCAATTTCTCCTTTTGCCGCAATGTTTTCCACATTTAGTCATAGGTTATCCATTCAATTATAGAGATTTTCTATATTTTGACAAAATATGTTCAAAGTCGTCTGCTGCAGAATTGTTGTATGAGGGAAAGGGTTTAATAAGGTTAATAGGTTTATAGAACTGACCTGAGCTCCGTTCAAGAAATTTCCAATGGTTAAGATGGCTGACAAGATGTATTTAAATGTTTTATTAATAAGAAGTTCCTCAATCCCCTTTTTCAGGTCCATCAGTGGTTCCGCTATTTCCTGTAAAAACAAACAACAGCACATTGTTATCTTTTATAACTATATACAGATGATATTTAAGGTGCTTTGTCAGCAGCTAATTTTTTAACCTTTTTCAACATACATTAAATCTAGTTTATTTATCAAATTGAACTGAAATCATTGCAGCAAAAGAATTCTACTTCATATGCATCTGCAAGTGGGAAAAGGTAAATAAAAAATATTCAGCTCTATTATCAATTTTTATATTTACAATTTCAACGAAGATCTTAATTAATAAAAAATGAACTGATGGATTTTCCCAAATTTCTTAAGGCTTCACGCTCTTAACATTTAGTCTGAATAGAATTACCGGTCTGTTGAAACTGTGGAGAAATTGCCCACCATGAGTAAGTATAATTGTTATTTTTGCCACAATGCTTTCAAAAATTGTTTGCTGCAAATGCATCAATATGCATCATATACGGGAAAGGGTTAACCCTTTCCCACATACAGACGCTTTCTGACGCCTCTGCAGCAGACGACTTTTGAAAACATTGTGGCTAAAGGAACATTTTCAACTCTATTCAATAGATACAACTTCCATTTATATAACATGTCCACACTTTTGTACAAAGTCGTCTGCTGCAGCTTTGCAGCTTTGCTGTATGAGGGAAAGGGTTAAAGCAGACGGCATTTTGAAAACATAGTGACAAAAGAAGAAATTGCACAGAACGTGCAATTTCTCCTTTTGTCACAATGTTTTCCACTTTTAGTCATAGGTTATCCATCTGACAAAATACGTTCAAAGTCGTCTGCTGCAGCTTTGCTGTATGAGGGAAAGAGGTACTTACGGACTCCACGGTTTCGTAGTCCAGTTTAAACAACCAGACATTCAGTCTGGACTGTAGTTCACTGATGGAAGAGAGGGTCAGAAGGAACTGCTCGGCAGTTCCTAGGGGAATATCGGCATTGGCAAGCTGGGCTTCAAGGATCTTGGCTTTCTCTTCGTCTGTCGGGATCATGGTATTCAGGATTTTCTGTGTGGAGAACAAAAAATGCAATTAATCATTATTAAAAAGAATATTTTAACAAATTTTCAATTAATTTTCAATTTTATTTTCTTAAGGGAAAGTTTGCTTTACTAGCTTATTACATATATTTATCTAAACAGAAAGCTGATTTCCTCAAACTTTCCACTATAAGAACAATTTACATAACCTAAGGCTTGTCTGCTGCAGAACCTTGTGGCAAAAGGAGAAATAACTCGTTTTGAGCAATTTTTTCTTTTGTCACAATTTTTTCAAAAGTCATCTGCTCTAGAGGCATCAGAAAGTGTATATATATATGTGGGAAAGGGTTAAGAAAGAAAAACCCAACTTACCTCAATACCCTCTTTATTCATAATGGAGTTGTCCATTTTGAGTATGGCAGTTTTAATAGTTCTGGGAGGGGGGAGGACTGTTAACCCAATATTAATGGCATTCGATCTTTTTGGATCTAAAACCGTGATCTCTTTCTTCCCACCAGCCTGAGCTTGCTGTAATGTCAAAAAGAACAAGTTAACACATGTAAAACCTTATACTGCTACAGACGACATTAGATTCCTCTGCTGCAGGCTTTTGAAAACATTGTATAAAAAGTATATATTTGAATTTCCTGGTTCCACAATGTTATTATCAAAGCAGATGTCTAAAACAAACTGTTGTGTCATGTGATGTAGTGATGACTGATTTCATTCGGCACCTTAGTAGAAGATATTTGAAAACTAAAACATTGTGGGAAAAAGAGAAGGTGACTGTTCTTTCTCCTCTTTCCAAAGTGCTTTCAACTCTTAAACCGTTCCCTCATACGACAATTCTGCAGCAGGCGACTTTGAACATATTTTGTCAAAAACTAGATAATCTCTATAATTGAATGGATAACTTATGACTAAAAGTGGAAAACATTGTGGCAAAAGGAGAAATTGCTCGCTTTGAGTAATTTCTACTTTTGTCACTATATATGTATTCAAAAAGTGGTCTGCTGCAGAGACGTCAGAATGCGTATAAATGAGGGAAAGGGTTAATCGTTATATTTGAAAGAGAAAGGATACTGTATCACAATCTATATAATTTTTACATATACGTCTATTTTAAATGTTCCGAGTTGTATTCAATTACTCATTTCAACATCTTGTCAACGACTCAACATACATATAAACAAACATACAAAAATGAACACATGTATATATACAGCTGTAAGAGTTAAATTGCTTAAAGAATCTGAGTAACAATCAATTTGCATTACTTTGAACTAGTTCAATTGGATCTTTTAATATCTTGACATTTTCCCAAAAAAAATTTGGAGCTCCTGCAGAAGTCAACTTTTGAAAAATTGTGGTAAAAGGTGAAATTATAACTCATAATCAGCAATTTTTCCTTTTGACACAACGTTTTTATAAACTCTTTTCAAAAAGATAACCTTTAACCTTTCCCACTTGTAGACGCATTATAACGCCTCTGCAGCAGACGACTTCTGAAAACATTGTGACAAAAGGAAAAAATGCTCAAAACGAGCAATTTCTCCTTTTGCCACTCTGTTTACAACCCTATTTTATCATTTAGCTCTCATTTATGGCAATTTTGTTCACGTTTGTAACAATATGTTTTCAAACTCGTCTGCTGCAGATATTTGTATGTTGGAAAGGCTGGTTAAAGAGAGTTTCCATATTTTTGGGGAGATCAATCTGCTGCAGATTTTTTAAACGCGGCAAAAGGACTGAGACAATAAATGTTTCATTACATTTAAATAGACAGTTAATTAAATAATAAGCAATAACTGAATGGCGTAAATGATCAATTGACAATTAAAGCAATTAATATACAGAGAACCTATCCGTCTGTAATTCATATAACCCTTTCCCACATACAACAATTCTGCAGCAGAAAACGTCTTTGCAAAATTGTGGAAAATCTATATAACTGAAAGTTATAGTATTGGAAAGAGTTGAAAACATTGTGCCAAAAGGCGATATTGCTCATTAAGAGCAATTTCTACTTTTGTTACATGTTTTAAAAGTTGCCTGCTGCAGGTGTTAGAACGTGTCTGTATGTGGGAAAACGGTTCAATAAGGTTCTAACTTGTTGCTATTATCGGTCGGTTAACCCTTTCCCTCATATAGACGCTTTCTGACGCCTCTGCAGCAGACAGCTTTTTGAAAACATAGTGTCAAAAGAAGAAATTGCACAGAACGTGCAATTTCTCCTTTTGCCACAATGTTTTCCACTTTTTGTCATAGGTTATCCATTCAATTATGGAGATTTTCTATGTTTTGACAAAAAACGTTCAAAGTCGTCTGCTGCAGAATTGTCGTATGAGGGAAAGGGTTAATAACCTTTTCTGACAAACTTCAAATCTGCAGAAGACAACTTTGAAAATATTTTAGGCAAAAGTATTCAAAATGTCTATGAATACATGAATAACTATTTAAAAATAGCTGAAAACATTATGGCAAAAGGTGAAATTGCTCATTTTGAGCAACTACTCTTTTTGCCACCATGTTTTCAAATGTCGTCTGCTGAGGATAATAAGTCAATAAGATTCTGAATGTGGTAAAAGGGTCAAAATGAAATATCAGGTAACGGATTAACCCTTTCCCTCATATAGACGCTTTCTGACGCCTCTGCAGCAGACGGCTTTTTGAAAACATAGTGACAAAAGAAGAAATTGCTCAAAACGAGCAATTTCTCCTTTTGCCACAATGTTTTCCACTTTTAGTCATAGGTTATCCATTCAATTTCAGAGATTTTCTATGTTTTGACAAAATACGTTCAACGTCATCTGCTGCAGAATTGCCGTATGAGGGAAACGGTTAAACAAGCCACACAGAATAGCCCCACACCAACAGTTGTAAATAAGCAGAAATAAAATAATTAACCCTTTCTAACATACAGCTAGCTAGACGCTTTCTGAGGCCTCGGCAGCAGACAACTTCTGAAAATATTTAAGAAAAAAAGAGATATTGCTCATAATGAGCAATTTCTCCTTTTGCAGCAATGTTTTCAATAATCATACTGTTTCATTTGTAGAGATTTTCCATAACTTTGTCTAGATGATTTCAATGTCATCTGCTGCAGATTTTTTGTATGTGGGAAAGGGTTCATTTGGATAAAACTTACTAGCCCAACACCTAATTAGAATATTAGAGTATATTAAACCTATGGTGTATAAACAGATTTTGTTTTATCAGTGTTAGAAAAGTAGGAGGATTCAATAGAGAAAATTGGAAGAAATTGTTTAGTTGTATCAAATATATTAATTACATCTAATTGTGTGTTCAAGGTCAATTTCCTACACTTGTCATGTTTTATAATGCATAATAACACAATAACTTAAATGATACAGTTTTAAAGTAACTTTATCAAATATGACCTAAGCAAAGGCATAATTGCAAATGGATAGCATTAACTGTTATATATAATACATGTATGTATCTCGGCAATGACCTTCGAGTCACGACCTTGTCGTTATCGTTGGTAATTTTTCCAGAAAACTAATCAGATAAAAGTGCTGTCAATATTTGATATGTCTTGCTTATCTATAGTAGGCAGGCATTCATATAATATGATATAAGATATAATATTTCACATGCAAGATTATATGACTTGCTATATTGGCAGCATTATACTAGGTTGTGTATAGGATATTGCATAGGTTTACATTATATTTTAATTGTTTGGAGTAAACAAGAAGCGTTTTTTGCTTAGGGGGGTAATACAGTGAAGTTTAATAATAATGGTGTTCTTGCAATGCTTTTAAAACAACAAAAGTAACTGAACTTTTTTTTATTGGGGTTTTACGCTGTTTCAACAGTAAATCGGTTATATTACGGCAACAGTTCACTTATTAGTGACCCCTGGGTAAGAAAACTAGCAGTATGCTAGGAAACGTGTCTTGCCCAAGGACATTCCACCATAAAGGTTGCACCGCGACTGGGGATTGCACCTGGGACACCAAGTATAAAATACCTCATGCTAACCACTCGGCCATGGGGGATTCCTGGATCCAAGAAAAGCAACAACATAAACAGTACATGTCATAAAGGAATCCGCTGTGGTCGAGTGATTAGCGTCTGGGATTTCGAAACCGGGTGTCCCGGGTTCGATCCCCAGTCGCGGTACTACAGTCACGATGGAGTGCCCTTGGGCAAGGCACATTTTCTAACCTAGTACTGGTTTGTTTACCAAGGGATCATGAATAAGTGAACTGTCGCCGTGATATAACTGAAATAATGTTGAAAGCGGCGTAAAAGCCCCAATAAATAAATAAACATGTCATAAAAGTCTTCAATGTTTACATTAAGTCACACTATTTTCTTGATCCTCAAATTCTTAATGTTCATGCAATATTGTATGGCTTAAAAGCATTGTCATCACACCAGATGTCCAACATGTCACTGTCTTCACAAGAGTGTTGATCTTTAGGAAGGGGAGCAATCTGGGCACTTCAAACATGGTTAAACACACAGCAAGAAAAAAAGGGAGAATTAGCAAGGAATTGAAGCCACTCAAGATATTCTAAATTATTTGATCTTTTGTTTTATTCGGGCTTAACACTGTTTTCAAAAGTGCTTCAATTATATCATGGCAACAGTACACTTATTCAAGATCCCTGGGTTGCAAATCAATACCAGGCTATGGACATGTGCCTTGTTACCCTTTCCCTCATATAGACGCTTTCTGACGCCTCTACAGCAGACAGCTTTTTGAAAACATAGTGATAAAAGAAGAAATTGCTCAAAGGCAATTTCTCCTTTTGCCACAATATTATTATAGAGATTTTCTATTTTTTGACAAAATATGTTCAAAAGTTGTCTGCATCAGAATTGTCGTATGAGGGAAAGGGTTAACCCTTTCCCTCATACGTAATTCTGCAGCAGACGACTTTGAACATATTTTGTCAAAAAATGGAATGTCTCTATAATTGAATGGATAACCTATGACGATAAAGTGGAAAACATCGTGGTAAAAGGAGAAATTGCTCGTTTTTAAAAAGCTGTCTGCTGCAGAGGCGTCAGAAAGCGTATATATGAGGGAAAGGGTTAAAACAATGAAAAGATCCTACCATGGCTTGTTCTGTTGAGGACAATTAAACATAAGTAGTTGTTTGGCAGCATAGCTTATTTAAAGAGACGTATATACATTTGTAAATTTAAGGGAGCATAATCTCAAGTATTTGACCCTGACCTCAATGTCACTGGAAAAAAATAATGATAGCAATGTTTGAAACATACCACAAAATATCATATCATGGCAGAGTGAAGTTTACCTAAACAGTTCTGTAAAATACTATTTCTGTATCTTCTAAGTCTTTTGCAGCAGATTTGTTATATGTGCCAGGGAAGGGTTAAATCATCGAAATCTAATGTTATGGCTACTCAAAAGATTATTCTTGTGAGGTAACCACAACATAGAGTTTTGATGTAAAATAAGGATTCCCAAGCATGAAACACGCCCTCTATATCTATAAGGTTATGGATTTTAGATTTGATTTGATTATTATAATGAAGAAAGAGGAGGAGAAACTAAGGATAGGTGATAGTGAGAATGGAGAGGTAGTTGTAAAATAAAGTTTTCAGTGAATATAATGTGAAGTATATCTAGGAAATGCTCAATCTCAGAAAATTGGCCGTATTTATCTTTTTTTTATTAATATGTAGTGATACCCTTTCAAAGTTTCCAAGGCCATGTGCAAAAAGAAAGTTACGGTTATTCCCCTTATTTTTACATTTTTTTTTTTATGGTTTCTTTTATAATTTGTCTTCAAATATCTAGTACTTTTATAGATCCAATGTTTCATTCTTTTTGTCAATGTTTTCAATTTTGAAGGATTTATAAGCAGTAAATAAAATTAAGCAATGCACAATTTAAGATGTTCCAATACAGTCCAAATTAGGAATAATTTAAAATGCAATTACAGACGGTACCATAAAATTTGGTGATCTGTTATAACTGACCTGTCAATATTCCAAGATAGAGCATCACATATATATTACATGTATAGGTATGAATAATCTTGAATTACAAGGGTTGGCAGTACATGTAGAGGTCAATACTGTGACACAGTGAAGTAAAGAAGTATTTCCAGTTTAAAGGTGTTGTATAATGAAAAATGGAAGTACGATTTTGAAATTGTGGGAAAAAGGCAGCCAAAGCCACAATGATTTTAAGGTTGTTTGAGGCATTTAGCCTAGCTATCCCTCAAAAACATCTCTGCAACAGGCAACTCAGTAAATCTGAATTCAGTAAAAAAAAATATGGAAAATCTTTGGATATTGAAAGTATGATAATTGAGAAGAGTTGAAAAAATTGTGGCAAATGGAGAAACTGCTAATAATGAACAATTTCTCCTCCTGCCATGATGGTTTCATAACCCTTTCCCTCATACGGCAATTCTGCAGCAGACGACTTTGAACGTATTTTGTCAAAAAATAGAAAATCTCCATAATTGAATGGATATGACAAAAAGTGTGCAATTTCTTCTTTTGTCACTATGTTTTCAAAAAGCCGTCTGCTGCAGAGGCGTCAGAAAGCGTCTATATGAGGAAAGGGTTAAGCTGTCTACTGCAGAGGTGTCAAAATGCATCTGCATAGGAAAGAGATATATGAAGTCTGCATCAAGTAAAGTGGTATGAAGCAACGATGATCAAGTAATTTGTAGGAATATCTTTTTCTGTGTCACAGTATTGTGTTGATTGAATATTAAGGAAGGTAGATGTTTCACGAGAGTGATTTGTATTCTTACCGTCTCCTGCACAACGAAGCATAAAACATGCGATTAAAATCCAGCGTCGAAAACACAAGCATGAAAGAGAACGTCAATAATATGAAAAACATATAATAATGTTTGTAACATAAATCATAAATGTCTCCGCTAAAACAGAAATAATGTTACACAAAAACAGACATTAAACACTTTTAAACTCTTAAAATTTCCCTAATTTGTTCCACACAGAGACATTAAAAACGTTCTGTTTAACTCTTTCAGCGCCAAAGGCAATATTGAGCTTTTTGCAAACAATGCAGATTCAGGTGAGTCAGCTCGTAACGAGCTGCCTCACCTGAAATCTGCATTATTTGGCTGTGAGTTATAAAAATATTCCAAAAATCCTATAACATGAAAATAGAGTCGTCCAAGTTTGAACATGGAAGAGTCTACTTTAAACAATTCGGCGCTGAAAGGGTTAAAGCCATCCTCATCTGTATTTTCTACTCTTTTCTTCAAAATGTTTTCAATTTGGTAAACCTAGCCAAAACCCGTTTTTTTGTCCTTCACTTCCCTTTTGACGCATCCGCAGCAGACAACTTTTTAAAATATTGAGACAAAAGGAGAAATTGCTCATAACGAGCAATTTCTACTTTTTTCTCAATGTTTCCAGTACAATTAAATAATTTTACTTTCAATTGCCGAGATTTTTCATATATTTGCCAAGATGTTAGCTGCTCATCAGCTGCAGACGTATGCGCCAGTCAAGCCAAGTGCCGAGGGACCTCAAAAGAATCTTCTCGCTGAGATGATTTATTTGGTGAGGACTCACAAGATAGGCGCGGCGCGGAGCAACAAATGAGGATATTTTAACCATTTCCCACATACATCAAATCTGCAGCAGACGACTTTGAAAATATCTAGGCAGAAATAGGGCATATCTCTGTAAAATTATTGAAGCGAGTGTAAAACATGGTGGCAAAAGGAGAAATTGCTCTTTAAGGGCAACTTCTACGTTTTGCCAAAATTATTCAAAAGTCTTCTGCTGCGGAGGCATCAAAAAGCGTCTGTATGAGGGAAATGATTAAGACAACATTTCAGACAATGGGTTCATTGTTTTTTTCTGACACAAAGCAACAGTTGACACAAAATTGAGAATAGATGGAGAAACAAAGATCTTAACAACTTGTCAAGTTTATTCCTTCCCACATACAACAATTCTACAGCAGAATCCTTTGAAAATATGTAAACAATCCCTATTAATGAATCTAATTTGCTCATCATCATAGTCATCATGAGCAATTTCTCCTTTTGGCACATGTTTTTTTGAAAAGTCGTCTTCAGCAAATGCATTAAAATGCTTCTATATGTTGGAAAGGGTTAAAATTCAACATGTTTTTTTTTTTTAACTTAAGTTTTACTTTGTGCAATATTATACGAAAGGAAATTTCACCTTGAAAAAAGCCAAACTGGTCATTAACCCTTTCCCTCATATAGACGCTTTCTGACGCCTCTGCAGCAGACGGCTTTTTGAAAACATAGTGACAAAAGAAGAAATTGCACAAAACGTGCAATTTCTCCTTTTGCCACAATGTTTTCCACTTTTTTTCATAGGATATCCATTCAATTATTGAGATTTTCTATTTTTTGACAAAATACATTCAAAGTCGTCTGCTGCAGAATTGCCGTATGAGGTAAAGGGTTAAGTTACAAAGCCAATGATTGTCAGTCCGACGGAACAAATTCATACACATGTAGTACAAATTAGCAATTTTCAATTAAACTAACATTGAAAAGAAAAAAAAAACTAAACAATGATTGATTATATCAGAATAACACATAAAATCCTATGCATTAAAGTAAATAGATGAAACCCAAATACTTTCAAAATGCTATTTCAAACTTATTATCAAAAAATATGTTATACTTGAAGCAAACTTAAAAATTATAATTTTACTTGGCTTGAAAAAAATCTATAAAATATCAACTAATAGTAGAAATTCAATCAACAGAAATTCAAACTTATAATTAATTTCTTAAAAGATTTCAAATCTTGTACCTTCATGCTTTTCTGTATATTATCATTCAAAGCCAATTATTCATGGTTCTGAGTCTAAGATAACCAACCTCTGTATTTTAACCCTTTCCCACACGCAGACGTGTTCTGACGCCTCTTCAGCGCACAACTTTTGAAAACACTCATGTAATTGGAAATATTGCTCATAATGAACAATTTCTCCTTTGACCACAATGTTTTTAAATCTATCTAACTTTAATCTATGGGGATTTTCATGTTTTTGTCTCCACGTTTTCAAAGTTGTCTGCTGCGCATTTGTTGTATATGGGAAAGGGTTAAGGAATAAGGATGCTAATATCAACATTAGCATTCCAGAGAGCTTATATAAATGTTTGTCAGAAGTGACTTGAAACAATCTTGGACTACTTTGAGAAGGGCCAGATCAGTCTGCACAGATGTGAAGATTGATCAGGGTCTTCACTGTTCACAAATGACTTCTAGTCGATTTTCCTGGAGCCAATTATTCACTATATTCATGATTTTTCGTAATTCCTGTAATGAACCGATACTAATTGTGTTTTTCAATCATACAGTACCTTAATTCAAACACAATTAAGTACAATCTTACAAAAATTAAAAGTATAGAATAAAAACTATATATATATAGTAAACAAATAATTTAATATCATAGTCATGTTCATTTAATATAGGGCATCTATTTGTTTGATATCCTTTAAAGCAAGTATGCAATAAACTAAATGTGTCTACATTTATTCAAACTTTAAAATTACACTAATCAAAATTTACTTTTGAATGTGTTTTCCAAAATTATTTTTGGTTTGACAATCTTAAACTCTCATCACAAAACAAACTTGAATACATTTTAGAAAAGGCTGGTCATAACAAAATGACTTTTGGATACTTCAGTAGTACATATGTATCTCATCTGGTGCCAATGTTCTTCAACAAGGCAAACAGCTTAATAAAAATGGGAGAGTTAACTGGTCTTTTCCAAATAATATTTGTACAACCCAACAAAACCTGATGTTATGGTACTCAAAAGAATCGTCTCTGTAAGACGATTCTTTTGAGTGCACCCACAAAGTAAGGATGAAAGGTCAGATAAAGAAATTAAAACATGTAATATGCCCTTTATCTAGAGCGCAAACAAAATAAAATTATATGCATCCATTCAACTCTAAGCAAACAGAATCATGAAGCTCTTTTCTGTCTTTTTCACATAGAATTTGTTTTTCCTAGAAACAAGAGCAAACAGTTGAAGCGCGTTCCAAGACCAACATTAAAGATTTGGTAGTAGTATCAATGGACAGAGGACATACATTTGTTATAGCTGACAGACAGACTGATGGACAGACAAATTACAAGTAAGTACGGTTCCACAAAAGTATCAAGCCTTGCAGATAACAAAAAAATTATATATAAGCACAACATTTCTTATCTTTATATACCAAATAATTATTCAAATGAAGAAAAGTGTAATATTTCATTAGTTTAATGAGATATAAGTCTTGGAACTGCAGTTCTAGTAAATAAAGGATTTGTTTCTGCGGATCTAAACTAGTTGCCAGATACAGATGACAACATTTTATGCCTCTTCAGCAAGCCACTTTTGAAATTGTTGTTGAAGAAGGGGAAATTACTCATCATGACTGATTTCTTCTTTCGCAACAATGTTTCACAGAATACACTTCAAATTGCTCATTATATTTCAATTATTTTCCTCAAATGTTTGAAAAGCAGATGACTCCAAACATTAATATACCAGGAAATGGGTTATGAGTATAATACTGACCTTTTGTTTGAGTTCAGCCTGCCGGGTTTCAAACAGATGCTCCAGCTTCAATGGATCAAGTTTTATTGGGACCAGGTGTTTCCACACTGTTTCACCTTTTGTAGAAGGGTGGGGCATATCTGGCTGTACAGTTTTCCAATGTAATTTCAAAGTCTTTTTACTTTTCTTCAGATCAGCACCAAGTGGTGGAGGAAGATCAACGTTCATACCAGATGAAGCTTGGAATGCATTACCTATTAACCCTAGGGGTGGTGGTGGTGGGGCCATCCCGGGGGGTGGGGGAGGGGGTGGCACAAAGCCCATAAGAGGGGGTGGTGGAGGGATCCCTGAAGGAGGAGGGGGAGGAGGGGGTATTCCATTTATTGACGGGGGAAGAGGAACACCAGATTCATCAAAGTCTAATTTAGGGGGAGCAAAAACATCCGTGTCGTCATCGTCTTTTAAATCGGTGAAGTCCATGTCATTGATTTTCAAAGATCTATGCATTCTCTTTGCTAGTCTTTCCCACTGAAGTTCACTTTCCGTTAGTTTAATGTCAGGCTTTGGTGCTTTAGGCTCTTGTTTCACAGGTTCATTTTTCTTATGTAAATTCTCCATCGCCTGACTAATGAGTCCGGATTTATCCCCTCCTGGCCCCGAAGGCCGCTTTGGTCCACGATCATCAACACCTTTAGCAGTCAACTTTTCCAATTCGGATTTAACACGACTAGTATCACTATCAAACTTATTAGCACTTTGGTTATTTGGATCATCTGTCCTTTGGGACAGACTCTCCTCTGGTTGTGTTCTATCACTTTGTTCCGCCTCCTTCTGAGCCATCCTGTATCGCAGCCATCGTTCATTGTTCGATAAAGGCTGGGTTTCACCGTTCTGTATTGAGAGATTATGAGATTCATTAATGGAGTTTTTATCATCCAGGAAGTGAGACCGATTGTGGTCATCTGTTGACTGGTACCCGGATTCCTCATGGATGCGTGATGGATGCATATGCTTGTCTGGTGGTTCCCTGCCCATTTTCTGTTTTATATCTGAAAAACATATTTCATTCATGAAATAACTAACTTAAGTTGATTTTATTACATCGATCGGTCTTCTAAAGTAACTTTAGTAATTTTGGAATTCTGTTGCACTTTGTATTTTGGAGCAAAAACAACAGATCGAAATTGTAAATGCCTCTGATTTAGACCATTTTTAAACTTAATCATTTCCTACTTGCAGACGCATTTTAATGCATCTGCAGCAGACAACTTTTGAAAACATTGTAGCAAAAAGGAGAAATTGCTCATCATGAGCAATTTCTCCTTTGGCCACAATGCTTTCAACTCTTTTCAAAAATTCTATTTTAATTATTAGATATATTCAATATTTGCTAGAAAGCTTTCAAAGTCGCCTGCTGCAGAATTTGTGTATGTGGGAAAGGTGGGGTTTGAGGTAAAAGTGTAAAAAAAATAATATTTTCTGCATTTGTTTTCAATTGACCAGATGGCTGGTTTATTTTCAAGTTGTCGCCTACTTTTGTTGGTCTCCGATAGTAGTCATAGTAAGCAAAACTAGTCACTGAGTCGCACTGTCAAAATACCATACAAATAATTCTATGGTCATCCCTGTTTCAATGTTTCAAGCCATCACAACACTAAAATATTTATTGTTCTGTTTGCTGATGCATTGGGACATACAAGGTTTAGTTAGTAATGCACACTACAGAAGGTACACTTTCAACTGCAAACAAACCAAACAGCATACTACCCTCACCTAATACTCATGAACAAAATCAGTAAACAAGAGGGCCATGATGGCCCTGGAATCGCTCACCTGATTTTTTTTTTCACTTTAGCTATATAAGCCCCGCCATCTGGCGGGCATAGTTTCCAACCAATCAACTTGGCTTGAAGGAATCTGATAGAGGGTTACCCTAGGAACATTTCTACAAAATTATTTGAAAATTGGCCTGACACTTTTGGAGGAGAAGATTTTTTAAGTTTTCACTATAGCCATAAAAGGCAAAATAGCCCCGCCCCTGGCGGCCATGTTTTTTGACCAATCAACATGGCTTGAAGGAATCTGATAGAGGGTCATCCAAGGAACATTTCTATAAAATTATTTGAAAATCGGCCTGACACTTTTGGAGGAGAAGATTTTTTAAGTTTGCACTATAGCCATATAAGGCAAAATAGCCCCGCCCCCCCTGGCGGCCATGTTTTTCGACCAATCAACATGGCTTGAAGGAATCTGATAGAGGGTCACCTAAGGAACATTTCTACAAAATAATTTGAAAATCGGCCTGACACTTTCGGAGGAGAAGATTTTTTAAGTTTGCACTATAGCCATATAAGGCAAAATAGCCCCGCCCCCCCTGGCGGCCATGTTTTTCGACCAATCGACATGGCTTGAAGGAATCTGATAGAGGGTCACCTAAGGAACATTTCTACAAAATAATTTGAAAATCGGCCTGACACTTTCAGAGAAGAAGATTTTTTAAGAATTTTGAAGTTTTTTTCATTTCGTTGCCATGGAAACCAGAATTCTGCATGGATCCCAAAAATTTTAAGGAATTTTGGTGAGGACATTGAGAGGATGCTTTCTGTGAAGTTTCATCCTAGTTGACCCAACGGTTACAGAGGAGAAAATGTTGACGGACGACGGACGATGGATGACGGACGCCGGACATAGGGCGATCACAATAACTCACCTTGAGCACTTCGTGCACAGGTGAGCTAAAAATTGAGTAAGCATTACCAAAATGTGGACAAAAGAAATTTACATTATTTCATATCACTTCTGTGCCCAAATATGATGTGTGCTGTACATGCTTTTTATCCTAAATTTGCCAATAAACATTCATAGCTAAAAGACTACGTTCATCATCTGACTTTTTTAAATCTATTACTCTCAATTCAATTTTAAGTCTTTAAACTTCAATAAATACTAATATTTGTAATACATTATAATTATGCAAGTAAATAAATTTGTGTCAAATTTGATAGTGGTTAAATGGTGTATCTTTGATTGGTAAAGAAATGTACTATTTGAATCTTTATATGGTATATTTAATTTCTGCAGAAGAATGATATAAATAACCTCCCTTTTCCTGATGCAGATATATTTTATTGCATCTTCAGCAGATGATGTTTAAAAACATTGTTGCAAATGGAGAGCATTCCATAATGAGTCCTACTTCTTTTGCCTCCATGTTTTAACTCTATTCAATAAGTATAATTTCATTTAGAGATTTTCAATATTTCTGCCTTGATGCTTTGAAAGTCGTCTGCCGCAGATTTGTTTTATGTGGGAATTTAGGGGTAAGAGAGACGATTATTACATGGCATATTACATATAAGGAAAACGCACTAAAAAACATGCATTCTAAGTTATTTTGTGGGCTACTTTCTCCACGTTTTTCCCCCTAATAAAATTAGGTGGCTAATAAAATTCAAATATTGCTTAGTGACCATCATTTTCACACAGCTACATGTACCAGAGATAAGGGTGAAGACACCATGACCCTCAATCTAAATATAAACCCATTCCTACACTATGACAAAATGTGCAGCCCCTGCAGCAGACAACTTTTGAAAACATTGTGGCAAATGGAGAAATTGCTCATGATGAGCAATTTCTCCTTTTGCCACAATGTTTTCAACTCAATTCAGTTATTATACTTTGAGTTTTCAAAGACATTTTTGAAGTTGTCTACTTCAGATTAGTTGTATGTGGGAAAGGGCTAATGGTATAATCATGTTTCATTTTTTAAACACAGCCGATTATAACTATATTATAACTCTATTATGGTGCTTATATATTGAATTTTAATATTATATGAAAGTAATGAATATATTATTAAATATTATATATATGTAATGTATATCATTGTATCTCTAGTTCAATATCATAATATACTAAGTGTTAATGCATTTCATATCACAGAACGGTCACTATTGTATGAGAGTTAAGCATAATATCATATAGCAGGCTGTTCTTATATTACACTGTGATCAATATCAGTACATGCCATGCATCATCATTATCATAATGTGATTTATCATTATATGACTAAGAATTACATATTATCAATATTATATCAAACTGTGTATTATTGCTTTTAAAAAACATGTTTCATACACTTAAGCAAATTTTTACGGCATGCAAAGAAAACAGACATAGACAGTGTTAAAGATGGCATCCAAGGGGATAGGGGATCTTTTTGCCATAACATCTGAATGTACAAGGCAAAGTCAACAGTTCATGCATCTACACCACCAAACATCATCATTAAATAGAATATTACTTTTCAACCTCTTTTTTTTTTTATCTCTTACACATTGATTATTATTTATTGTATGCTTATAATATTATGTGTACCCAATGACAAGTGAGAATGTTACAATACATGTACATGATATAAAATGTAAAATCGGGTAGAAGGATGACCTTGAAGGATGACCCTGGTGTACTGAGTTTGTATATCGAGGGCTTGGCGTGAAACGGTTGTAACTAAAATTGGTATTTTTTTACCAAGGTTAATCACTTTGCCATAAAGTCTTTATAAGCGTTAAATCATTTTTCTTGGTAAACAATGGAAATATAGGTGCCATTGCTCGTTCTGAGCAATGGCACCTAAATTTGCATTGTTTACAAAAGGGTGACCTTGGTGTACCGAGTTTGTATAAAAGTAGGCCCACAAGTTTTCCTTTGAATGACAAAGGTCATACAGACCAGTGTATGAATATGTTTCCACTCTATTGAGGATCAATTTGTTTGTTTTAATGGCGTTTTATGTCGCTTTCTTCAGTATATTAGACCTTTTAAGGTGTTTGCCGGGTAAATTACCACTGGTGCTATTAACCCTTTCCCTCATATAGACGCTTTACGACACCTCTGCAGCACACGGCTTTTTGAAAACATAGTGACAAAAGAAGAAATTGCACAAAACGTGCAATTTCTCCTTTTGCCACAATGTTTTCCACTTTTTGTCATAGGTTATCCATTCAATTATGGAGATTTTCTATTTTTTGACAAAATATGTTCAAAGTCGGCTGCAGAATTGCCGTATGAGGAAAAGGGTTAAGATTACCCTGACAGCTGTGCATCAGTCAAAATGCCATTCCCTGTAGCCTTGCAGTGCCAAGGAGGGAAGCCAGTGCTACAATTTTTTGGTATGCCCCGACTGGGGATTGAATCCTGGCCTCCTGTTCTCGAGGAAGACGCTCTATATATAACTACTACACCACTGAGGGGTCTCTAAGGCTCGAAACTAAGTCTATGTGCATGGATGTTTATTGAGTTGACAAATTGAATGTGCAAGGGGTATAAGCCTTTCCCACTTGCAGATGCATTTTGACACATCTGCGGCATATGATTATTGAAAAAAATGTGGTTTGTGAGCAATTTCTTCCTTGGCCACAATGTTTTCAACTCTTTTCAAATATTTTATTAACCCTTTCCCTCATATAAACGCTTTCTGACGCCTCTGCAGAAGACAGCGTTATGAAAACATAGTGACAAAAGAAGAAATTGCACAAAACGTGCAATTTCTCCTTTTGCCACAATGTTTTCCACTTTTTGTCATAGGTTATCCATTCAATTATGGAGATTTTCTATGTTTTGACAAAATACATTCAAAGTCGTCTGCTGCAGAATTGTCGTATATGGGGGGAAAGGGTTAAGAGAGAATTTTACTAAATATTTTCAAAGTCGTCGGTTGCAAATTTGCTGTGTGTGGGAAAGGGATAACCATGCTGTGTGCTCATTTAAAGATACAGGTATCTAGTATTAATTACGTGTTCTAGAATGTTACCAGGGGATGCAGAATAATGATCATTATATCTCTACAATATCTAAGGTCTTAATGCGTTTTCAGGTCTACTAGTATCTAAGTATATTATAGAGCCTATAGTTTGGCCTTCTTACCCAGTGAATCAGTGTCACTCAGAGAGCTGAGAGACGAGTATTTTGATTCGGCGCGCAGTGCCTCTACTGGTGCCGGGGCACTACCAGTACTACTGCAAGTACTTGTGGAGGAAGTACTTGCTATCGACATTCGGTCACCTTTTACTATCGACATTCGTTCACCTTCGGGGCGGACTTTCTGTGCAGCCTCCACCTCCTGTGCTTTAATCTGTTCGCGCTGGCGAGAGCGCCTTTCACGGCGGCTCCTTGGTGTATCTGCAGGCAAACATGCTTTGTTAGTTGCTAGGCAACAAAGTAACAGAAAAACAAAACCACAAAAGAAAGAATACAAGTCAAAACAATTGGTATGTGTCCAGCTGTACTATGTAAAAAATTAATAATCTTGAGAATGGAAAAACATCAGTAATCCCTGGGCAAAGTAGGCAGATTGAAGATTTGTATAAAAAACAATAACAAGTTGTTTTAAAATTTAATTAATTATTGATTGATTGTTTGGTGTTTTACGCCACTTTCAACAATTGTTCAGTTATATCACGGCATCCTGGGTAAGTTACCAGTACTTCTGGTCCATTTATCCTGACACCAGCCAGTCAGTGGTAATGCTAACCCTGAAACCCTGAGCGCCAAAGATAGCAGCCATAAGTACCGTTTTTGAAGTCTTTGGTATTCAATCCAATAAGACATATATTACCCATCTTTTGTTGCTTCTAAAATGGGAACTGAACAGAGAGCATTAATTGTGTAAGTGAACATTTTGTGGAGGCAAAAAAAAGTAGTACCTTTGATTTGTGCTTTACACCACTTTTCATCCGTTTTTCGCTTATATTAAGGTGCTACCTGAGTAAATGACCTATACTTCCAAAAAGTTAACCCTATCGTCAATGCATCAGTCATTATGCTACCCATGAACCCCTGGGCACAAAGGAGGTAATTCATTGAAGAAAAATTTATTAACTCTTCCCCGCATCTTAATACATTTTGATGCATCTGAATCAGACGGCTTTTAGAAACAATTGGGTTAAACGAGAAATTGCTCGATCACTATGAACAATTTCTCCTTTTGCCACAATGTTTACTATATCAGATAATTATATTTTACATATTTTTGCTTAGCCTGCTGTTGATCTGTTATATATGGAAAAGTACTAGAGATGAGCTATTATACCTAAATGTCATCCTTATTGCAATTTAGAGTTCAACCATAAAGCTGGCTACATACTTTGTAAGAAATAAGACAAGAGCCAAAATAAACATAGAATAAAAAGTCACACAATGTTTATAAAAACAATAATGATACAAATTAAGCATTCTTTCAGAATGTAACGAATTATATATTTCTGATGTGAAGTCGTGAACTATTTCTGTAGCACAAATTACCTACAGTAAATACAGCCATGCTGTAAGTACAATGTAAATGGATTTTTCTAAAATAATGATCGCCTTTCAGTTTAGTATGGTAAACATGAAAAGTCAAATGGCTGAGTGATTGTCTGGCTGTCCTAAAGTATTGACCCATATGTGATAAAAGTGTGGACCTATTAGTTGAAGTATTTACTGTCACAACTAAGTGACTATGCAGGTATCTGAAATTAACCCATTCCCTCATAAAGATGTTTTCTGACGCCTCTGCAGCAGAGGCTTTTTGAGAACATAGTGACAAAAGAAGAAATTGCTCAAAACGAGCAATTTCTCCTTTTGCCACAATGTTTTCCACTTTTAGTCCCATTCAATTATAGAGATTTTCTATTTTTTGACAAAATATGTTCAAAGTTGTCTGCTGCAGAATTGTTGTACGAGGGAAAGGGTTAAGGGCAAGTGTGTGAATCAATTGTTTGATATCAAAGTAGCTAGCAAACAATTGCATTCATACTTCAAAGTTTAAAGAACCAATCAAGTTAGTCAACTTAGAACCATGTCTCCTTCGGCTCTTACCTCAGCCAAATTCTCTTAATGAACCATTTCCCACATACAACAATTCTGAAGCAGATGACTTTGAAAACATGTAGGCAAAAACATGAAAAGATCTCCATAAATGAGAGTATAATTATTAAGTAGAGTTGAAAACATTGTGGCAAAAGGTGAAATTGCTCATCATGAGCAATTTCTCCTTTTGTCACAATGTTTTCAAAAAGTCGTCTGATGCAAAGGCGTCAAAAGGCGTCTTCAAGTGGGAAAGAGTTAATATAGTAAACTTGTTATTGGAATCAGTATTTAACCCTTTCCCTCATACAACAATTCTGCAGCAGAGGACATATTTTGTCAAAACATAGAAAATCTCTACAATTGAATGGATAACCTAGCTATGACGAAAAGTTGAAAACATTGTGGCAAAAGGAGAAATTGCTCGTTTTGAGCAATTTCTTCTTTTGTCACTATGTTTTCAAAAAGCTGTCTGCTGCAGAGGCGTCAGAAAGCGTCTATATGAGGGAAAAGGGTTAAAGCTTACTTGAGAATTTTGTTTAACCCTTTCTCACATATAGATGCATATTGACACTTCTGCAGCAGACAATCATACATTCTGTTTGTGGGAACGCGGGTTAAAACAAGTATATTCTGTTTTAATAGGGATCTAAGTTATTATAATCGCAATTGATATCATCATTTTTTAATAGAAAAAGAAATTAAGAAACATCTATTTATGAAAGACGATTATTTGTGATTAATTTTATTGCAAATTATAAAAGGAAGAAGCTCAAAGAAAAAACATGATTGTTAACCGTTACAAAACAAATCAAACCAATTTTTGTTACAGATACCTGATTACTAAAATAACCCATTACCACAAATGTCAAAACTGCAGCAGACAACTTTGAAAATATCTAGGCCAGAAGTATGAAAAATAAAATGTAAGTATAATAATTATTGAAAACAGTTAAAAATAATGTGGCAAAAGGAAAAATAGCTCATCATGAGCAAATCTTTTCTTGAGCCATTATATTTTCAAAATGCATCTGCTGCAAAGGGGGGTTAGGAAGTGTCTGTATGTTGAAAAAGGATATCATTTAAAAATAAATACAAGTCATTTAATGTAGTAGAAGTAAATAAATTAATTATTTTTTTGTATTCTGTTGTGGTGCTAAAGAAAAGACCATTGGAAATGAAAGTGATAGAACTTCTATGCACGCCATAATTTGTGTAAATAGTATTATTTTACAGCTATAATAATAACTTTGTTTCTGAGGAAAGAAATTATAACCGTTTTCCTTGACAGCTATTTAAACACTTTCCCACATACAAAAAATCTACAGCAGACGCCTTTGAAAAGATGCAGGCAAAAATATGAAAAATTTGTATAACGGGATGTGTATTATAATTTTATAGAGTTGAACATATTTTGGCAAATGGAGAAATTGCTAAGCAATTTTTCCTTTTGCCAATTTTTTTTTCAATAGTCGCCTTCTGCAGATGCGTGAAAATACTTCTATATGTGGGAAAAGGTTACAACAAAATTGATATATAAGAAGAAAATTGTAAAATCTGAAAGTACAACACATCAATCTCCATCAATGGTCCCAAAGTCATTTGCTGTTATAGAGACGCACTATTCAAATCTGAATTCTGGGACAGTATTACGTGACATTTACATACAGAAACTGACCAAACAGATGAAGAGATACAAAATGAGAGTGTATAAAGATGATGAATAGTAAAGAAGCAAGATTAAATACTACAGCAGTGTTACAATATCAGTGTATAAAGTGCTACCACACCCTATAATAAAAACATTAGCTTGGTAAAGAAAGGGTTGAGTGAGTTGATGAGCGGCTGATTTTAGTATATCCTAATGGACAAAGAAATTCCATGATCAATGAAAAAACCCAACCTAAGTGTATCTATGAGGGTCATAGATAAAATTCTACCTTAGTACCCATGCTGATCAAATTGAGGGCTTGTTGTGAAACGGATGTAACTAAAAACCTATTTTGAAAACCCTGGTTTAGGGGCAATTTTGACCCCTTTGTACACAATGCAAATTTAGGTGCCATTGCTCAGATTCGAGCAATGGCACCTAAATTTCCATTGTATACCAAGAAAATGATTCAATGCTTATAAAGACTTTATGGCGAGGTGATTAACCTTGGTAAAAAAATAAAATTTTAGTTACAACCATTTCACGCCAAGACCACGATTAATTGCACCAAATTTGTCAGAAGTTTCTTGAAATCTTCTGTGACTGATCAAATTTTGCACATGTGCAGGTTGATCTGGAATAACACTGGTCACAAATGCCTGTACTCGTTTTATGCTAGAGCAATGCTCATTTAAACTTACAAAAGTTTTGATATTCACAAAGGCAATCACAGAATTTGTCAAATGTCCTTTAACCCTATACTTGACAATGAACATTGACCTTGACCTTTGAGCTATGACATCTGACCTAATAAATGATTATGATACACCATCTCATCAAGAGAAATACATGTGGAAAGTCATGAGCAAATCAATCAACAGATGGAATGGAAATAAACTGGTGATGAAAATGGTTGTGCCAACACAAACACACACAATTTGGAGATTTCAAATTTAACATAGCAATGTACACACAAAAACACAACAATTTTTATTGTGGAGGAAAGGAGGAGGGGAGAAATATGTACCCTTTCCCATGTCAAACAAACCTGCAGCAGACAAATTTGAAAGCATTTAGGTAAATATATGGAAAATCATATAGACGCTTTCCGACGCCTCTGCAACAGACGGCTTTTTGAAAATATAGTGACAAAAGAAGAAATTGCTCAAAACAAGCACATTCTCCTTTTCCCACAATGTTGTCCTCTTTTAGTCGTAGGTTATCCATTCAATTATAGAGATTTTACATTTTTTGCAAAATATGTTCAAAGTTGTCGGCTGCAGAATTGTCGTATGAGGATAGGGTTAACCCTTTCCACATACAACAAATATGCGGCAGACAACTTTGAAAACATCTCAACAGTAATATGGAAAATCTCCCTAAATGAAGACATACTTATTGAATAGAGTTGAAAACATTGTGGCAATAAGGAGAAATTGCTTGTTTTGAGAAATTTCTCCTTTTGCCACAAGGTTTACAAATGTCGTCTGCTGCAGAGGCGTCAGAAAGCGTCTATATGTGATAAAAGGTTAAAACATGGTTCTTAATTCAGGTCCTCAGATGCTACAATGTCTTTAACCCTTTCCCTCATATAGACACTTTCTGACGCCTCTGCAGCAGACAGCTTTTTGAAAACATAGTGACAAAAGAAGAAATTGCTCAAAACGAGCAATTTCTTCTTTTGCCACCATGTTTTCCACTTTTTGTCATAGTTTGTCCATTCAATTATAGAGATTTTCTATTTTTTGACAAAATATGTTCAAAGTCCTCTGCTGCAGAATTGTCGTATGAGGGAAAGGGTTAAAGACATTCAGGGGTGGCGAAATATGATTTTGATTTACTTGTCCGTTTTTTCAAAATGCTATTTTGCACTTGTCCGTATGATATTTATAATACGGACAATGGATTTTGCCACCCCTGGGTCACATCTGCTGAAGTGCGTCAAAATGTGAGAATGGGTTAACTCATTTGTAGATGGTGGAAGGCAAGGAGAGGGATACTGGGGGTATGGATGTGTCTGCAGATCATATTCTTCAAATATGTCGGGGACTCATCCGGTTACTGTTCCAATTGCCAATGGTCCAACTTGGATATCAGAAGGTCATCACGCAAGACATACAGGGACAATCTTATTGAAGCAGATCTATATACCAATATTAATTCAAGTCAAGATTAAACATATATTTGAAAATATCTGAATAAGATGCTTTCATCCACTGGTAATCCTATATGCTCAATAGGATATTTTGCTTGTAAAAGGGGATATGGTTTTAGAAATAGTAAAGAACAAAGTACTACCTTTTTTCTATCATAGACAACAAAAGTTATTTAACATGAATTCAGGAAATACCAGACCTTGATCGAAATTCACTTTCATTCATGAAAAACCAAAAAAGGTTATTTTCAGTGAAAATATGAGCCGGGCTCTGTGGAAATCAATCCTAAGGCATTTGAGACCAGTACAGATACAGATCAGGTAATACATCTGTATAGTCTGATCTGGCTCTGCACTACTTTGCAATAAGTCATAGAAGGTTTCAAGAAACTTCTGTAAACAAGTATCTTTTTCGTCTGTTCACCATGGATACACAGATGGCTTTCTTGGATTTCATTGTTTTGTGTTTTACGCCACTTTTAATAATTTTTCAGTTATATCACAGTGCTTCCTGGGCAAGTTACCAGTTCTACTGATCCATTTATCCTGACACCAGTCAGTCAGTCAGTGGTAATGATAAGCCCAAAACCCTGAGCTCCAAGGAGAGCAGCCATTGCTACCATTTTTAATGTCCGAGTAGGTGGTTTTCCTCGGTCATAGGTTGATTGTACATGAAAGAAACAATTATCACCAGTATGTCTATGAAAGAAAAAACCCAGAGAAAGCTTGATTAAGTAAACACAATAATAAACCCCTTCACTTGGTTATGAGTAACAATATGAGTGTAACCCTTTACCTGATACAATATTTTAAAAATCGGAAATATGGAATTGTAACTTTACACAACATCTTTGGGAAAAAGAGAATTTACACTTTCTGAGCAAGTTCTCCTTTTCCCACAAAGTAATATTTGGGTGTTTTAAGTTCTCTGTTGGTAAAGGTGTCCAATATCACAAGTATCAGGTAAGGGGTCAAAGCGGTGGTGTGTAGAGGGATGAGAAAAAGATAGACTGGCCACTACAAGGTAGGCGTTTTTTTTCCATTGAAACTTACCCCCTAGCATCGAAAGATCGGGACTACCTTCATCTAGACTTTCTGTACATGTCGCTATAACAAAATCCTTCACTATCATTATTGTGTCTTTTTTAAATACGGGTTTATTCTTTGATTTTGTTTTGAATGTTGTTAGTTCATATATATTCTTATACAAATTGTATTTTTTATTTGTGTTTTATTATTCATAATTTCACAACTGTTAGTTAGTACAGTGTCTTTTCATTTGCATACAAATGTACCAGAGTATGAAGTAGGACTTATTTTCGAAACATCAGTAAATTTTTATAATTCCCTTAACCCTTTCCCTCATATAGACGCTTTCTGACGCCTCTAAAGCAGACGGCTTTTTGAAAACATAGTGACAAAAGAAGAAATTGCTCAAAACGAGCAATTTCTCCTTTTGCAACAATGTTTTCCACTTTTAGTCATAGGTTATCCATTCAATTAAAGAGATTTTCAAAGTTGGCTACTGCAGAATTGTCGTATGAGGGCAAGGGTTAATTAATCTGCAATTTTCAGGGTGACCTAATATGATAATTTCTAAGAGAAAAATGATATCATCTGAAAACTAGAAGTACAGTTTTGAAACAGAAATGCTAACTTTATGGAAAAAGACACTCATGAAGAACAGTATTTTCCTTGCACATTTTTGTTTTCAAATGTCTTCTTTTGAAGAGCTGATCTGAGCCTTAATTTAATTGTTTAACCTATACCCACATACACCAAATCTGCACATGACTTTGAAAACATCTAGACAAAAAGAAGGAAAATTCTCTTTAAATGAAAGTAGGATTATTGAATAGAGTTGAAACACACTGCAGCACAGGGAGAAATTGCTCATGATGAGCAATTTTTCCTTCAGCCTCAATGTTTTCAAAAGTCGTCTACTGCAGATGCATCAAATAGCGACTGCAAGTGGGAAAGGCTTAATTTAACAGTTGATTATCACAAGTGACATTGAGTAAGTTACAGCTTTTAGTACCTTCCATAAGTTTGTATTTTTAATGTACTTATAAAACAACAGTCTCTATCAGCTGTTAAGATGTTGAATATTCCTGAACACAATAAAACATACATATAAATAACATACAACATGTATACACATTCATTCATGACATACACATATTTCAACAAGTTAGCACATTCTGAACTTCATCACCAAAACTTATCTGACAACATGTTTGATTTCTTATAATGCCGCCGACACCTTTATGAGGTTAATTAACAACATTGACACAATGAAGGTCTGCCATGCGTTAAAGTAAGTAAAACTGCACAAACAATTAAGCTGATAAATAGAATATCATTCTACGTATATGTAACAAAAAAGGTTTTCAGTACAATATTTTGAAATGCTGTATGATTTTTTGTTGATTATATAAATGAATTAAATAACTGGTCCTAAATGACTGAGGTTGGTTATCAGACTATTAAGTTGACAGTCATCTAAAATAATCAGAATTGTAATCCAGAGTGCCTACAATACAGCATTTGATAAAAAACAGTTGTTATAATGTCTATATTTTTCTTTCTGTAGCCTTACTACAGTTAACTACCGTGAGCGAATAAAGGAAACCACTTGAGCAAAAGATACATGGAACTCTCCATATCCACGTAAATAAGACGTTTATAATTTCTTATGATTCACAATTTCTTCAGAAATAAATCTGTAAGTGTGAACAACTGAATCCATATTTTGGGAGAATTACTCATAATTAGCTCTCCTTCCCTCAGAAGGTTTGTCTTAAAATGAACCAAATTTCAACTCTATAAGAGAAACAGTGTTCCTGCATTATGACTGTTCTAAATAAAGTTCTCTTTTACGGGAATGAATACAATGTGGGCAAAGAAGCTATTGCACCCCTTTCATTGTTGTATCGGTAACATTTTCAGCTCTCCCAATTCGCAAAACTTTCCGATGACATCTCAAATCGAAATTACTTTACTATGGTAAACCAGTCGCTTAGAAAGCAAGAGTGTGTGAGGAGCACATGTGTTGCCTTCCATTTACCAATAAAGCCAAAGCTTGACTGAGACAGAGACGTTAACTTACATGGACTTTTACTACCGTTAGCCAGATTATCATCCTCTTCATATTGTAGGTTTGGTACGAAAAACGAGTGCCGCTTTCTGTCGGGCATTTTGTCTTCCCGTTCATGTTCCTCTGGAGGGAGAGCTGAACGTCTGAAATCGTAAAATACAACCTATAAATAACCCTTTCCCATATGTGATCACACATTTTGACAAACGAGCCATCCAATGAGAAAACCAACATTATGTACTCAGCGTAATGTATCGACCCAGATCAGCCTGCGCAGTGCGCGCGGACTAATTCGGGCCAACACATTCCGTCTCCGGGGGATAGAGGTATAGAGTAATGATTCCTGAAATAGAAAATCTACAGGAGGCGAAAAGTGTCTGGCCGGGCTAGCCTGCGCACCATGTTAAGGCTGATGCGGGTCATTGCTTTAAGTCCACAATGTTGGTTTTCTCGTGGAACAAGCGACTTTAGAAAATATTATGGCAAAGGGTAAAAAAATATCCTCATGTTGAGCAATTTTTGCCACAATGTATTTCAACTCTATTCAATAGTTATACTTTCGTTTAAATAAATTTTCCATATTTCAACCCAATATATATCAAAATTCATCTGGTGCATATAAACCAAAAATGTGTCTGCAGTGGTTAAATTAACACTTTCCCTCATATAGACGCTTTCTGATGCCTCTGCAGCAGACGGCTATTTGAAAACATAGTGACAAAAGAAGAAATTGCTCAAAACGAGCAATTTCCCCTTTTGCCACAATGTTTACAACTTTTAGTCATAGGTTATCCGTTCAATTAAAGAGATTTTCTATTTTTTGACGTTAAAGTTAAACGTCTTCCAAAGGTAAGAAATGTTTACCCATTCTAAGAAGAGGAAAAATAAGTTTGGCAATTTCACCTTTTCAAAGAGCATAAACAAAATTTGTATGCATTAAACATTTTCCTAATGCAGAAGATTACGCCTCCTCTGCAGTAGACGCATTTGTTTATCAAGGCTATATTCTTCCTTGTCTGGAAATTCCCATCTCATCTTTCAGATGTTTTCAATTTGGAAAAGACCATAGGAAGGAATGTAGCTTAAACTTAACCTTTTCTCAAATACAACAAATCTTCAGCAGATGACTTTGAAAGCTTAAATAATAAAGAATAATCCTCTCCATGATACAGACATTTCACACCTCTACCTTAAAAACATTGAGGGAAAGTGAGAAATTGATTGATTGTTTGGTGTTTTTCATTTCAACAATTGTTCAGTTATATCACAACTTTTCCTGGGTAAGTTACCAGTTCTACTGGTCCATTTATCCTGACACCAGCCAGTCAGTCTTAATGCTAACCGCGCAACCCTGAACACCTAAGAGGGCATCCATTACTACCATTTTTAAGTCTTGGGGAATTGTTTTTACTATTATGAACACTTTTTTCCTTTTCTGACAATGTTCTCAACATTTTATAAAAATGATGTTTGGAATTTTTTAAGCCTTTTTCAACAAACATTTTCAAGGCTTAAAAAAAGTTCAATCAGGTAATCAGTTAACCCTTTCCCACATACGACAATTCTGCAGCAGACGACTTTGAACGTATTTTGTCAAAACATAGAAAATCTCCATAATTGAATGGATAACCAATGACTAAAAGTGGAAAACATTGTGACAAAAGGAGAAATTGCATGTTTTGTGCAATTTCTTCTTTTGTCACTATGTTTGCAAAAAGTCGTCTGCTGCAGAGCCGTCAGAAAGCGTCTATATGAGGGAAAGGGTTAAATTAATAGATACATGATATATAATAATAACATTGCCAAACCCATGATGAAAACTAACAAATCACCCACTCTTTTAATCTTAATTTTCTCTGCTGATATTCCTCTGCGGGCTCTTTCAATGAAGGGGTGCTTGTGTTCTTGCTAAGACCTCTGTTAGGCAAAACGCCAGTTGAAAACCTGCGACTCTTCCTAACATCGCCTTCACTTTTTATTCTCGGCGTTCTCCGCAAGCTGTCCATCTGGCCCACTTCGTCATCCTCCTCCCCATCTTCAGATTTCATTGAAGCCTGAAAGGTAATACACAGAGGTCCAGATAAGGAGGGATAAACAGCTGTTTTCCCCACAATATCTCTCTTATAATCAAAGTGAATCCTATGTTGTGGGTACTCAACAGAACCATCGCACTGAGACAATTCTTTTGAGTACCCACAACATAGGGTTAGAGAGTCAAATAAGGATTTTAGAACATACAATATTAAGTCACAAAGCTCTAGAATAGATAAGATGGATATTTCAAGTTCTTAACCCTCGGTTTGAGCAATTTCTTCTTTTGTCACTATGTTTTCAAAAAGCCGTCTGCTGCAGAGGCGTCAGAAAGCGTCTATATGACGGAAAGGGTTAAATGTTTATTATGAAAATAAAGTCTGTGATAAAATCAAAACAAGGAAGCAACGAAGCAGCAGTTCCAATTGCTCATCTGAAAAATCAGGACTGCTGCTACATTTTTTCCAAAACACAGATCCATTCTAGGATTTAAACAATACAGTGAAAACTGTACATAAGACCTACTTGGAATATCAATTCCCTGTCTATAGCAACCACGCTTTAAGCTTCCCATTTACTCACTTTCCTAAATAAATTACCCTGCAAGTTAAGACCACCTGTGAACAAAGACCACATTGTTGTGTTCCCATTTGTGGTCTTAATACACAGGTTCCACTCTATATACACATCATCACATGTTCTAGCTAATGTTTTCAAAAGTCATCTCATGGAGAGGTGTCGAAAAGCGTCTGTATGTTGGACAGGGGCGTTAAGCATACAATATCTGACTTGTAACCTAAAAGTTCACCTCAAATATCTGGAACTGTGACAGAAGGTCAAGGTCAGCCCCTTTTCTGTTCATGTGTCGCTGTGTAATTCTCTCCATACCAAGTTCTTCCAGGGAGTCTGTGACATCATAGAATGAGTCCTGGTCAGGTAACGCACTCAACACCTGAAAACAATCAAGGACAGGGCTTAAAAGGTGGTAAGTATTAAAGAAAACAAATACCAAGAAAGCAATAGTCACACAATTTGGCCAGCAGACTAAATGCTAATCAATATGGCTTAAAGCAAAGTGGTAGAGGATGACCTAGCAACAATTTTTATAAAATAATCTCAAAATCAAGCAAAAATAAAAATTTCCGCAAAAAAAGGGTAAAACAGTCCATCATCCCCCTGGTCGAGATAGTTTTGTACCAATCAACATGGCTTGAAAGAATCTGGTAGAGTGTCACCTAGGAACAACTCTACAAAACCATTAGAAAATAGGACCAAAAAGTTCTCCTTCCAGCCATTTAAAGTGAACAGCCCAATCCCTTGGCAGCCATGTTTTTTAACCAATCAACATCATTGAAGAAATTTGGTCCTGTCACACAAGTAAAATTTCTACAAAATTATAAAACAAAAGGGCCACAATGGCCCTATTTCGCTAACCTGAATTTTAAAAGCAATGTAATGCAATGCAAAACACATCAAGACAATTATTCTGACAAAGATTCAAAACGCAACCTCCAGAGTTTTAACAAGATTTTCCTTCATTTAGCCAAGTGATCTATATTTGTTTACCTGATATGACCCATATTCCTAGATATCATAAAAGACAAACATTCTGACCCAATATGACCCATATTCAAACTTGACCTAGATATAATTCAGACAAACATTCTGACAAAATGTCAAGCTATAGAAGCCAAAGATGTGGCCTCCAGAGTGTTAACAAGATTTTCCATCAATTTGGCCCAGTGATCTACTTTTTGACCGGGCATATCATAAAAGACAAACATTCTGACAAAGTTTCAACTTGCTCAAAGTAAAAATGCTGTCTTCGGTGACCCAATATGACCCATATTCGAACTTGACATAGATATAATTCAGACAAACATTCTGACAAAGTTTCAACTTGCTCAAAGTAAAAAATGCTGTCTTCGGAGTTTGAACATTATCCTTTATTGACCTAGTTTCTGACCCAATATGACCCATATTCAAACTTGACCTAGATATAATTCAGACAAACATTCTGACAATATATCAAGCTACTGAAGCTAAAGATGTGGCCTATTAACAAGAGTATTAACAAGATTTTCCATCAATTTGGCCTAGTGACCTACTTTTTGACCGGGCATAACCTGTATTCAAGCTTGGACTAAATATCATTAAGATAAACATTCTGACCAAATTTGAAGCTGCTGAAGCAAATAAATTTTTATGAAGATTGGATGCCTGTTGAGTGTTAACAAGGCAAATGTTGACGACACTTGACGCATGCCGGACGGAAGCCGGACAAAAAATGATCACAATAACTCACCTATACACTTCGTGCACAGGTGTGCTAAAAATGGGCCAAATAAATTCAGAGGCCAGTGGTTACATTGGAGAAGTTGTTTGAAAGCAAAGGCTAAAGCATGCACAGTCAGCCAGTGGAGATAAACAAGAGCGCTGCAAGCGAACGCCAACGCTCATCTGTTTTTTTCTAAGTCAAATTGATTATTTGATTGATTTATTGGGGTTAACGCCGTTTTTAACAATTTCTCTTATATCACGGCGGCCAGTTCACCTACTCATGCATTTCCTGGTTTTCTCACACCAGTACTCCACACAACAATCTTCCCAAGCAACTGGCTGCTTTTCCACATAGACTTAGTCAAAAGAGGCATTACTGAATAAAAGCAAGAGTTACGTGACTTGGTAGTCATACATATTGTTCCTAGGAACATGTGAACCAAGTTTCATTTGAAAATGTTGAACTGATTATGAGTTACGAGGTAAGATTAAAGTTTTGTGACGACGCAGACGGCGCCAAGGGCATCACAATAGCCTGGCTTTTTTTCTTCGAAAAACAGACAAGCTAAAAACAGAAAAAAAAATAAAACAATAATGGAATACAGTGAAAATTCTCATAACAAGCGATTTCCCATTTTGCAAGAATGTTTTTACAAATTATCTGCTGCAGAAGCGTCAAAATGTGTATACATGTTGAAAAATGTTAAATCCTTCCCTCATATTATGGACGCTTTTTGACACCTCTGCAGCAAACAACTTTTGAAAACATTGTTACAATAGTAGAAATTGCTCATAACAAGTGATTTCTCCTTTTGTCACACATTTTTCAACTTCATTCATCACTTAAATTTCCATTTATTCAGATTTTCCATGTTTTTTCCTTAATGATTTTAAGGTCGTCTGCTACTGATTTTTTGTCTGAGGGAAAGTGTTTAACAACGAGAGAGACCCACCTTGTTGAGCAGCGTCATAGCATACACCAAGAGTTCCGAGTCCCCACCGTCCTTCTCATCCAGTATGGTCATGATATTGGTCCAGGACTTTACCACTGTAAAATATCATCAAGTCAGAGGACTAAATAAGGATCTCCTATATCCCATCTATATGTTTCTTATGACTCAATCAAACCCTATGTTGTTGGTACTCAAAAGAATTGTCTTACTGAGACAATTCTTTTGAGTACCTACATCCTAGGTTTTGAGGGAGTTAGAATTTGGTATACTTGCCTTACCTAGAACTCTGTTCAAGTTACTGAAACATTAAAGGCATTTCAGAATCCACTTTCTTCAAATTAAAGATCATTCTAAATTTGAAATTAACATAATTTCTAATGGTTTAGCCAATCAGAAATTGTGTTACTTTGTAAGTTTAGAATCAGACTAAGAACAATCTTTTGAATTATAGGTGAATATGGACCCAGAAGTCCCCTACAGTTTAGGGGGGGGGGGGGGGGGGGGAAAGAATCACTGTATGTTATGTTAAGCCAGGTTAAACCTTGACCTAAACAAAGAAATTAGTTGAATTAAGATTGCCAAACCAAAAGGTAAAATGTAAAAGAACCCTTGTGTCAACTTGGTATACCAGTTACTGTATGTTATGTTAAGCCAGGTTAAACCTTGACCTAAACAAAGAAATTAGTTGAATTAAGATTGCCAAACCAAAAGGTAAAATGTAAAAGAACCCTTGTGTCAACTTGGTATACCAGTTACTAAAAATTAATCTATTTCAAAATCTGCGACAATGTCGGGTGTCGTTGAGTGTTCACAAGGTTTACTCAACATTTGACTGAGTGACCTGCCGAACCCCTGTAGCTCAGTCTGTAGTAACACAGGTTGTCAATCAGCCAACATTCTTTCTGAATTTTGACAAAAGTCAATTTGACCAGCGTCTACCACCAATGCACTGACAGTCTATGTGGAAAAGCAGCCAGTTGCTTGGAAAAAAAAATCCATGGAGAACTGGTATAAAGCCAGAATAAACAAGGGTAGGTGGGCTAGCTGTCGTTGATTTTTTATCATTTGAACAATTGAACTGTGTTTTGACCACACACAACGCTAACCACTCGACCACAGCGGATTCCTATATCTTAAGTTTGACCTAGTGACCAACATTTTACAATACAATGATCCAGTTTCAACTTGGAACAAGAACAATTTCACTTTTTGCTACAATGTTTTCAACCCTATTTAATCAATTCTTTCAAATATATAGATTCTCCATGTCTTTGCCTAGACTTTTGAAATTAAACTGCTGTAGATTTATTGGAAGGGAGGAGAAGTTCTTTTACCCTTTCCTACATATAGACGCTTTCTGATGCCTCTGTAGCAGATGACTTTTGAAATCATTGTAGCAAAAGGAGAAATTGCTCCTAATATGCAATTTCACCATTTGCCACAATGAATTCAACTTGATAATTTCAAAGTTGTGTGCTGCAGTTTTATTGTAAGGGGGTAAAAGGGCTATAAGTCTGTTAGAAGAGTTCCTCACTTCTTTTCTTGTCCACAATGTTGACCGCTTTGACCATGTGTTGAGCATTTGTCTCTGTGTATTCTATAAACACCAGGAGCAGTTTTAAAGCTGTCTTCACTACCAGTCGAAACTGAAATCATAAGAGGATAGGGAATTAATAACATTTCAGAAGGGTCCAGCATAATATCTCAGTTTAACCCATCTGCAGACGAATTTTGAGGCATCTGCAGCAGACAACATAATGAGCAATTTCTCCTTTTGCCACAATGTTTGCAAATCTATTTTATTATTATACATCCGTTACATATTTTAGTACATGTTAGCCTCTCAAAACTAAAACTAAATAAAGCAAAATAGGCTTTTAAGAAAAAATAATTCAAAGAAGGGTTAACCTCTTTTATAAAGCTGATGTTATAGAGTATTAAGAGTTGCCTCCCTTGCATTTTAACATGAAATAATTTGTGACTGTAAACTAACTTCTTTGTAACATTTTTTAGAGGAACATATAACTTTATATGAATATAATATATTTGAAAATAAGTTGCAAGTACGTTTTCATTGGGAAAAAATTGACGCAGTGCAGTGCATATATCACAGAGGCATGACACAATTGGCTGTAGGTGTGAAAGGCAGGTTCTGATTTAAGACCGCATTGTAAGGTTTTTTATAATTTTTATGTTTTTCCCTTTCCCTTAATGCAGACCCATTTTGAGGCATCTGCAGCTGAAGAGCTTTGAAATAACTCTGGCCAAAGTATTATTTACTCATAATGCGCAAATTATCCGATTGTAACAATGTTTTAATATCACTTACAATTATAGGGAATTTCCCATTTTTATGCCCACATGTTTTCTTATGTTGGGGAAGGGTTAACAAAGCATAACAGGTAAATGAGTACACCTCATCAAAGGATAGAAAGGAGAATTATTCTATATGGGAGTTAGGATATTTCTCATGTTGGTAGATCCACCTTTGCTAAAATTAACATATGACCTTTACTTGGAATCTGAAACACAAATTTGGTCAAAATCATGAATTTCACCGACTAATATCAAAAGTTAATCCATTATCTTTTTAATAATAGTGTTCAAACCTTAACTCTTTCCCTCTTATAGACGCTTTCTGACGCCTCTGCAGCAGACGGCTTTTTGAAAACATAGTGACAAAAGAAGAAATTGCACAAAACGTGCAATTTCTCCTTTTGCCACAATGTTTTCCACTTTTAGTCATAGGTTATCCATTCAATTATGGAGAATTTCTATGTTTTGACAAAATATGTTCAAAGTCGTCTGCTGTAGAATTGTCGTATGTGGGAAAGGATTAATGGAAACATGTGTTCCTTTGCCAATAAGACTAACCAACAGTAAATAAAGCTTCTAGCATCTTGGTATCTTGTATTAGTAATAACTTAACCCTTTCCCACATACAGACACTTTCTAAAGCCTCTGCAGCAAAATCTTGAATGTGACAGACTTAAAACAGTAAATAATCCATTACCTTTTTAATAAGACGTGTTCAAATGAAAATAATTGTGGTAGACCTTTGAAACAGTGTGGCAAAAGAAGAAATTTATCATAATGAGCATTTTTTTCTTTTGCCACAATGTTTTCAACTATATTCTCAAACAACATTTTACATTAAAAAAATATTCAATATTTTTCTCCAGATTATTTCAAAGTCATCTGCTGCAGATTTCAAAGTCAAAACATGGAAGGGAAAAGAGAAATCATCATGAGCACATTCTCCTTTTACCACAATGTGTTTTTAAATTGTTTTCTAGCTGTATTTGGTTAAATCTTAAGTTCTAAATAAATTCTGACTTTAATTTGCCAATTTTCATGAATTAACATGTTCCCTCATACAATAAATCTGCAGTAGACGGCTGTCTTTATTTGAAATAATGATAATTGAAAAAAAATATGCCAATAGGAGCAATTGCTCATCAGTTATGAGCAGTTTCTCTGTTTGTTAAAAAGTTTTTAAAAGATATGTACTGCAGAAGTGTTGAAATGCGTCAACATATGGGAAACGGTAAACATTAACAGAGTGTGTTGTTGATATTTATAAAAGATAATGTCTAATATTTGAAGTTATGATGTAAGAGGACAATAAATCTTAGGATGACCTCAGCGCTTATCAGTCGAAAAAAGTATGAAAGATGCAAACCACCTGCTTCATATATCTATGGTTTCATGCAAAACGGTTGTAACTGCACCTTGAATAAGAGGTAGTTGCAACAGTTTTGCATGAAGCCCATGATATCATGTTTGCACTCTTATCTATGACAGATACGTCACTTTTTTATGCTGTATCATTCACACATATATCAAATAAAACTTTTTATTGCTATGAAAGCATTACTTGATATGCCATTCTTAGATTTTTCCTAAAATAAACCATCTGCAAAAACGAACAGAATATCTAGAAAACTAAAAGAAACCAAATCCCTCGCACAGCAGATGACTTTTGAAATCATTGCCACAAAAGAAGAAATCGCTCATGATGAGCAATGTATATGAGAAATGGTTAACCCTATTTGTGTTGACTTCTGATGCCTGTACATCATAAATATGACTTTTGGAAATCAGTGAAGTAAGGGGAAACAGCTCTATCAGAGTTCTCAGAATTCTATTTATTTTTTCAGATATTGTCAAATCCAAACTTTATTGTTAATGTTTAAGCTACTTGTTTTCTAATTCTTAGCAACTAATATTCAACATAATATTAATATGCCAGACTTTGTATATACAAAATCAAGTCAAAAGATTCAAATCTCTTTTGCTCTGTCCTAACCCTTATTCTGC
Organism: Serripes groenlandicus; assembly: GCA_031761405.1. Taxonomy (NCBI): domain Eukaryota; kingdom Metazoa; phylum Mollusca; class Bivalvia; order Cardiida; family Cardiidae; genus Serripes; species Serripes groenlandicus. The sequence continues at coordinate 24,327,908 of JASEVX010000010.1, forward strand.
TATTCAGATTAAGGGTTAGGACAGAGCAAAAGAGATTTGACCATATCAGAGCTAGAGTAGATCAGGAGTGTTTTGCTTGTTCTAAAATCCTTATTTTTATCCGATGAGACGAATCTTTTGAGTACCCACAACATAGGGTTTGGTTGGATAATAAGAAAGATATTGTGGGGAAAAGAGCTGTACATTTTAACCCCTCATTATCTGGACCTCTGACCATTATGCTAAAATGCAAAAATACAGGAACTTCAAACCGTTCACCTGACATGAACTTTATTGAGTCGTCTGCTTTGAAAAATCACAGGTAAAATTAAAACATGATGTAACATCCAAGAAATTAATGATGATTCGGATGTGACAAAAGGAGAAATTGCTTTTTATGAGCAATTTCTCCTTTTCTCACAAAGTTTTCAAAAATCGTCTATCTTAAGGTGACAACTGTCTTTCGCTAGCAGGGAAAGTGTTTATGGGTTAAATATATCTTGCATTGATCCGTTATAAATCATTTAATCATTTAAGGCCGTTTTTGAGTCATTATACCCTATCTAATGAGGATAATGGGCTATTAAATCTGAAACTGTTTTCCTTTCTATTTGGTTTGCCTAATCTTACATGAATAAGTCCATAATAACTTGTCAAGCTAAACTCAGGATTTGTGTTCACACTTTCACAGGATTATTTGCTTAAAACTTAAAATGGTGTTATTATGTCACGATGAAAACATAAATGTATATACACTTATTATGTCAAGTTGAACATAAAGGTATATAAACTTATCATGTCACGATGAAAACATAAATGTATATACACTTATTATGTAACAATGATAACATAAATGTATATACACGTATTATGTCACGATGATAACATAAATGTATATATACTTATTATGTCACGATGAACATAAAGGTATATAAACTTATTATGTAACAAGAAACATGTATGTTTATGTTTACGTTACAAAATAAAGAGTTTATATCTGAATCTGAATCTGTTTTGCTCGTTTTGAGCAATTTCTTCTTTTGTCACTATGTTTTCAAAAAGCTGTCTGCTGCAGAGGCATCAGAAAGCATCTATATGAGGGAAAGGGGTAACAGAATTTCCTGGTTAAATATCTAGAACTACTAGTATGTTTATCCTGACATGATTCATCAGACCTAATGATGTTTTCACAATCCTTAGCACCACGTCCACTTCTACAATTTTTAATGGCCTTCGTATGACCTGACTGGGATTGAACCTAGGTTTGAGGAACCCGGGTCTTCGCGGCTCATGACGCATATGTCACTGAGTCAGTGCACACGTTTTCAGGAACAAAAAGTCCTCCGTGATCAATATGAAGCAAGATCAGAATGCACAGGACTGCAGGGTAAACATTGTATGCTACTTATTTTAAAGCTTGTTGTTCATTTGACCAATACAATTTTTGAAGATTTTTTATTTATAAAATGAAAGGGTGTTAGTAGTAACTTTGCTGTGAAAGGGTTGTTTAACAATTATTGAGTCAGGATTACCTCTGAAGATATTAACCTACATTAAAATAGTTTAAATGATTACGTAAGTGTAATTTTATTGAACCCAATGACACAATTCATACGCAATGGAAATAACAGACCAAGAAAAGAGCAGGATCCGCCCTCGGGATTTTTCCATGCAAATGGAACGAGTACTGGTTAAGTCTCCAGGAAGCAGACATCAAGAATGATTATTATTAAGCTAGAAGCTTGTTTTGTGATCAATGTAAAATAAATAAGTTTAAACTTAGAAGAGATTCACTTAAGTTATTAACCCGTTCCCTCTTGTAGACTCTTGAAAACATTGTGACAAAAGAAGAAATTAGTCATAGTAAGCAATTTAATTGGCCTTTTTTTCAGTGCTATCAATTTTATTCAATAATTATACATGTGTCTGTATCAGGTAACTGGTAAAGCAGGGTTTCAAAGGGTTAAATACTTTCAGTAAATGATACCGTATTTAAGCTTAATTTATATCAATAAAACTGTTACACAGGCCTTGACAATAAATCATGGATAAAATAGAAGGACATTTGATATTTTAAACATTTTCTTCCCTATGTGACCAAATCCATACAGTAAATAAAAGCATTAGAAGGATTAACCCTTTCCAACTTGTAGACTCGCCTGCAGCAAAAGATTTTTGAAAACATTGTGACAAAAGGAGAAATTGCTCAAAACGAGCAATTTCTCCTTTTTGTCAGATTGTTTCTAACTCTATTTCATAATTCAACTTCAAATACTAGAGGTTTTCCAACTTTTTTCCACTGTGTTTTCAAAGTCTTCTGCAACAGATTTGTTGTAAGTGGGAAAGGGTTAACAGCTGATTGGAATAAATTGTACTTAAAAGATTATGCCCCCCCCCCCCCCCCCCCCAATACATCACATTTGATAACTTTAACATTGTCTTCCGTATGTTGGGAAGAGATCAAAACTGTCTTTGTCTGGTGTTTTTTAACCCTTTCTCACATAAAGACGCTTTTCGACGCCTCTGCAGCAGATGGCTTTTGAAAAACATTGTGACAAAAGGATAAATTGCTCATAATGAGCAATTTCTCCTTATAGCCACAATGTTTTCAACTCTATTCTATAATAAACTAGACAGGCATAGAAATAATAGGCGTTTGCTGCAGACTTGTTGTATGTAGGAAAGGGTTAACCGCTTTCAACAATACTTGATTTATATCACTGCATTTCCTGGGTAAGTTACCAGTTCTACTCATCGATTTACCCCGACACCTGTGAGTGAATCATAATGTTAACCTGAAAGTCCTAAGAGCCAAGTAGGGAAAACCATAATACCACCATTTTTAAAGTCTTTGGTATCATCTGGCCAGGGTTCGAACCCAGGACCTCTCAGAGCCTGACGCAGACACTTTACAACTACAGGACAGAGGCGATCAGAAGTGGGCGAGTTTGTAAGATTAAATAATCATATAACAGATTGTTATTTGAGATCAAACAGAGGTCCAGATAAGGAGGGGTATTCAGCTCCTTTCCCTACAATATCTTTCTTATCATCCAACCAAACCCTATGATCATTGAGACGATTCTTTTGAGTACCCACAACATAGGGTTATAGGGTCAAATAAGGATTCCAGAACATGCGAAACGCCCCTTATCTAGAACCCTGATGAAACTTTGGTAACGTGGGTAATATTTTAATACTTACTTTGGAAGCAAGTAACGAATATAACCATTGGACTGTGGCATTATGGGATATCACTCCATTCATACCATCCACATACAGCATCACCTGTCCCAGGGCTAAAAAGTAATGTTACAGAATATTATTGGCGATGAAACTGGATCTCATTTCTCATAACTGGTGCATTATTTGATTAAAATATCTAGCTGATTTAACTCTTTCCCTCATATAGACGCTTTCTGACGCCTCTGCAGCAGACAGCTCTTTGAAAACATGGCGACAAAAGAAGAAATTGCTAAAACCATTCAATTTCTACTTGTGTGACAACATGATTGTTTTCAACTCAATTCAATAATTATAATTTTCCATATTTTTGCGTTACCATTTTAAAAGTCATCTGCTGCGAATTTGTTGTATGCTAGAAAGGGTTAATGACGTAAATATGCATCATATTGTGGCGTTGTTGATTTAATATCATCCACGCAATTGTTTTTCTCCCAAATAAAGTAAATGTTAACCATTTTCCAACATACAGCTGCTTTCTCGCGCCTTTGCAGCAGATGACTTTTGAAAATAATGTGACAAATGAAGAAATTTCTCATAATGAGATATTTCAATCTTAATGCAATAATGTTTCATTGTTTTTCAACAACCATACTTTCATATTATGGAGACTTTTCACGGCTGCAGAGGACTAGATAAGAGGTAGTATTAAACTTGTATTTCCCCCTTAACCCTTTCCCTCATACGACAATTCTGCAGCAGACGACTTTGAACGTATTTTGTCAAAAACATAGAAAATCTCCATAATTGAATGGATAACCTATGACCAAAAGTGGAAAACATTGTGGCAAAAGGAGAAATTGCACGTTTTGTGCAATTTCTTCTTTTGTCACTATGTTTTCAAAAAGCTGCCTGCTGCAGAGGCATCGGAAAGCGTCTATATGAGGGAAAGGGTTAATATCTCTGTTGTTACTCAAGCAAACCCTATATTGTGGTAACTCAAAAGAATTGTCTCACTGAGACAATTCTTTTGAGTACCCACAACATAGGGTTTGAGTGCCAATTAACAATTGTCTAGATATTTTCATTGGTCTACTGCAGACTTACAATATGTGGGAAAGGGTTCGTTTTTTACCATGGCATGTTTTAGGCCATTATTAGAGGGAGGTAAAGAAAATCATCTGAACTTAGGCAAGCCAGGGTCATAAATTGACCTCGTTCTCCTTCTAGGAAATAAGGTTTTTTTTTACTCATCCTGGTATATTTTTTATAAATCTTACATATCCCTTTCCCTCATACAGAAGCATTGTGACGCATCTTGATATATTTCTATAAATCTTACATATCCCTTTCCCTCATACAGAAGCATTGTGACGCATCTTGATATATTTCTATAAATCTTACATATCCCTTTCCCCTTATACAGAAGCATTGTGACGCATCTTGATATATTTCTATAAATCTTTAACACCCCTTTCCCTAATACAGAACGCCTCTGCAGCAGATGACTTTTGCAGTGTGAGCAATTACTCCTTTTGCCATAATGTTTTCTACTCTGTTAAATTATTATACTTTCCGTTATAGAGATATTTCTTTATAATTTTGCCTAGATGTTTTCAAAATGGTCTTCTGCAGATTTGTTATATGTGAGAAAGTGATGAGTATTAAATGATCAAGTACTACATGTACTATGCTTAACCCTTTCCAACATGCAGAAACATTTTGACGAAATAGCAGCAGACAACTTTTGAAAACATTGTGGGCAAAGGTGAAATTGCTCATGATGGGCAATTTCTCCTTTGGCCACAATGTTTTCAACTTTATTTAACAATTAAGCTATCATTTATGGAGATTTTTCAGGTTTTTGTCACTATGTTTTCAAAGTCGTCTGCTGCAGATTTATTGTATGTGGGAAAGGGTTAATTACCTCTGAGTATATAGTTCTGGTAGTTCTGGTCTGCCTCAGCTCCAACCTTGATGAGACAGTCCAGGCCATCGTTGTTGACAAACTCGTGTACCAAGTCCTTGTCATCCTGAAAATACATAAACAAACACCAGGTTGATGGATTGATTGGGGTTTTATATGTTTTCAAAACATCGTCTGCTGCAGAGGCGTCAGAAAGCGTCTATATGAGGGAAAGGGTTAAGTAAGGCTGGCTGCATGTACTTGAACATGTAATGCCGTACATTATATTTATTCCAGTAGCAGTGCACTAGATAAGGGACTTATGTCATGCACTACAAGCCTTCTTTGATCCTCAATCGCGCGCTATATTGTTGGTACTCAATGAGACTATTCTTTAGAGTACCCAAAACATAGGGCTTGCATGATTGGATAATAAATGAGATATTGTAGGAAAAAGAACAAATGTGTACTCCGCTTGATCTGAACCTCTTCTAACATCAAGGTAAAGCAGAATTCTAGATAAAGTGTATTTCATATTTAAAACTTTTAAGACCATCAACACTATGTTGTGGATACTTGAAATAATCATCTCAGCGACGCAATTAAATCTTTTGAGTACCCACAAAAGCAGATAAAATAGCTTGATTGGAGAGATGTTCACATATGTTTCCTTCCTATGTCTCTTGTAAAGTGAAGGATGAGTTTTGGCTGGCTGGAAACACTCGATATATATATAAATAGGTAGGAAATGAGGTAATTGTCTTATCTACGTTAGATAAAAGGTAAAATGTGTTTGTATGCCAGAAACTTCATCCTGGGAACATACAGCTACACGAAGTGTGTACATCTAAATTAAGCCGGTTGATTTGATTTATTAGGAAATTACGCCTTTTCGATACTATTTGAGTACACGTCAGATAAAAGGTAAAATGTGTCCGTATGCCAGAAACATACAGCTTCACAAAGTATGTACATCAACATTAAGTCTGTTGATTTGATTTATTAGGGGTCTCAATGCCTTTTCAACAGTTTTTCATTTATATGTCAGATAAAAGGTAAAACATGTCTGTATGCCATAAACTTTATTCTCAGAACATACACAATGTGTAGATACACAATGTGTGTAGATCTAAATGAAATTGGTTAATTTGATTTACTAGGTAGTTTTCAACATCATTTAATTCAGTTTGATTGATCACTGTGACCATGCATCCATCCCAGGGTGATCAACTTGCATGATAAAGCCTTGATATCTCAGTTGGTAACAATAAGGGCTTCTGAGTCTGAATACCTACTTGGTTATTCATTCAAACAAGTGCAACAAATATTTCGTCTTCAATCTATGTTGGAAATAATGCAATGTGTGGAGAATTTGTGTGAGAGAGCCAGGAAAACACATGGCCAAGTGAACCTGTCATGATGATATAACTAAAACACTGTTGAAAGGAAAATTAAAGTGCAATCAATAAATCAAACTACATGTAGACTGTTAAGACAGGAAAAGTGCTTTAAATTGCTATTCAAGGGCAATCCATAACAACCACTATTCCAGGATGCCCGGTTTCAAATCTTCTCAGCCACTTTGAAATCATTGTGGCAAAATGAGAAATTGCTCAAAATGAGCAAATCCTCCTTTCAATTATAGAGATTTTCCATATTTTTGCTAAAATGTTTTCAAAGTCATATATATGCTGTAGAATTGCTGTATGTGGGAAAGGGTTAAAACCTAGCAGTACTTAAAGTCTACAGTTTTCTTTCTATCTCAAACCTAGCTTTACATGAAAAGCTGTTTATCTGATGCATTCACTTTAATTTCTATTTTTAGGTTTTAATTACCTTGAACATATAAATACGTTTTCGTTATATTTCCACCTACTCAACTCAACAGGTAACTAACCTGTAACTTTTTCAAGAACAGAGAGAAATGTAAATTGTATCTTAATTATCACCGATTTAAAAAGATTGTCCAAATACTTTGTAAGTAAATGTTTGATGTTCCAAAAATCCAAATTTCTTAATGAGCAAATTTAAAGTGTTCAAAAGAACACAATGCATTGTCTGCAAATATGTCAGTTAGTGAAAGCATGAAGGACGGACAGACAGACTAACTATTATAACAGAAAGACAGAAGTGGACAGACAGAATTTATGAGATTCTCAACGCTTATAGAAGATCAACCCCAGTGGTTTGTTTTTGCCAATGAAATATCATGAAATACTACATATGATACAAATTAACTGTACCTGCATGCATAGCCAAAATACTTATGAGATAAAAAAGTTATAGTCAACAAAGTTAAGATTCTTTATGTTACTGCAATAGTTTTTCCTCGCAGAAGTTTCAAATGCGGACGACTCACGAAATATGGTTTACCATTTCCCACATCCATGCAGACGCTTTCTGGCACCATGGTGACTACAGCAGTTGTCTTTTAAAAAACTCTGTCGCAAAAAGGACAAATTGCTCATAACGAGTAATTGACATCAACTTGCCACAATGTTTTCAACTTTATTCAATACCTGTTCTTTCATTTATAGAGATGTTCAATTTATTTGACATGTTTTCAAAGCCGTCTGCTGTTTGGGAAAGGGTTAGGTCAACATTTATTTTACTGTATTGAAAGGTGTCAACGAAAGGTGTCAACATGTAACAGATATGGGTAAGAAAACAAGATAACAATAACAATCTCAAATATTTCTGGAGTACTTAATAAACCTCAAACAGTAATTAATGTGTCTTTATCTAACATTTTCCCCACTTGCATGCAACCACTTTCCGACACATTCACACCAGATGTCTTTCAAAAACATTGTGGCAAAAAGTGACATTGGCTTATCATTTCTATTTTGGCCAAAAGTCACGTTTTCAACTCTATCAATTTAAACGATTGTACTTTCATTTATAGATAATTTCAACATTTTTTACCTAATTTCTCCTTTTGCCACAATGTTTCCTGGGAAAGTTACCAGTACTACTGGTCTGTTCATCCTGACACCAGCCTTTCAGTTGTAATGCTAACCCCGCTACTGAGTGCCAAGGAGGGCAGACAGTAATTACTTCCATTTTTTTAAAGTCTTTGGTATGCTACCTATAGCCATGGATTGAACTCTCAGCCTCCCGCACCCAAGGCTGACGCTCTACCACTACATCACCGAGGCGGGAGACATGATTTCCTCATGATACACAATCATGATGTACTTGTATTTTCATCATCAAATTTGTGATCTACGGGCGGGAGAAAATTGACCCGTCGTTTAAATTGATAAAAAAACATTGTATGTTATAGTAATAAATATCCTTACACAAAAGGTCAAGGTTCGGTCAATATTGTTGGGAGTTATTAGGATAAGAAAGTAATTACGAAAATACCTGAAAGATCTGCTTGAGCGAGAATAAGGCACGTCTCAGTTCTCGTCCACTGGAAGTCAAAAGTTTTTCTGTAATGAGAAAAAAATAGATTTATAATAAGCAAATATGAATTATATCCTTAATTAACTCTCCACCCCTTCTCTCACATACAAAAAAATGTGCAGCAGATAACTATAGCAAATATTATGAAAAAATCCTATGAATGAAAGTGTCATTATTGAAAACAGTCGTCAACATTGTGACGAAAAGTGAAATTGCTTATCATAAGCAATATCTGCTTTTGCCACAATATTTTCAAAAGTTGTCTGCTGAAGATGCTTCGCAATACATCTCTGCCTGTATGAAATGGTTAATTATCTCTCCATCCCTTCCATCAAAATAGTCTTATAGTCTACCCTTTCCCACATACAACAAATTTGAAGCAGACACTTTAAAATAAACATTTAGGCAAAAATATTATGTATAATAAAAGCTATAACAAAAAGTATTATAGTAAGCACATACAGTTGACAACATTGTAGCAAAAGGAGAAATTACTCAGAGTGAGCTAATTTCTCCTTTTGCCACAATGTTTTCAAAAAGAAAACTGTCTGCTGCAAAATGCATCAAAATGCCTTTATAAAGGGTTAACCCGTTCCCTCATATGGACGCTTTCTGACGCCTCTGCAGCAGACGGCTTTTTGAAAACATAGTGACAAAAGAAGAAATTGCTCAAAACAAGCAATTTCTCCTTTTGACACAATTTTTTTCCACTTTTAGTCATAAAGGTTATCCATTCAATTCTAGAGATTTTCTATTTTTTGACAAATTATGTTCAAAAAAGTCGTCTGCTGCAGATTTGTCGTATGAGGTAGATCTGAGGGTTATTAAATAAACAGCCGATTTCTAATGATTATATAGATCTGGTAATTATTCTCCTTCAATATAAGTTCTTTTCCAAAGTCAATCATAGAAGAAGTAATTAAGAACCAGCCAACAGTTAACAAAACAATTAACCCTTTCCTTGAAACAGATGACTTTTGACACATCAGTTCATCAGCCGACGAAACGAAAAAAAATGTGAGAAAAGAAGAAACTGCTCAAACTGAAACTTATCTTCCTCCTGAAATCATTTCAATGCTGTATCAAAAGTAAACTTTCAATTAATCGGATGTAATCAAGTTTTACTCAGATCCTTCCAAGTACACTTAAATGACAATTGACAGGGGCTGTTCATCCTGAAAGAATCACCCAACACTCAGTGTATGATAGTCAAGTTTAAGGGCACTCCACGATAACTGCCTGATTGGGGACCGAACCCAGGACACCCGGTTACTGTAACCAAGTTGCTGACACTATAACCACTCGGCCTAAGAACATTCTGGGAGTTAAAAGACAGGTGTCAGAGAGAAGGTTTGCACCTTAATCAATGATCACACAATACTATGTATAAATACTTTAGGGTCAATCGGAGACAACTGAAAACGTAATGAAATATCAGGATAATTTTTACCAACATATTTACACTTTCCCACCTACAGATGCATTTACAGACAATTGAAATCATTTTGGCAAAAGGAAAAATTGCTCTTGACAAGCAATTTCTACATTCGCTAAAATGTCTTCAATCCGTTCAATAATGACACTTTGATTAGAGGCTACATGATATTCTTATGCAGTTGTTTTCAAGTCATCTGCTACTTGAGATTTTTTTTGTATGAGTGAAAGGGTTTAAGGTGACAAAATTGAGGCAGCCTGATCTGGGTCTTCCATGGTCTTACAGTCCCAAAGATTGGTTTTTGTATAATATGGCTGACAGAATATCAAATGCAGGATTGTGAAAGACAGTGCAATTAGACTTTGGTAAAATTTACATTAATGAGTTAACTCGTCACAAACAGTCAACAACTCATTTTTGCATGAAAATGCTTATATATAATCAGTTACAAGTTATGTGACATGAACAATACCTTAATGTCAATATAATTACAATACTGTGTCATAATAATTACCCACTAATTGCGGTTATTTCTCACTTATTATGCAAATAATCAAGATAATTTCACAAATTCTTTACTATACCTTCCAATATTGATAAATGATGTTAGAAAAAACTTTCGACATAGATCAACAAAATTAATAAGTCCCCAAACCTACCTTAGCATGAAGATGTTCATCAATTATAATATCAATTAAGGATAATTACTCGATGAGTTCAAACTTGAAACCTGAGTAAAATTAAGAACGTAATTAGGACTGTATATTTTGTAACCATTCTCAATGACACGCAGCAGACTTTTGTACCTGGCTACATCCAACAAAATTTGAATCCATATTGAACATTACTTTTCCTTTGCTTGCAGTGTTTTCTATTGTGATAATTTTTTGATTGCGGAAAAGCACATACATACATCATTTGGTCCACTACATTCGAAAATTAGTAGACATTTGTTTTAACCCTTTCTCACATACACTCTTAACAAATCTGCAGCAGATATATATGACTTTGAAAACATACCCAAACAAATTTAGAAACTCCCTTTAAATGAAAGTACAATAATTGAATGGAGTTGAAAACATGGTGTCAAACGGAGAAATTGCTCGTATTGAGCAATTTCTTATTTTGTCGCCACGTTTTCAAAAGCTGTCTGCTGCAGAGGCATCAGAAAGTGTCTTTATAAGGGAAAGGGTTTACAGAATAATGTATGCATTTGTAAGCCAACAATTAATATTCACTTGAACACTATCTCAAAATCTGGTTTTTATTTATCAGTATTTACCATCTATAATGTTGTTGTTGCTTGTGTATGTTAATTAGTTGGGGGTGTGGTGTTCCTGATGTGCTTGAAGCAGACATCTCTTAACCCTTTCCCTCACAAAACGTGCAATTTCTCCTTTTGCCACAATGTTTTCCACTTTTAGTCATAGGTTATCCATTCAATTATGGAGATTTTCTATGTTTTGACAAAATACGTTCAAAGTCGTCTGCTGCAGAATTATCATATGAGTGAAAGGGTTAATACAGATATCGTATCAGGAAAATAGTTTATAAAACCAATTAAAGACCGCAGATATGCACTTGTTTTATTGGTGTTTTACCCCGTTTTCAACATGATTTCAGTTATAGCACAGGGACAGTTCACTTATTCATGATCCCTGGGTAAACAAACCAGTACTATAGGCTAGAAAATGTGCCTTGCCCAAGGGCACTCCACCGTGACCTTCTTGCCGTGACTGGCGATCGAACCCCAGATATATGCATAATTAATCACGATAATAAAATCCTACATTTGGTCATGCCTCCACAGAAAAGAATGTTTACTCAGGTTTCTGTCATTATAGTATCTGTCAGAATCAATAGATAGGTAAATAGTAAATACCCGTAATTACACCCAGGTGGGAGGGAAAGTCTATGGAAGTCGCCCTATCACCCAGTAAAGTGAGATTTGTCTTTGTCAGATATTATATAAAGTCAAGTGCAATTAATACTTTCCCTCATATAGACACTTTCTGATGCCTCTGCCACAGACAGCTTTTTGAAAACATAGTGACAAAAGAAGAAATTGCTTAAAATAAGCAATTTCTCCTAAAAATTTGCCACAACTTTCCACTTTTAGTCATAATTGTTATCCATTCAATTATAGGGATTTCCTATTTTTTGTCAAATTATGTTCAAAGTCGTCTGCTGCAGAATTATTGTAAGTGGGAAAGGGTTGAACAATACTTTATCTTTGAAATTCAAACCTTATAATTCAATACTTCACTTTTATAATCAATTAATTTTGGTTCAAAACCTCTCAATCCCCCATATTGTTTTAAATTCTCTATCTAATTGTGTAATTGATTGTCTAATTTTTCTGAGGGAAAAATTCAAAGCAGACTTCTTTAATTCAAACCTGTCCAACCTGCAGAGGCATTGCGATGCATCAACACCTTTGAATACACTGTGACAAAAGGAGTAATTGCTCATATTGGACAATATCTCCTTTTGCCACAATGTTTTTAACTCTATTCAACAGATAAACGTTAATTTATAGGGAATAACCCTACCTTAGCCAAGATGTTTTCAAAGTTGTCTGCTGCGGAGTTGCTGTAAAACCTATGTGGGAAAGCCCAATCATTGGCCTTGACCTTTGAGGCTTTGATTGGTTGGAATTTATTGCGATTTTCCACAATATTTCAGTTAAATCATCATGGCCACTTCACCTATTTATGTACTTCCTATAGCTAGCTTTCTTTCAATTAAAGCACTCCAGACCTCAATCCTCCCTGATCATTACTGGCAACTTAAGACAATTTTTTCATTTGCTGCAGATCTGCACTTGAATACATTGTGGCATGACGTTTTCAGCTCTATTCAATAACTATCATACCTTCATTTAACCCCTTCCCTCATACGGCAATTCTGCAGCACTTTGAACGTATTTTGTCAAAACATAGAAAATCTCCATAATTGAATGGATATCCTATGGCAAAAACTGGAAAACATTGTGGCAAAAGGAGAAATTGCACGTTTTGTGCAATTTCTTCTTTTGTCACTATGTTTTCAAAATGCCGTCTGCTGCAGAGGCGTCAGAAAGCGTCTAAATGAGGGAAATGGTTAAAGAGATTTTCCATATTTTTGCCAACATGTTTTTAAAGTTGTATGCACAAGATTTATTGTATGTGGGAAAGATTTACCGTGCTTGACCTTGTGATTTCATTCCAATGATAAGTGAATCAACGTACATGGTAGCCATCTTCTCCAGTTAATTAGAATTTGTAGGCAAGTATGTTTACATAAAACCTGTTAACACCTTTCTATTATTGGTCTACCTTTATTCATGTTTGCATGGATATCACAATTAAAAACATTGCGAAATTTGTCTCTCCATCATAAGCATTTTCTTTAAAGAAGTCTACAGAGATTCATAGAACATCAGAAAATCACATTTTCAGTGTAAAAAACAAGAGGACCATGATGGTCCTGGATCGCTCACCTGAATTATGCAACGTGATTTACATGCCTACCACAACAAGAGATGTTTGTCAAACATTATGGCCCCCCCTGAGCGCCATGTTGTCAGGAATATTTGGACAATTGAGTAAAATTTGCATGGACCAAAATGCCAGGTGATTTGTCATTTCACATTGGATGTGTATGAGTCAGTTTTAAGATTATGAACAATGTTCATTCAAAGTTTGAGGATGGTAGGTACAGTTCTTAGTCACATTGTGATGATGACTGATATTTGCAGAAACATGTATCCTCCAGGTCCAGGCTTTGTTGAGTTATCACTCGAGCAAGCTTAAAAAGGGTTTTTGTGTTCATGGTCACTGTGACCTTGACCTTTGACCCAGTGACCTCAAAATAAATAGGGTTCATCTACTGGTCAGGCCCAACCTCCAAGTCAAGTTTGAGGATCCTAGGTTCAGGCATTGTTGTGTTATCACTTGGACAAGCTTAAAAAAGGTTTTTGTGTTCAAGGTCACTGTGACCTAGACCTTTGACCCAATGACCTCAAATATGGTCCTTTGACCCAATGACCTCAAATATGGTTCATCTACTGGTTAGGCCCAAACTCCAAGTCAAGTTTGAGGACCATAGGTCCAGGCATTGTTGAGTTATCACTCGGACAAGCTTAAACAAGAGGGCCATGATGGCCCTGGAATCGCTCACCTGATTTTTTTTTTCACTTTAGCTATATAAGCCCCGCCATCTGGAGGACATAGTTTCCGACCAATCGACTTGGCTTGAAGGAATCTGATAGAGGGTCACCCTAGGAACATTTCTACAAAATTATTTGAAAATCGGCCTGACACTTTTGGAGGAGAAGATTTTTTAAGTTTTCACTATAGCCATAAAAGGCAAAATAGCCCCGACCCCTTGTGGCCATGTTTTTTGACCAATCAACATGGCTTGAAGGAATCTGATAGAGGGTCATCCAAGGAACATTTCTACAAAATTATTTGAAAATCGGCCTGACACTTTTGGAGAAGAAGATTTTTTAAGTTTGCACTATAGCTATATAAGGCAAAATAGCCCCGCCCCCCCTGGCGGCCATAATTTTTGACCAATCAACATGGCTTAGAGGAATCTGATAGAGGGTCATCCAAGGAACATTTCTACAAAATTATTTGAAAATCAGCCTGACACTTTTGGAGGAGAAGATTTTTTAAGTTTTCACTTTAGCCGTATAAGGCAAAAAAGCCCCGCCCCCCTGGCGGCCATGTTTTTCGACCAATCAACATGGCTTCAAGGAATCTGATAGAGAGTCACCCAAGGAACATTTCTACAAAATAAGTTCAAAATCTGCCAACCAATTTGGGAGGAGAAGAATTTTGAAGTTTTTTTCGTTTCGTTGCCATGGAAACCAGAATTCTGCATGGATCCCAATAAATTGAAGGAATTTTGGTGAGGTCATTGAGAGGATGCTTTCTGTGAAGTTTCATCCCAATTGACCCACTGGTTACTGAGGAGAAGATGTTGAAGATTTTTTAAGTTTTCACTATAACCATAAAAGGCAAAATAGCCTCGCCTCCTGGCGGCCATGTTTTTCAACCAATCAACATGGCTTGAAGGAATCTGATAGAGGGTTACCCAAGAAACATTTCTACAAAATTATTTGAAAATCGGCCTGACACTTTTGGAGGAGAAGATTTTTTAAGTTTGCACTATAGCCATATACGGCAAAATAGCCCCCCCCCCCCCCTGGCGGCCATGTTTTTCGACCAATCAACATGGCTTGAAGGAATCTGATAGAGGGTCACACAAGGATCATTTCTACAAAATAATTTAAAAAAATCGGCCTGACACTTTCGGAGGAGAAGATTTTTTAAGAATTTTGAATTTTTTTTCATTTCGTTGCCATGGAAACCAGAATTCTGCATGGATCCCAAAAATTTTAAGGAATTCTGGTGAGGCCATTGAGAGGATGCTTTCTGTGAAGTTTCATCCCAGTTGACCCACCGGTTACAGAGGGGAAAATGTTGACGGACGACGGACGACGACCGACGGACAACGGACGCCGGACATAGGGCGATCACAATAACTCACCCTGAGCACTTCGTGCACAGGTGAGCTAAAAAGGTTTTGTGTTCAAGGTCACTGTGACCTTGACCTTTGACCCAATGACCTCAAAATAGATAGGGTTCATCTACTGGTCAGGCCCATCCTCCAAGTCAAGTTTGAGGACCCTAGGTCCAGGTATTGTTGAGTTATCACTTGGACAAGCTTAAAAAAGACTTTTGTGTTCATGGTCAGTGACCTTGACCTTTGACCCAATGACATCAAAATCGATAGGGTTCATCTACTGGGCAGGCCTAACCTCCAAGTCAAGTTTGAGGACCCTAGGTCCAGGCATTGTTGAGTTATCACTCAGACAAGCTTAAAAAAGGTTTTTGTGTTCAAGGTCACTGTGACCATCACCTTTGACCCAATGACCTCAAAATAGATAGGGTTCATCTACTGCTCAGGCCCAACCTCCAAGTCCAGTTTGAGGACCCCAGGTCCAGGCATTGTTAAGTTATCACTCGGACAAGCTTAAAAAAGGCTTTTGTGTTTAAGGTCACTGTGACCTTGACCTTTGACCCAATGGCCTCAAAATAAATAGCAATTTCTCACTTTATCACAATGATTTCACAATTCGTCTGCTGCAGATGCATCAAAATGCATCTACAGGTGGGAAAGGGTTTTAACAAGTCAAGACTTCAATATGATTAGTATGCACCTGTTCTCATTTTGATGTATTCATTAACCCTTTCCCTAATACGACAATTCTGCAGCAGACGACTTTGAACATATTTTGTCAAAACATAGAAAATCTCTATAATTTGATGGATAATTAACCTATGACTAAAAGTGGAAAACATTGTGGCATAACGAGAAATTGCTCGTTTTTCAAAAAGCCATCTGCTGCAGAGGCGTCAGAAAGCGTCTATATGAGGGAAAGGGTTAAGCCCTAATTACAACCCCACCCTAATTTAAGGTTACAACATTTTGACAGCTATTTTTTGTGTTTTGTTTTTTTACTCCTTTTTCTTTGACCTTTTCCCGCATACAACAAATCTGCAGCAGACTAACTTGAAAATATCTAGACTAATATATGAACAATCTTGATAAATGAGATTACGATTATTACGCTGAGGCAAAAGGAGAATTTGTGCTCATTTTGATCGAGTGATATCTCCTTTGCAAAAATGTTTTCTGCTGCAGACGAGTCAAGGGGTGTTTGCTAGTGGAAACATTTCAGTTAAATGAATTCAAGCTTAAAATATCCTATATTAATATAATAATACCTTAAAATAGATTTATGTCTGTGATGTAACTGTTAAAGACAAACATTTTCACCAATAAATAGAAACTCCTTTGAAATTGTTTGCAGCAGAAGACTGCTGAACACATTGTGGGAAAAGGAGAAACTCCTTACCTGAATAAATCTCTCCTTTTCAATTGATGTTTGCTATTTCTTTTCAAAATTCATATTTCAGACCATATGCATGCACCCATGGGAAAATGAACACGTTAAAATCACTCTGTTCATGTCCTCTGTCTTTTCGGAATGTACACACATTGACAGAAGCTTCCAACAATCATGTGTAAGTAATATTTGAACAGTGTAGATCATGATCAGACTGTAAAAATGAAAATCCTTCTATCTTTTCCCATGGACGGGCTAATATTTTATCTATCCAGATGTTTTCAACATTTCTATAACATAATAAAACAGGTAGTACCCTTCTCTAAAAAAAATACACTTTTTACCAAAATGCGCTTAAAATGCGCTTAAAATGCATTAAAAAGCGTATTTTTACTGCACTTGTTGTAAAAAGCGAATTTTTTCTGCATCTTTTCCAAATTAAGTGTATTTTAAGCGCATTTTTTTCTGCATAAGTGTATTTTAAGCGCGTCTTTTTCAATTGAACTGCATTTTAACCGTATTTTTTCTGAATAGAAGTGCATTTTAAGTGTATTATTTTGTCAATAAGCGAATCTTTTTCACTGAAGTGAATTTTTTATGAAGAAGAGTGCGTTAAAAGTGAATCTTTTGTTAAAAAAGCGTATCTTTTCATTTTCTGAATATAACAAAGTGCATTTTAAGCGTATCTTTTTGTAAAGAAGATAATCTTTTATTTATTTATTTTTTTTGTAATCAATAAGTGCATTTTAAGTGTATCTTTTTGTAAAGAAGTGAATCTTTTATTTTTAATTCTACCGTATAAATTTGATTTATTCACCATTAAATATTTGTTTTATTGTTTTAACCCTTTGCCACATGCAGACGCTTTCTGACGCCTCTGCAGCAGACGGCTTTTTGAAAACATA
Source organism: Serripes groenlandicus (assembly GCA_031761405.1). Taxonomy (NCBI): domain Eukaryota; kingdom Metazoa; phylum Mollusca; class Bivalvia; order Cardiida; family Cardiidae; genus Serripes; species Serripes groenlandicus. The sequence goes on from JASEVX010000010.1 coordinate 24,345,628, forward strand.
GTGACAAAAGAAGAAATTGCACAAAACATGCAATTTCTCCTTTTGCCACAATGTTTTCCACTTTTTGTCATAGGTTATCCAATCAATTATGGAGATTTTCTAATTTTTGACAAAATAAGTTCAAAGTCGTCTGCTGCAGAATTGTGGTATGAGGGAAAGGGTTAAACAACCCTGCCAGAGTCCCCATATAATCATATTCTGAATCAGAGACCTTTCTGAAGGGGGCAGTTCATTAATTTCTAGAAACACTGGCCGCAGGCTAACTGATGAGGAATTGTAAAGTGGAACTCCATCAGTGTTCATGGTGAGAGTTATGTGTCCGATTCCAATATCCTTGCCTCTTTTTAGCACCTCCATGACCTGCGAACCAACAGACGTGGATGCAAAGTAGCACTTTGGTCTTTTTAAATGTTGAAAGTGTTCAGGCCCAGAATATACTTTATAAAGAAAATTGAATTCTGGTTTTATTGATGCATGAATCATAACAATCTTTTCAGGAATAAATTGATAATCGTAGTTCGAAGTTTGATTTACAGGTATTTTCCGATCCACCTGTAGAGTCGCATTTCAACATATGGGTCAGTTTAAAAATAAATGCGATCACATGATTGATTTGCATATTAATGAGATCACATGATCCAATCAGGTCAAATATATAACTTCCTGTTGATTTTTTAATCATTTCCAGTCGCGATTATTTATGAAAATATCGGCACGTAAAGTTAAGAGCATGGCGTTCCGCATCTGGTAAGTATTTATTTACGATTCAATACATTTGAAAACTTTAAATCAATAACTTTAATTTGATGTAAGAATAAACAAAATCCGTCCACAAACAACGATAGCATGCAAATTTAAAGTTCAAAGGTCACGCTTTTCGAGCATAACGCAGAGGTCAATATACGACGCCATTTTGTCAATATTACCTTGCTGTAGAAAACACATTAGAAACCCCGAAATCAGCGCTAATACACAGTCTTGAATAATATTTTGATGAATAATCAGATAATTAATATGATTTTATGAAATAAACCCATTAATATTTGTTATTCAACATTATACTTAAATTCGTTAAACCCTAAACAAAGGGTCACGATTACGTAAATTTTCATAATAAGAAAACAATAAAATGTTCGCTTACGTGCGAGTTTCTAAACAGTTTTAGAAATGAAACACATATACACTTGTCATTGCATTGCACACTTATTTAGATGCTAGTTATTATTTAAAACGAAGCCAAATTTTTTATTTTGAAATTGCCAACTGGAATTGATTTCGGACAGTCATATCTTCGGATAAGGCAATGTCATCATACATTTTCGTGATGGACGTGACATATTATAAATATTATGTGTATTTTCAATGATTTGACATTATATTAATTAATAAGATGAACCCTTTCCCACATGCAAAGATATCTAGATCTACCACAGAACTGATTTTTTGAAAACATTGTGGAAAAGGAGGCTTTTTTCAAAACTTATTCAATAATTATATTTTCTCTTATATTAGAGATATTTTAATCATTTGACATGATATAAAATTATAACCTTGCCCACCTGTAGACACATTTGCAACCGATTTTTTAAGACATTGTGGAAAAAGAGGATCTTTCTTCAAACTTAATAACTTACTGCAACATCTGCACCAGATTTTATTTAAAACATTGTGACAAAGGGGGATTTTTTCTGCAAACCTTATTCAATTATAACACTCCTCAATGAAGAGATTTTCCTTAATTTGACCAAAATGTTTTCAAAGTCACTGATGCAGATCTGTCACATGTTGCAATGGGTTTATTCTTAATCGGCTATAGTTGCTATAGATAAAGTATAACCTGTACTGAATTCTTGGAATGAAAATCAAAGACACATTTACTTTTCATTTATTTTCATAGTTTTATGAATCATGTACATATTTCAGACTTATGACTTGATGAATGGTTTATAATGGTATCCAGCCAACACGAGACATGATCCCCTGAATCACCCCAGTCCGTCCTGTAAAGATGTTCAATCCCAAAAGAATACATCAAGAATGACGCGAAGATGAAAGATGATGGTGTTATAATTTCAAACATTGAAGCATTGAATGATGATGCCATTAGGTCAAATTTGAAAGATGACAGAGGAATTTTTTCTAATGATCTTATGCTGTGTGTTATTGATTTATTTGGACTTGAGGTATCAGTTGATAAGATCCCATCAGCCATACAGTTTGTAGCGAAACACCTATTCCAATGTGAAATTCATAAATCTGATCTTTCAACTTCTTCATCGGTTTAAAATATTGTTGATGAGGGCCACTTCTTAGTCAAGAGCTACATAGCAGACAGAATCCAAACTTCTGAATATTTGGGATTAAGCGTTGACGGCACCTCTCGGCAGAAAAAAAAGATTTTGGACACTTAATTCCCTCACCCTGGACACCGGTGAAATTGTCAGCCTCGGTTTTAAGAGAGCGGCATCAGAGACTGCTAAAAAATTAATGATGTGACCAAAGCGCACTTTGAAGAACTGGCAAAAGTTATTTCTGAGTTAAACAAAAAGAATGTAAGGGATACTGGTTTTGTAGCAGTCTCTTCAAAAATTAACATTTACCATGAGTGACAGAGCTGCCAATGAAAAATGTGCTGACAAGTTTTTCCAGGGATATATATAAATAATGTAATAATGAAATGAAGCATTGTTGACTCTTTTTTCATATGTATAAAAGATTTTAAATAAAATATCTATTTGATTCATTATTTTATTTATGCCCTGTTTTGCATGGACAGATGTATAGAAAAAGTACAGGGCTTTTTCCTTTTTAGCGATTTTTCCTGCATTTTAAGCGCATTTTTCCTGCGTTTTAAGTGTACTTTTCTGGCTTAAAATGAAAAAAAAAAATGCGCTTAGGATGCAGTTAAAATACGCTAGAAGTGAATTAATTCGCTTGAAGTGCGCTTAAAGCGTATTTTTCTTCTTAAAAAAATTCACTTTCAACACAGTTAAAGTACACTTAAAATACGCTTACCGGTAAGTGAATTAATTCGCTTGAAGTGCGTTTAAAGCGTATTTTTCTTCTTAAAAAAATTCACTTACAACACAGTTAAAGTACACTTAAAATACGCTCAAGTGAATTAATTCGCTTGAAGTGTGTTTTAAGTGTATTTTTCTTCAAAAAAAATTCGCTTTTAACACAGTTAAAGTACACTTAAAATACGCTTAAGTGAATTAATTCACTTGGAGTGCATTTTAAGTGTATTTTTTCCCAAATAAATGCGCTATTAATACAGTTAAAATACACTCAAGTGAATTAATACGCTTTTTTGCAGGAAAAATACACTTATAATGCGCATTTTTTGTTAATTTAATTCACTTTTAATGCATTCGGTAAGAAAAAATACGCTTAAAATACGGTGCCAATACCGCAGCGTTTAATGCAGATTAAATACGCATTTAATGCGCATTAAATGCGCATTTTACACACTTATTTGAGAAGGGTATAGAGTGCAATGATCCAACAAACGACTCCTCTACATTCGCTTAATTAATCCAGACAATGAAACAAGCTTTCAAATTAACAATCAAACAAAGTTTCAGTCCAGGCATCTCAAAAAGGTTTGATTGATTGATTGATTGGGGTTAAACACCGTTTTCAACAACTTTTCAGTCATATCATGGCGACCACCAGTTCACCTATTAATGCATTTCCTGGTTTTCCCACACCAGTACACCACACAACATAATTACTTTCCAAGCAACTGGCTGCATAGACATAGACATTTTCCACATAGACTGTTAAACAGCCCATTGGTGAAAGACGAATGACGCAGGTCACAGTGACTTTTGTCAAACGTAGGAAAGAATGTTGGCCGAGCTGGGATTCGAACTCACAACCCCTGGATTGACAGTCCGCATCGCTACCGAATGAGCTACCCGGACTCGGCTACAATAAGGATTTTCAAAGCAGGTTCTCATCCTGTACTCTTATTACTTCTTAGCCCTTTCCCTCATATGATGCTTTCTGATGCCTGTGCAGCTAAGAGGACATTTAAAAACATTGTGGCAAAAGTAGAAATTGCTAATAGATATGCCCCTTTCTTTCAGTCTGAGATTAATTGCAGGCTAAAATCCAACCAGGTGAAAGTTTTCCAACATACCAGAATGTGTACAAACAAAAAAAAATCCGAACCTTATTATAGATATACCTTATCCCTATGTTTACTACTCCAAAACAAAGCTTAACCCCTTTCCCACATACAACAAATCTGCAGCAGACGACTTTGAAAGTATCTAAGGCAAACACATGGGAAAGCTCTATAAATGTAGGTATAATTACTGTAAAGAGTTGAAAACATTGTGGCAAAAGGAGAAATTGCTCGTTTTGAGCAATTTCTTCTTTTGTCATAATGCTTTCAAAAGTCGTCTGCTACAGAGGCGTCAGAAAGCGTCTATATGTGGTAAAAGGGTTAACCCTTTTCCACATGCAGATTCATTTCAGACTTAGATCTGCAGTTACAAGTCACCTTTTCCTGTAATGTTTAGATCTTAAAAATCTGTTTCCACATTTTTGACTCGATGTTTTCAAATTCAGTAGCCTAATACAGATTTGTATGAAAGAAACATTTTCCCTGATCCATATATATGACATTTAATGCCTCTGGGTCAAACAACAATGTAGGAAAAATAAACAAGAGCGCCGCATTAGGGAACGCCAACGCTCGTCTGCTTTTTTCTAAGTTGAAAAAGGGACATAATACTAAATAATTTTAGACTAAGGTATATATATAGACATGTGTAGTCTTCCAAGGAACATGTGTACCAAATATGCGCTGCAACTTTGTCCTTAGATTATGTTATCACAGGCTTCTTTGATGTAAATGAAAATTTATGTTCAACAACAGCAAATTCTTTTTCTCATCAAAATTTGATTTTCTATATGTCATGTTTTATTTTATTATTGAGGTTTTAAACTCTTTTTAACACTATCTTAATTATGCCACAGTGAAAGTACACTTATATCCATGATCCCTGGTTGTCTGTATCCACTCACTCAGCCTTCAGCTCCCCTGTGAAAAAGGTTCATGAATGTCATGAATTTATTCATGCAAGCAGTTCATGAACTAGTTCATGAAAAAATTCATGAAAAGCAAAATGTATGCCTCATGAACTTCATAATTCATGAACTAATTCATGAATTATGAAGAATATTAATTCATGAAGTTCAAGAGGCATAATTTTGTGTTTCATGAATTTTTTCAAAGTTCATGAAAAAAATCATGAAAAGCAAAATGTATGCCTCATGAACTTCATGAAATAATTCGTGAATTATGAAGAATATTAATTCATGAAGTTCAAGAGGCATAATTTTGTGTTTCATGAATTTTTTCAGGAACTAGTTCATGAATATTCAAGGTTCATGAACTAATTATAGTAAAATCATTAACCTTTTCAGGAAATAGTTCATGAACTTCAAAACTGTTAATCATGAATAAGTTGAATGACTTCGTTGAGTTTTGAAGATATTGTTCTTAAACTGTTCCAGAATCAATTCATGAACTTTATAAAGTTTTATAATTTTCCCACAGATACGTTTTAATATAAAATATGACAAATAAGTACTAAATAATTAAAGTAACACATTTTAACTGAAAATGGGGTCAGTTACATGAACAATTCATTTTTCAACACTGCTTCACAGATTTGATGCAGATTTTCGTAGAACTTTCTGAAAGTTCTCAAATTTTTTATGAAACAAATCTTTGTCAAAGGAACAGTACTTCTGTACAGATTCTCTCAACTTTGAGAATTGCACCCCATTCAGAGGTGGGCGCGGATTGTCTGCACACTTCACCGTCCTTTTCCCCGTCCTTGAACAGTCTACCAGTTCTTTCTCCGTAAAAAACAATTTGCAGAGGTATTTAAATCGTTCTTGATCGCCTTTCAAGTTTTTAATTATAATAATTTTGTCATCTAAATTTATTCCTCCTGTACATGTACTTTCATCAGGGTGGGTTGGATCTACGGTTGAAGGCTTGCTTTCACTCTCAGGTATTGGTATTTTCATCCTTTTATTATCATCTGCACCGGCAGCTTCTTCCAACTTCCTGATTTTTTTCCGGAGACTTCGAAGGTCCTCCTCTATTTTTTTAAATCGTCTGTCACTGTAATTATCAAAATATTATTTAACCAAGTGTCTGATAAAACCAGGCTTATCACACGGCAATGAAATCTTGTTAAACTGCACTGTTGGCATATGACATAACAAACATTAGAATATGTAACATGTGTGTATTAAATGTTATGTTTAAGTTGAGATATTTCAATATTTCAGTATCCAAACACTTTGAAAACCCAGATGTACATTTTGCTGCTATGCTGTCCATATTGTCTGATAAACATGTACTGGTTTCGGAACAGTAGTCGTCATTTTTATGCCATTTCATCAATATATAATATTTTCGGTTGCTTTTAAACTAACACTCAAAGTCATTGTGACAAGCGTCATTCGTCTTCCACCAATCATGAATGGGCTATCAGTCTATGTGGAAATGCAGCCAGTTGCTTGGAAAGAGTGTTGTATAAAGTACTGGTGTGAGAAAGCCAAAAAACATATGAGTAGGTGAACTGGCCGCCGTGATATGACTGAAAAATTGTTGAAAACGGCGTTAAACCCCAAACAATCAATCAATCAATTAAACTAACACTTAAGGCAGCTAACCCCTTTGTTTGATAAAATCGCAAATTAGTGCCATATTGATGTCGCATGACCCTCTACAAAACACATTACTTTTTCGCATTGGTGACGTAATTTGCTGAACATTAGTCATCATGAACGGACGGAGGGATGGACAAGAGAGGGTCACAGAATTCTTAGACTGTCTGAAAATGATCACAAATAAACAGCACTCAAAAAAAATATTACCATGAGGATTCATGTTTCCTTTTTAAATAGCCAAGCCCCTCATCTGCAGTCTTCAAGCATTCTTTCTCACCTTAAAAATTAAACATGTACACATTCTTTTTATCTTCTGTAATACAATTTTAAACAAAGAATTCATATAATTGGTATCCCGAGTTGAGTTGTGTTAGAAGGGTGTAAACAATTGCTTCCTGATAGAACTTTTTAGTTATTTTTAAATCTGATAATGCAGTCGGGGTCTTTAAAATAGTATAGTACTATTTTAAAGACCCTGATGCAGTAGAGTTACAGGCCTGGATGGAGAAAGTATTATTTTGTTTTAACAAGGGCAATAACTGTGTTGTAATACAACATTTCAGAAAAGAATGTGTGTGTCAAATCACCTCATGGTAATTATAACAGGTTTGAAATAATATCGAAATCTAATAATGCATTACATAGTTACAAGCTCTGACTGACAAATTTTGTGATTTTCAAAGGACAGTGACTAGTAACTCCAGTTGCTTAAGCAATTTAGACAGTACTTGCATGTTACATCACCTCATGATAGTAATGATAGGTATGAAATAGTATTAAAATCAGATAATCCATTACAAAGTTAACCCTTTCCCTCATACGACAATTCTGCAGCAGACGATTTTGAACATATTTTGTCAAAACATAGAAAATCTCCATAATTGAATGGATAACCTATGACAAAAATTGGAAAACATTGTGGCAAGAGGAGAAATTGCACATTTTGTGCAATTTCTTCTTTTGTCACTATATTTTCAAAAAGCTGTCTGCTGCAGAGGCGTCAGAAAGCGTCTATATGAGGGAAAGGGTTAAAGTACAAAGTTACAGGCCTGGACAGACAAGTTGAGATTTTTTTTATAACAGGTAAAGAGCAATTACTCTAGAATTAAAGAAGCAATTCAGACAAAACTTTGCAAGTCACATCACCTATTGGTAGTTGTCATATGTATGGAAAATTATTAAAATAATCAGATTATGCATTATAGCCTTTACAGGCCTGGATAAAGAAAATACCGGGTTTTTTTACCTTCCGAAAAGAAAAGTCTGTCAGCATAGTGATTAAGATAACCCGAAATCATATTCTTTGCCACAGTAGCGGCCATGTCTATATACTCTAACAGACACAAACGCAAGACTGGTTTAAACCTGGGTCCTGCTTTATTTACCTTTCCAGTGTATAACATAACAAGACAGACCCATTCTATCTATTTTGAAATTGAAAAGAGTATCTATGAAAATGCATGCATCTTTAACTTACCAATGTCAGCCGTTGCTTTGTCAGTAGGTGGTTCTTTCGATGGCAGGACAGCAGGTGGTTGAATGACCTTGGGCTGTGACTCCTTATGTGATGGCAGAACAGCAGGTGGTTGAATGACCTTGGGCTGTGACTCCTTATGTGATGGCAGGACAGCAGGTGGTTGAATGACCTTGGGCTGAGACTCCTTATGTGATGGCAGGACAGCAGATGGTTGAATGACCTTGGGCTGTGACTCCTTATGTGATGGCAGGACAGCAGGTGGTTGAATGACCTTGGGATGTGACTCCTTATGTGATGACAGGACAGCAGGTGGTTGAATGACCTTGGACTGTGACTCCTTTTTTGTTGGCAGGCCAGCGGGTGGTTGAATGACCTGGGACTGGGCTGTTAAAAAAAGTGTGTGTGTGGAGTCCGTTATCATGTGATTACGAGCAGTATTCGCGTTGTGAACTATTTATACATTTTATAATGTGTTTGTGTAATAATTATATATCATCTTGTTGTAATTATATATCAGCTTGTATCATGTCTGAAAAGTCAGTATTATTGAACAATTATTGACCAACTGTGATTTTTTTATAGTTAATTTTCTAGACAGTCGGACAGAATTTTCGCATTTTTTCCCCAGACCTGCATGAAACTTGCCAGTCAGGTCCGTCAGCCTTTGTGATGTCTGCAACTGTGTCATTGTTTTTGTATAATGTTTACAGACTATGACCAAAATAGCGAAATCCAATTATGGTAATAATCATATAACAAACAACATCAATCATTAGTTATAACATCCGATTGTTATCATGAACAAGTTTATCAATGTAAACAGCAACTTTGGTTTACAAACATAGTTTACAAAAATCAACAAAATTGATTATATAAAATTCATTCTCCTTTCCAATATTAAAGAATAATTTATTTCTATAAGGCAATAATTGAAAGACGATTTTATATAAAACATGATGTGCCTGGACGGCAATATGAAGTTCAGTCGAGGTCACAGAAAGGTCTTGTCACAAGGAATACACATGTGAAATATGAAAGCCCTACCCCTTATTGTTCAAAAGTTATGATCAAGGTTAAAGTTTTCAAAATATAGGTCAAGGTTGCAAGGTCAAAAAATTTGGTACCGAGTCCAGCGCTTCATTTTCATTTTCAAAACAATGAGTCCATTTTCACTGATTTCATAAAAATCATTGAGTCCTATATAGTAAAAACAACAAATCTTTGAAACGTAATGAGTCCCAGCCAGTTTTAACGAGTCTAGGACTCGGAACTCACACCAAAATGAATCAATGACTGACGGAAAGGTCTAGTCACAAGGAATACAAATGTGAAATATGAAAGCCCTACCTCTTACGTTTAAAATGGTTCTTTGGCTTCGAAAGAATGTTGTGTAAGTACTGGTGTGGGAAAGCCAGGAAAACATGGGTAGGTGCACTGACCGCCGTGATATGACCAAAGCTGTTGAAAGCGGCGTTAAACTCCAAACAAACAAACAATTAAAATGGTTCTTACGGAAAGGTATTGTCCGAAGGAATACACATGTGGAATATGAAAGCTACCTCTTATGGTTCAAAATCTATGATCAAGGTTTAAGTTTTGACAGACAAAATTTCAGGGGGCATATTAAACAAACACAATGCAAAACAAAACAGGCATAAAAAGGGCATTTAATTGACATTTATAAAGTACTGAAAAAAAAATTCTTAGCAATTATGAAATGCCATGTTAAGTAATGTTATTGACTTCTCAACATCAGTGGTGTAGACCAGCACATTTGTCCTACTTAACACATGTCAAGGTAATATTTGCAGGGTGTTTATAGAATAAAGAAGAGAGTTACACATGACATCATGTACAACCTGTTGGCCTGTGTAGGTAGAGAAATGTACCTGTATTGTAAGACGACAGCTGACAAGGATTTGTTTTATTTCAGAAGACAGTAACATAAATTATAAAGCTGAATATGACTGAATTTCACTATAGCCATATAATGCAAAAAAGCCCCTCCCCCTGGCGGCCATGTTTTTTTACCAATCAACATGACTTGAATGAATCTGATAGAGGGTCACCTAAGGAACATTTCTACAAAATTATTTGAAAATCGGCTCAACACTTTTGGAGGAGATTTTTTTTTAAGTTTGCACCATAGCCATATATGGCAAAAAAGCCCCGCCCCCTGGCGGCCAATTTTTTTTACCAATCAAAATGAACTGAAGGAATCTGATAGAGGGTCACCCAAGGAACATTTCTACAAAATGATCTGAAAATCCGCCTGACACTTTCGGAGGAGAAGATTTTTTAAGTTTTCACTATTTTTTTCTTTTGGTTGCCATAGAAACCAGAATTCTGCATGGATCCCAAAAATTTGAAGGAATTTTGGTGAGGACATTGAGAGGATACTTTCTTTGAAGTCTCATCACAATTGACTCACTGGTTACAGAGGAGAAGAAGTTGCCGGACGCCGGACAAAAGGCGATCACAATAACAATAACCTTTGAGCACTTCGTGCTATGGCGAGCTAAAAACTTAAAGCATGCATCATATAGTTTTATACAATAGACATATTTGCTTACTTTTTATATACTTCAATATGCAATTATCAACATCCTCTGCTGCTTCCTCCTGTAAGCAGGCATTTAAGAAGCTTTTAAAAGATCTCTCGGCTTGTTCAATTGCTTTCGGGTCATCCTCTGCAAGAGTTAAAAATATTTCATTTACTCATCTCATTTATAAATCATGTTTGATTTGGTTGTTATATACCACATTAATTATTATCATTTATGGCCAAAGTTATTTGAAAATAAAGTACTGGTACATGAGTAATTATTTAAGTAACATGGGCATAAAGGTGTGCGTGCTGCAGGATTGACAAATTAAAATTTTCGATGTGGGTGTGCCTTTTGTCTAAACAAGAGGGCCATGATGGCCCTGGATCGCTCACCAGATTTTTTTCCCCACTTTAGCCATATAAGCCCCACAAGATATTCCTTAATATTGACCTAGTGACCTGGTTTTTGACCAGATATGGCCCAGATATCACTAAGACAAACATTCTGACAAAGTTTCAACATGTTCAAGTAAAACATATAGCTTCCAGAGTGTTAACAAGATTTTCCTTAAATTTCACCTAGTGACCTAGTTTTTGATCGGACATGACCCATTTTAAAAATTGACCTAGATGTTACTAAGACAAACATTTTGACAAAGTTTCAACATGCTCAAGCCATAGATGTGGCTTCCAGAGAGATTTTCCTTAAATAGACAGGACATGGCCCAGTTTCGAACTTGATCTAGATGTTACTAAGACAAACATTCTGACAGGGTTTCAACATGCTCAAGTAAAAAATATAGCTTCCAGAGTGTTAACAAGATTTTCCTTAAATTTGACCTAGTGACCTAGTTTTTGATCGGACATGAACCACTTTCAAAATTGACCTAGATGTCACTAAGACCAACATTCTGACAAAGTTTCAACATGCTCAAGTCACAAATATAGCTTCCAGCGTGTTAACAAGATTTTCCTAAAATGTGACCTAGTGACCTGGTTTTTGGCCGGACATAACCCAGTTCGAACTTGTCCAAGAGTTGATAGAGATGAATGTTCTGACAAACTTTCATGGTGATTGGATGCAAAATGTAGTCTGTAGAGTGTTAACAAGGGCAAATGTTGATAACGCACGCCGGACGGACGCCGGACAAAATGTGATCCCAATAGCTCACCTTGCACTTTGTGCATAGGTGAGCTAAAAACAACAACTATAAATAAAGCAAAATGCTCTAAACTGCTCAGGCAGGTCAACAAGCAGCCCGGCTAGCTAAAGAGATAGATTACAAAACAAGGGTCACTTGTTCGATCCCTGGTCGGTGCAATTAAAATGTTGTGACGACTTGTTTATTTTCCACCTGATTTAATTGAGGAAGTAAACGACTTTCGTAAGAAAATGGTTAGTTGCTTGGTATCTGGTTAGAACACCCAGGAACACTGAAATTATAATCTAGGAATTGTTGAGAGTACAGTATCAAGTAGAAATCACAGGGTTGCGCCAGTAGCAAATTCTACGAATGTAAATTAAAATTTTAAATATGGAATATATATATGTATTCGTAAACAAGTATTTCTTTTCAATTGTTGAGTATTTAATGTGTATAATATCGATTTTTAAATAAAACAAAACAAAACACACACTTTTTTGGTTGGGTGGGGGTGAGCTATAGTGAGGTGTATTTGCTAGGCATTTAGTCAAGACATCATCACCAAGAGAAAAAATAATTATTTGTGCAGAATAACTGATCGTCAATGCATAGTATGAAGTGTTTAATATACTGACAGCGGATGGCTGTTGTTGGATTACAACGGATATTTTACAGAAGGCATTCATCGAAAATCATCAACGCGACAAGCCGACAACAGAAACAAACTTACTTGCAATAATTAAAGATGGATACAATTGTCCTTGGAACTTTGTATGTGTACGATCACCGATCTCTTGTTTTCCTTTTATTGCCGTCTCGCTGACAATCGACCAGCTCTTTTCCTGTAGCCAATACACTAAGACCTTTTTGCCAGCCATTTCAATTTTGAAAATTGTCACCAAGAAAACAGTTCACACGTGATCGAATCGGTACTTTCCGTGGCCGCTTTCCGTACATCTCCGAACCCGTTGTGTTAGAAGTCTGTATAAATTTATCATATTACCCTTTCGTGGATATGATTTTAGTTCTTCAGTATGATGAAATCAAGATTTATCTACAACTTCAATAATATTATAACGATATTATTAAAAACAAAAAGAGCATATACGATGTTAACCGACCGTAGGTCACCGACCAATTGTATTGCTTGTTTCGAGTTCGTTGCATGACGTCACTGGTTGATCATGATGCTGGAGAAAACGAAAGTGGAACTTGTGAACTTCAATTACAAATTGGCTCAACAGCTTATTTATTTCATTATTAATTAAATCGCGAAGATCACCAAACTTCAACGCAACGGCATTGTATTTTTTTTTTATATGCACGACATTTGAACGACATGTCGTAAACCAGCTACCGGATATCGTAAACGCGCGGAAACATTTTCGTTTGGTAAAATCAAAATTAAAACATCAAAATCGGACTTTTGTTAGCATTTGTGTAATAACATAACAATAATGGAGTCTGGACAGAAGAGGAAATGCTACAAGGACCTTTACATCAATGGAATAAATAAGCGTGAATGTCTCTTATGCGAAAGGCAGTTCGTCAATAAACAAGATGTGTTAAAACATGCGAGCAGGGACCACAAGGACAACGTGTGTACGTACTGAACACTTTTTTGTCTATGCATACTGCTACACGCCCTCAGGGGCATTATGAACTGGGTCCAGGTTATTAAACTTTTTGTGATGCTTAACTCAACATTCCATGTTCAACTCAAAATGGATTGGACTGCTCATAACAAAATAAATGAAAATATCTAACTTTCTATTTCACAAATCTGAATTAATACATTCAAAGTCAAGGTTGAGTCAAGTGTTTGTTCTTCAACTTGTGTATATTCTGGAAATCATATTTGAGTACGAAGTTTGAGTTGAGCGTATAAAAGTTTTATAACCTCTTTCTAGCTCACCTATGCACAAAGTGCATGGTGAGCTTTTGTGATCAGTCGTCTGTCTGTCTGCTTACAGTTTCCTACAAACGACCAAGATTGTTCAAATATTTAAGATCTGTTGAAAAACATGGCTGCCAGGGGGCTGAGCTTGTTTTTCCTTATATTATGTGTTTCAGTAAAAACTTTAAAAAACTTCTTGTCCAAAAGTACTTGCCTGATTTGAAAATAATTTGACACAAATGTTTCTTGGCTGACCCTCTACCAAGGTTGTTGAAAATATTCCGATCCATTGACAAACATGGAGCTTGTTTTCTTTAAAATTATATACATGTACATATACAGTGAAAACTTGAAAAATTGTCATGTACAAAAGCACTGGCATGATTGGAAAATAATTTAGCACACACGTTCCTTAATCCTTTGGTGACCCTCTACCATTATTTAAATCATTTTGATCCATTGATAAACATGGCCACCAGGGGGCATTGCTTATTTTCTTTATATTTATAGAATAAAAACTTTGAAAACTGTTGAATTTCTATTAAATCAGGTGAGCGATATAGGGCCATCATAGCCCTCTTGTTTGTTAAGCATTCCTGTACTTCTGACCAGTACTCCCACCAAATTTGGAAGCGGAGAGATTGCCATGAGAAAATCTTGCTGGTTGACAGGATTCGGACCCATGGTATAAGAGTCCTGGTGTTGCCGTTCTAACCCATTTGAGATGTAGGATACTGTAGTAAGAATCTCTGAAATTTCTCACGGCCCCAGACCGGGATCGAACCAGGGTCCTGGGACTGTGAGATTTTCAGCCGAGACATGCTATAGACTGAGCTACATGTATTCAATCAATCTCTTATGCTCAAAATATTTTACGTTTAAAATTATAACTTACAGCACATGAACAAGACAGCTGCTGCAATTACCAAGAAGTGTTCATTGAGGGGAAAAAGAAATTTAAATGTATACTCTGCAATCGACATTTCACACAGAAACGAAACCTTATTTATACACACCAGAAAATGGAGCACAGAATAGGTATGCATAATAAGCTTTACAGGAAACTTAGAAAATTGTCTCCTGAAACCACCGGTTTTACAAATATTTTTTTGGGTGGCACTCTACCAAGTTTGTTTAAACCAAGCAGTTAACCCTTTTCCCCATACGACAGTTCGGCAGCAGACAACTTTGAACACATTTTGTGAACAAAATGGAAAATCTCTATAATTGAATGGATAACCTATGACTAAAAGTGGAAAACATTGTGGCAAAAGGAGAAATTGCTCGTTTTGTAATCACCCTGTCTGTCCATCTGTCAACACTTTTTTGTCTCAAGGTAACTTGAGTACTTTTCGAGCTAAACACTTCATATTTCATACACAGCTTGGGGATGGAGAAAGGCAGACATATGTTGATTTTGAGGTTAATCCATCCGTCTGTCTGTCCAATATCAGCCCATCTGTCCGTCTATATTGTTTTGTCTCGTGATAACTTCAGTGTTTTTCGATCTACACACTTAATATGTTATACACAGCTTGGGGATGGTGAAATGCAGACACTGCCAGACACCTATTATTTTTGTGGTCAATCTGTCTGTCCAATTAGTTTATTTTAAATAAGTTATACATAGAAAACATTTAAACGACATCTCCTCTGTAACTGTTAGATGATTTATTACCAATGTAGCTGTGAAGCATCTGTAGATTACATTCTACCAAGTTTGTTTAAATCATGACTCTATGGGGCTCTATCCCAGGGTTTAGAAGTAAAATTAGAAGAGACTTTAAAAACTTCTTAAAAACTGTAATGATCTAGACTAAGGCTTGGTATTTTGCAGCTTATGTGAAGACTATCCCTTGCTACCAGTATGAACTTTTATCTTAATCCGTTTTTAGCTCTACTGGCAAAAGGCCAGAAGGGCTTACGTCATGGTGATTCGTCCGTTGTCCGTGTGTGCGTCTGGAAACAATTTCTTGTTAACACGATAGTCTTTATTTTTTATTGTATCTCATTCAAACTTACACAGTAGTTAGATATCCATGAGAGCTCGGTTCCTTTCTTAAACCAGCTAGATCCGCCCATGCATGACTGGATCATGGCCCTTGAAATAGCTATAATAGAGCTTATTAACACGATACAGTCTTTATTTGTTATTGTATCTCAATCAAACTTATACAGTAGTTAGATATCCATGAGAGCTCGGTACCTTTGTTAAACCAGCCAGATCCACCCATGCATGACTGGATTATGGCCCTTGAAATTGTCAAAATTGCTATAATAGAGCTTGTTAACAAAATAGTCTTTATTTTTTATTGTATCTCAATCAAACTTATACAGTAGTTAGATATCCATGAGAGCTCAGTTCCTTTCTTAAACCAGCCAGATCCACCCATGCATGACTGGATCATGGCCCTTGAAATTGTCAAAATTGCTATAATAGAGCTTGTTAACAAAATACAGTCTTTATTTTTGATTGTATCTCAATTAAACTTATACAGTAGTTAGATATCCATGAGAGCTCGGTTCCTTTCTTAATCCAGCCAGATACGCCCATGCATGACTGGATTATGGCCCTTGAAATTGTCAAAATTGCTATACTAGAGCTTGTTAACACAATACAGTCTTTATTTTTTATTGCATCTCAATCAAACTTATACAGTAGTTAGATATCCATGAAGGCTTAGTTCCTTTCTTAAATCAGCCAGATCCGCCCATGCATGACTGGATTATGGCCCTTGAAATTGTCAAAATTGCTATAATACAGCTCATGAGCCTCCATTTACTATCCGATCTTCACCAAACTAAGATAATAGTTAAATATTGATGACATATTGGTCCCTTTCGAAAACAAGCTAGATCCATGCCAGTAGAGCATAGGCCCTCATGGGCCTCTTGTTTCAGTTGAGGAACCTAGAGCCAAAGTGGCCATCTTGTTATAATTCTGCCCACTAGTGTCTTTTCTGTCTTTGAAATGTGATGACTTATGTTAACAAATTTTTCAGGGCTCCATGAAGTGATATTGGAGGAGACAGCAGATTGCTTAGATTCATCAAATGATTATTCAGACATTCCACTTACTGCAAGTACCTCGGAACTTGATTTTTCATGTGAAGATAATGATTCATACGAAACACCTGAAAATGATACATGTAGCCTAACATCTGAAAAGGATTCATCCAAAACATCAGATAATGACAACTTGTCTTCAGATATGGACTCTGATGACTCATCAAATATATCTGGTGGTTCTTCCTCAAGTGTAGAGTCTGTAGACAGTACATACTCTGAAAGTGAAGACTTTGTTATGTTTGACTTTGACAAAAAAGAGGTCGAAGACCAACATTTTCATGAAAATGAATACCAAGCCTTAAAAATCCTCAGCTGCTTCCAACGTAACAATCTGTCATCATCTGCCTGCAGAGACATTTTATCAACATTTAAAAGTTTATTTCCTGACTCTGGACATGCTTTAGACATAGATTACATTAAATCGTTTGTTAGTAAACAACCATTAAAAGAAATTCACTACTGTGAAATTTGTAACTCCATCTTCCCTACTGAACAGACTGTATTTAGGTGTACAAAGCAAGGTTGTGAAGGTGTTCGTTTTAAAGGATTATTAAACAATCAGCAAGGGCAAAACAAGCAACCACGTAAGAGCTTCATTATAGCAGATATAAACAAACAACTAGAATATCTACTTCAGGCTCCAGGTACGTTTGTTCTTCAGTTTTACATTTTGTTAACTATTCTGGGATCATGGCAGTAGTTGAACTCTGAACTCTAATCCAGATTTTATTTCACATTTATGGAAATATTCATAATGGTGTACTCTAACTATGCTGTCTTAGTTTGATTTAAATTGTGCTTATCAAAGAACAAGGGCACAGCAGAGGGGATGCATCCCCTTGGCCTTCAAACATCACATTGAGTTGTCTTGTGATATTAATGGAACGTATAGTTTGCCTTAAAATGTATCTTTTCTGTGATCACATCTAGACCTTACTATAATAATATTCTAAAAATCATAAAAATCACACAATTAAATCGAACAGCGCTTTAAAAGTAAGAAAAATCAAGAATCTACACTGTAGATGTATGTCCGTCATCATGTCTGTTAACTATTTTACTAAACTTGTGTTAAGTAATTCACCAGCTTGTTGTTTGAGTGTGCATTTGAGGCTATTTCACTTATCTAAACCTGCAGCACAAATGTTATAAACACAAATCAGTATGATACTAATACACCTAAATTCAGTAGTGCTCTCTTGTTTCATTTCAGGTATTGTTCTGGACATCAATAGGTGTAAAGCTGAAATAGTTGAAAGGGACATCTCAGAAGGTCTCACAGATATAACCGATGGTGAAGCCTACAGAGAAATGCTTCATACAGAAGATAGTTATCTAACAAGTCCATACGGCTTAAGTGGGATAATTAATACTGATGGCGTCAACTTATATGCATCTTCTAAAGTAGAGTTATGGCCCATATTCTTAGCAATCAATGAACTTAGTCCTGCTTTTAGATTTTCTAGAGAAAACATGCTGCTTGTAGGAATTTGGCAAGGAAAAGGCAAGCCACCATTTAAGCAATTTTTTGACACTTTAAGTGAAGAACTGAACATTATGCATAGTGTTGGTGTTAACATTGAACTAAATGGAAAAATAATTACAGTTAAACTTGGTGTTCTTTGTGGTGTGTTTGACCTTCCTGCTAAAGCTAGTATTTTAAACATGACATACTTTAATGGAAAAGAAGGATGTATCACATGTGAAGATCCAGGTATGCGGGTTAAACAAGGTAAAGGAACATCACATTGTTACCCATACAGGAATGTAGAGACGAGTTTTCCGGTGAGAAATCATGAGTCAGTGAAATCAGATATGCAACATGGAACTGACAAGAAACGTGTTAAGGGCTTTAAAGGTGTTTCTGGTCTTGCTGAGATTAAAACATATGATATGGTAAAAGGAACCGTTCCTGATTATATGCACTGTATCCTTTTGGGAATAACTAAGACATTGCTTTCAAAATGGCTATCATCATCAGAAAGTGGAAAGCCATATTTCATTGGTAAAGATATAAACAAAATATCTGAGCGGCTTGCAAAAATAAAACCTCCACTTTGTATCGAGAGATTGCCACGCAATCTTGAGAAACATTTTCAACACTTAAAGGCTACTGAACTACAAGCTTGGTTACTGTTTTATTCCATACCTTGCTTGTGCGGTATTTTGCCTTTAGCTTATTTACAACATTGGGCATGCTTGTCTGAAGCTGTGTACATCCTTCTAGGTGATAAAATCACGTCACATAAATTAGAACGGGCAGCCCATCTTCTGGAAAACTTCTATTCTACATTTCATGAGCTTTATGGTTCCGGTTCATGTGGTCTGAACGTTCATAACGCGTGTGCACATTTAATTTGGTATGTTAGACTCTGGGGACCAATTTGGGCATGGAGTTGCTTTCCGTTTGAAGATTCAAATGCAATGCTATTGCAGTCGGTGCATGGGACAGGTAATGTGATGAAACAAATCATGCGATATTATGAGACCAAATCAAGCTTGCGTAAGAAAGGTATTGGAGCTTCTAGATCAAATTGCTGGAAAGTAACCTGCAGGGCAGTCAACTGTGACATATGTGGAAAAGTGAAACCTTTATCAAATCAGACAATTATGAATGAAATTGACACTCTTTTAGACATCAACTGGGAAAGTGTAAAACAAGTCGACAGGATCAGTATTGATGGCAAACAGTTTTGTTCTGCACAGTATACCAGAATGGAGAGGAGGATATGTTTTGTTGCATTATGTGACGACAACAAAGTGGGAAACATCTTGTACTTTTTATTAGATGAGTCGACCAACACAGTGTTTGCTTTATTGCAAGTTTATGACCTACACACTGACTCAAACATAGACCAGCTACATGCTGGCAAACATATAACTCCCGTAACTCTTACAAATGAGAAAGTATTGGTTTTAGCAGAAAAGTTATTAGATACTTTAATATTTATAAATCTGTCAAATGAACATTATGTGATTAGACAGCCAAATTCACTCGGACATGCCATTTTCAAATAGCTGTTTTGATTACAGGATTTCATGGTAGACCTGTTCCAATATACCGGTTTATTAACTTTTTCTTGTTACAAGTCTGCAGCATTCAAGCACTCATTAAATTAAGTGGTTTGGTGAATCCAAGAGATACTATAGTGTCTTGCAGAAAACTTGCCATGGTCAGCAATATTTCCAGAAAGAAAATGGTTCAGGGTATATTCTGATTGTTAAAAACTGTTAACCCTTTCCCTTGTGAAGTTAATTAACATTGATTTCAAAAATTTGTGAAATATGAGACAATTTATGAGCATACATCTATTAAAACAGTCCATGCCTTCTGTTAGTGATGTCTTAATTTGTAATACAGTCATATTGAAATCTTTTAAAACAACAGGTATCAAAGTTCCATATCTTTGAGAACTCTAAAGCAAAAGTAAGATTGTTTTCCAATGTTAATCAGTATAGCGTACTGCACTACCGTATACATATTGTATCTGAAGTGTCTTGGCAATATACAGCCCTATTCATGGAATTGTGAGTTGTTTGACAAAAGGCTTTTTGCAATTTTTGGCTCAAAATTTCTGTGGAATAAAAAGTTGTTTCTCTTGAGCTGTAGCAATGTTAAATTTATATATTGGTAGAACATCAATGCAAGCAATTATCAGTAAGATAATATCTTAATGTAAGTTATAAATTTAATTTTAAGTGGGTCTGAATGAATCCTTATGTTGTGCTAATTACTCCTTAAATGTTACAGTTAACAACAAAGTATAGTTAATTTTAAATTCCTGAGTTTTCAAGTTCATGAATTTACAAATTCATGAACTTAGAGTTCATGAATTCAAGTTCATGAATTTTGTATTGGGAGATATTAAAAGATCATGAATTTTATCTTTTAGCTCATGAATCCCTGGAATTTTAAAGAATACCAGTTTTCAAGTTCATGAACTGCCACACTATTCATGAATTTAGAGTTCATGAATTCAAGTTCATGAATTTTGTCAAGGGAGATCATGGTATTTTCTTCATATTCATGAACAAGTTCATGAATTTCTTCAAATTCATGAACTAGTTCATGAAGTTCATGAAGCTTTTTCACAGGGGAGTACATGTATTATCCCATTTCCACATGTAGACGTTTTCTGACGCCTCTGCAGCAGTCAACTTTTGAAAACATAGTGTGGCAAAAGGAGACATTGCTCATCATAATGTCATCTGCTATATGTTTGTTGTATGTGGGAAAGGGTAATAAGGCTAGAAAATGTACCTAAGTGCCAAAATTCACCCTGTCCCTGTGACACCAGATCAGGGATTGAACCTGGGATACCTACTCTTTTTAACCCTTTCCTCATATAGACGCTTTCCGACGCCTCTGCAGCAGATCATCCAGGCTTTTTGAAAACATAGTGACAAAAGAAACAAAGACGCTCGACTGATAGCAAACAGAAAAAAAGCTAAGCTGAACAAAAAACTTAACCGGACGACCATGCCAGACGTCGCCAGGGTCATGACAATTAGCTCTCATTTTTTCAAAAGTCGAGCTAAAATTGCTCAAAACAAGCAATTTCTCCTTTTGCCACAATGTTTTCCACTTTTAGTCATCTAAGGTTATTGATCCATTCAATTATAGAGATTTTCTAATTTTTTACAAAATAGGTTCAAAGTCGTCTGCTGCAAAATTTTTGTATGAGGGAAAGGGTTAATAAAAAAAAAAATTAAGTTCTTATCAAAGATAAAAGGAAAATTCCAGACAGGTATTCACAGTCAGGATGTACAAGGGTAATATAAACAAGTGAAGCACAGTGTTTTATTTGTTTATATTGGGGCAGATTTGTTGATCCTCAAGTGGTCATTGTTGGACATGACCTGAACACTTATCCTTTAAAAACAAACTGGCCCTTTAATTCTGATGCATCTGCAGCAGACTGATTTTGAAAACATTGTGGCAAATGGAAAATTTGCTCATATTAAATGAGCAATTTCTCCTTTTGCCTCAAAGTTTTTTCCTCACTATTTATTAATTTCCGTTATACTATCTTTCATAGAGATTTAACATATTTTAATTTCGATGTTTTCAAAGTCGTCTGTCGCAGATTATGTTGTATGTAGGTAAAGGCTTAACCCTATTTTGTAAACACTTACAGTATTACTGACTATATAATATACTTGACCAGAACATATCAAAAAGAGCTATTTAAATTATGACTGAAACAACTTCAAAACAGTGATCTAAGTAAGAAGCATAATGCATGTTCAAAAATCCTCATTTAACATTGAAACCCTATGTTTTGGGAAACTCTAAAGAATAATTGTCTGAATGAGATTTTAATTTGTGATAAGATTGATATTGTGCAGAACCCAAAACCCCATTTTGAATCCCCCCAGCCCCCAAACTTTTACCACAATGTATTCAAAAGTCAACCAAATAGTTATTCTTACATTATTTTTTTTTTTCTTATTTATGCATCGACAATATTCTTTTGCTGCAAATTTGTTGCATGTGGGAAAGGGATAATGGCGGATATAGGTGACAATGCAGCACGCCACGACACACACTTATAAAGTGGGTGACCTAATCCTTGACATGATTGATTATTCAACCATGGACTTACATATATGAGCCGTTCCCCGAGAAAACCAACATTGTGGACTCTGCATAAAGTATCGAGCCGGATCAGCCTAAGCATGCCGCGCAGGCTAACTCGAACATACACTTTTTGCCTCCTGTGGATGTCCAGATTAGCCTGCATGGACTGCGTCTGGGTCGATATTATTAGGCAGAGTCCATAATGTTGGTTTTCTCATGGAACGGCTCGTATATATACCTAACAGATCACAAAACATCCCTTATACTCAGATTTGTTAATCCAGCATTATAATGTAGCTTTAACCCTTTCCCTCATATAGACGCTTTCTGAAGCCTCTGCAGCAGACAGCTTTTTGAAAACATAGTGACAAAAGAAGAAATTGCTCAAAACGAGCAATTTCTCCTTTTGCCACAATGTTTTCCACTTTAAGTCATACAGGAGGTTATCCATTCAATTAAAGAGATTTTCTATGTTTTGACAAAATATGTTGAAAGTCGTCTGCTGCAGAATTGTCGTATGAGGGAAAGGGTTAAAACTATAGGTACATCCCCAAACAAATGGTAATTTAAAACAATGAGTTGAAATATCACTAAACCCTTTCCCACCTTCAGAGGTATTCTGACACTTCTGCAGAGTCAACAACTTTTGAAATAGTTGCTTGTTCATTGAGCAATTTTCTTTTTTTGCCACAATGTTTTCAACTCTATTCAATCATAAAACTTTTAATTGCCAAGATTTTCCATATATTTGCCTAGATGTTTTCAAAGTCGTTTTCTGTAATTTGTTGTATGTTGGAAGTGGTTATATACATAAGTGACGTTTGGTTACCCATAGCAAGTTATAAAGAATATATATCATTAATCTCATGTTAACTGGCTAGGATAAGATCAGATAGCATAATTGTGTTTTAATTGTATGTAAATTAAGACTGATCACAGTTCTATTTAACAGTTTCCAACATACAACAAATATACAGCAGATGACTTTGAAAACATTATAGGCAAAAATGAGGGAGATCTCCATAAAATAAGAGCTTCAATATTATAGATATCTTGCAAATACAGTTGAAAACATTGTGGCAAAAAGAGAAATTGCTCCTCATTACCAAGTTCTCCTTTTGCCACAATGTTTCAAAAGTCGTCTGCTGTTACGAGTGAGCATCAGAAAGGGTCTGTATGTGGAAAAGTGTTATTAGAAGTAGAGTTGATAAAGTTCAGTCTGAAGATGATTACATAATTACAGCCACGCCATGTAAAAATCAGCCTTCAGTGACCTGCTTGGAGATATAGATGTATGCATGTATATAGTATTTGAATATTACAAAGACCGATGACATATTTTCTTTAAGTCACACCAAACGTTAATAAAGTTCAGTCTGAAGAATGATGATTATTTAATATTAACCCTTTCCTACATACAACAATACTGTAAATGGACAACTTTGAAAACATCCAGACAAAAATATGGGTAATCTTTTTAAAACAAAGTGTTATAATGGAATAGAAAGCATTGTCCCAAAAAGGAGGAATTGCTACATGTAGTTTATTTGAGAAATTTATCCTTTTGACAAAATGTTTTGTAATATCTCTATTCTAACATTTTAACTTTCATCTATCGACATTTTACATTTTATTCATCAGATGTTTTTCAAAGATATCTGCTGCAGATTTGTTAATTCTGTGCTGGAAACTGGCCAGGTCATATGTGATAATGTACTTAAAACCCTTTTCACACAGTCATATAGACACTTTCTGATTCCTCTGCAGCAGATATGACTTGTGAAAACATTGTGAAAAAAGAAGCAATTACTCAAAACAAGCAATTTCATCTTAATGCCACATTATGTTTTCAACTCTATTCAATAAATAAACCAGCACTTATAGATTGTCAAGATGTTTTCAGCGTCATCTGCTGCCGATTTGTTGTATGTGGGAAAGGGTAAAGGTGGTAAATCAAGCTGTGTCATCATCCACTTCATAATATAGATTTAACCAGGATCACTCAAAGTCAACTATTGACAAAATCTCAAGTGTAACACTCACACTTCCTATTAACCCTTTCCCTCATACGACAATTCTGCAGCAGACGACTTTGAACACATTTTGTCAAAACATAGAAAATCTCCATAATTGAATGGATAACCTATGACTAAAAGTGGAAAACATTGTGGCAAAAGGAGAAATTGCACGTTTTGTGCAATTTCTTCTTTTGTCACTATGTTTTCAAAAAGCTATCTGCTGCAGAGGCGTCCAAAAGCGTTGATAGAACAAATCAAGTATGAACAATTTCTGAAAATGAAAATATAATCATTGAAGAGTTGAAAACGTTGTGGCAGAAGTATAAATTGCTCGTTATGAGCAATTCCTTCTTTTGTTACGATGTTTTCAAAAAGTTGTCTGCTGCTGAGGCGTCGAAATGCATCTGTATGAGGGAAAAGATTCAAACACTTCATTCTTCAGTAAATTAAACATGATTTAGTAAGTTTACAGTAAACCATACAATTTAGCCAGTCTATGATTTAGTAAGTTTATTTACAGTAAACCATACAATTTAGCCAGTCTATTACATGGTAGGGTATGTTGGTTGATTGATCGGTTGTGGTCTAACACTGCAGTTTTCAACGATTTTTCAGTCATGCCTTAATTGGCATCCAGTTCACCTAGCAATGAGTTTCTTGGCTTTAATTCTCACACCAATACGCCAAACTAGTATTTCCATGCATGTAGCTGCTTTTCTACATAGCCCAATGGTGCAAAATGCTTAAATGTTTGCCAAGCCAAGTTCGAATTCACAACCCTTGGTACCCAGGCAAAATGAACACCATGGTGGACCATGGATACCATTGTATTTTACTCTTGACCATGAACTACCATGAACAGCCATGTTTTCCATTGTTTAACGAGTCAATTACCATGGTTGACTATGGTCAACCATTAACACAAATAGTAACCATGGTCAACTAGTATGACCATGATCAAGTTTAACCATGGTCATGATCAAGGTTAATGATGAGGATGATGATCAACCATGTTAATAAATTCTAGCCATGTCCTCAAGCTTGATCATAGTCAACCATGGTTTACCATGGTAGAAATTATTCTGCTGGTTGATTTGCCAGTTATGTCTGAATGTGTTCTGTATCTGCGCTGTTACATTGCAAGAACTTTGTAACAATTTTTTTTAAATATTAATGGTTTTATTTGGACTCTAAAAATATATCACTACAACATTTATTAAGGACACTTAATTATAGAACACTTCTAGAACAAATTTAATAATTACATAATAAACCATGGTCTTTCATGGTCAACCATGTTCTACCATTGTATTCAGCCATGTCATTACGGGCAATGAGAAAACATGGTATCTCATGGTCAACCATGGTATTTCATGGGTTACCATGGGTATCAGTGACCATTGTCAACCATGGTATTCAATGGTTAACCATGGATATTGATGACCATGGTCAACCATGGTTATAAACTATGGTGCCATTTAACATAACATGGTTTTCAATAGTAGACCATGGTTGTACAGTGATGGTATATCATGGAATACCATGGTATTTCATGGGTTACCATGGGTATCAGTGACCATTGTCAACCATGGTATTCAATGGTTAACCATGGATATTGATGACCATGGTCAACCATGGTTATAAACTAGGGTGCCATTTAACAAACATGGTTTTCAATGGTAGACCATGGTTGTACAATGATGCATATCATGGAATACCATGGTTTTCGCCTGAGTATAATGACAGCCAGTGCATCACTTCCGGCTGAGCTATAGAAGCATGGCTATTAAAGGGTGGACACAAACATTTAAGAGGTATATTATTTAACCCTTTCCCGTATTCAGACACATTTTGACACGTCTGCAGCAGTCTTTTGAAAACATTGTAGTAAAAGGAGATCTTGCTCATTCATTAATTAAACCTTCCATTATAAGTTTTGTGACATTTGATACTTTCAAACTTGGCAAATACAGGTTTGCTGTATGTGGGAAAGGGTTAATTTTAAGTACATTTCCTTCTGGTTTAGCCAGCCACTTACGTATACAAGATAGGCATCAAATTGGTTAACAAGCACATTCAATGAGGCAGGCTTACTGGGACATTTTTAATGCGCTTTGTCTAATGACTTCAGATACCTTCGCAGTCAGCCGTTTTTGAAAACATTCTGGTGAAATTAAATTACTGAATTTCTCCTTAACCCTTTTCCTCATATAGATGCTTTCTGACACCTCTGCAGCAGACGGCTTTTTGAAAACATGGCGACAAAACAAGAAATTGCTCAGAACAAGCAATTTCTCATTCTGTCACCATGTTTTCAACTCTATTCAATAATTGTACTATCATTGAAAGGGAGCTTCCAATTTGTTTGGGGTATGTTTTCAAAGTCGTCTGCTGCGAATTTGTTGTATGTGGGAAAGGGTTAATTTTGACACAATCATAAATGTTTTCAACTCTATTCAATAACTATACTTTCATTTACAGTGAGTTTTCATATATTTGCCAAGATATTATCAAAGCCATCTGCTGCTGATTAGTGTATGTTTGCTTGTTTCGTGTTTTGCACAGTTTTTAAAAAAAAATCAGGTATATAACAATGTTTCCATGGTAATTAAGTAACCAGTACTGCTGGTCCATATATCCCGACACCAGCCGTTTCTGCTATTTTAAAAGTATTTGGTTTGACAAGGCTTAGGGCCGGCTGATCGAACCACCGACCTCCCACACCTAGGCCGACACTCTACGACTACACCAATGTGATTTGTTGAAAGTTAGAAAGATATTTTCAAAGTCGTCTGCTGCTGGTGTATGAGGGTTAAACAGGTTAGCAGAAAATAGAAAGCTTACCTATCACAGCATGAACTCTGACGGTAAGTTGTGTCCTCAGTATAAGGGCGTTCTTTCTTCTGCAATATAGAAATAAAACGATGTAGGATTTGTACTTTCTGTTGGACAGAAATGCAAGGAATTTTAATCCTCTGCCAATATGAAGCTACTATATTATTCTAAATAGGTTTTATAATTATATGCGTGAGTCGTGTGTAGATTATATCTACTTCTCCTAATTTTCTAAGACTTGACACTTTTAACAATCTGTATACAAATGTTTGGGATTAAAGAACATGCATTGCTCTGAAAAGTGTGAACAAAACAATATCTATAATAATATAAAATGCATAAATAATGATAAAAGGTAATGAGAAATGTTCAATTCTCTTCCCACATATGCCAAACCTGCAGCACACAACTTTGAAAGCATACGGGCAAAAATATTGAAAATTTCTTAAAATGAAAGTACTTATAATAACTGAATTTAAAGCTAAAAACATGTTGCAAAAGGGGAAATGCTAACTATAACTTAGGATTTTCTACTTTAGCCACAATGTTTTTAACAGTCGTCTGCTGTAGATGTCTCAAATTGCGAGTGCAGGTTTGAAAGGGTTAAAGTAATAATTGCAGTTGAAATCTTTCAAAAGGATGCATAATTCATGTCAATGTGTATAATGTATAGGCATGCACAATCAAGCCATTAAAATGTCATGAATTACATCATCCATAATAAAACCTTATCATTTATTTACACTGAAGGTGCAGCTCATAATTCTTGTGTTTACCATGCATAACATAGGTTTTTAGAGGGAAATTTGTTTTCCCATATATATACAACAGATCTGCAGAAGGATGACTTTGCAATTTACCCAGGCTAAAATATGGAACAATTATCTATAAATGAAAATTAAACTAGAACTATCACTGAAGATGATAAATACCGGCCCAAAACAGCACCTTGACCTACACCATAACTTAACAAGAGTTGTCGGAGGACAATATAGCTCGCCTATCAGGGCCATCGTATATCAGGGCCTACTTCAGAACAGTTAAAGTATTAGGTAAAGTCGCACAGTATCACCTATTGCAAGATAATACACCTTTTCAATACTTTTGACAAAAATTCTAAGTTCAACTAGAATGGAGTGCTCCCCGGAGCACGTGTGTCACCTGCCGGCGCCTTGTCAGAAAATTTAAATTTTTGATAGAAAAGGGGCAATAACTCTGATATAAAAAATATTTGGATTATCCCCCTTTTGTGAACCCATCACAAAAATTGATATAAACATTTGTCAGAAGTTTCAATCCAATCCTTTGAGCAGAAAAAAAGTAATTTGAATATTTGACAGAAAAGGGGCAATAACTCTGATATAAAAATATTTGGATTATCCCCCTTTTGTGAACCCATCATACACATTGATATAAACATTTGTCAGAAGTTTCAATCCAATCCTTTGAGTAGATTAAATTTTTGACAGAAAAGGGCCAATAACTGATATAAAAATATTTGGATTATCCCCCTTTTTGTGAACCCATCATACACATTGATATAAACATTTGTCAGAAGTTTCAATCCAATCCTTTGAGTAGAAAAAAAGTTATTTGAAAATTTAAATTTTTGACAGAAAAGGGGCAATAACTCTGATATAAAATTATTTGGATTATCGCCCTTTTGTGAACCAATCACACACATTGATAAAAACATTTGTCAGAAGTTTCAATCTAATCCTTTGAGTAGAACAAAAGTTATTTGAAAACGTGACGAAAAAAGTGTGACGGACAGACAGACAGACAGACGCCGGATAAAAAAAAAAATAGACAGACAGACGTCGAATAAAAAAAAAAGTAACATTTGTCACAAGTTTCAATCCAATCCTTCGGGTAGAAAAAAAGTTATTTGAAAATTTAATTTTTTGACAGAAAAGGGGCAATAACTCTGATATAAAAATTATTTGGATTATCCCCCTTTTGTGAACCAATCACACACATTGATATAAACATTTGTCAGAAGTTTCAATCTAATCCTTTGAGTAGAAAAAAAGTTATTTGAAAACGTGACGAAAAAGTTTTTGACAGAAAAGGGGCAATAACTCTGATATAACTTGACCTTGACCCAGGGTCAGGACGGGTGTAGTGGGGTGCGTAGATGGACCAATAGTTCCTAAATGTATAAACTAAATATGAAAGCAATCAATGTCATAATAGTGAATGCAGAGTGATATGTTAAACGTTAAACGCAAACCTTAAACCTTGTAACTGAACCAAGTAGAAATGACCTTGACCTTGACCCAGGTGCAGGACGGGTGTAGTGGTGTGCGCAGATGGATGACCAATAGTTCCTAAATGTATAAACTAAATATGAAAGCAATCAATGTCATAATAGTGACTGCAGAGTGATATGTTAAACGTTAAACGCAAACCTTAAACCTTGTAACTGAACCAAGTAGAAATGACCTTGACCTTGACCCAGGGTCAGAACGGGTGTAGTGGTGTGCGTAGATGGATGACCAATAGTTCCTAAATGTATAAACTAAATATGAAAGCAATCAATGTCATAATAGTGAATGCGGAGTGATATGTTAAACGTTAAACGCAAACCTTAAACCTTGTAACTGAACCAAGTAGAACCAAGTAGAAATGAACTTGACCTTCACCCAGGGTCAGGACGGGTGTAGTGGTGTGCGTAGATGGATGACAAATGGTTCCTAAAGGTATAAACCCTTAAAACCCAAATGAAAACCTTAAACACAAACCTTAAACCTAGGTGTCTACGCCACCGCTGACGCCGCCGACGGTGCCGACGGTGCCGACGGTGCCGACGCCGGGGGTAACACATAAGCTCTGCTGTACTTCGTACTGGCGAGCTAATAAAGTAAAAGGGCCATAACTCTGTAAAATAACACATGCAATTGTAAGACCTTAAGGATATGCACATCTCCTCTTGGTATAGAAGCTTCATGTAAAGTTTTATTGAATTCCACCCAGTGGTTTGTAAGAAATAGGCCGGACAAAATATGGCTTCCAGCCGACCGACACAGTGACTCCTATATACCCCCTCTTCTTCGAAGGGGGTATAATTATAGAATTCAATTGAAAAACAAATGTGGCAATTTAAGGAGAAATTGCTCATGAACAACATCAATCTCCTTTTGTCACCATGTTTATAAAAATTAATCTACAGTAAATGCATCAAAATATGACTGCAGAGATTAAGAACATGATTTACGTAACTCGGGTAAAATTGATTGAATGAATTTACTTAACCCTTTCCCACATACAATAAATCTGCAGCAGACAAATTTGATATTGTCGAGTCCAAATTATAAAAAAGAAGATTATTGTATAGAGTTGAAATTATTGTGGCAAATCCTTTTGCCACAATGATTTCAAAAGTCGTCTGCTAAAGAGGCGCCAGAAAGCGTTTTTATGTGGGAAAGGGTTTAAACACCATTTTCATCACCATTTATCTGCATTATATCATTGCAGCTAGTTCACCAGACAATGCATGTCCTGGCTACCTCACACAAATTGAGATACAGCATTCTTTCTGCAGGCAACTGGCTACCTTCCTCCCACATAGACTGTCAGCCTATTTGTGAAAGACAAATGACGCTAGTCGAGATCTACAATGACCTTTGTCAATCATCTTTAAGAAAGAATTGCCAATCCAGGATTCTAACTCGGGACTCCTGGTTGATAGCCCTTGCCGTTAATTTACTAACTGACCAATCACGGCTCAACGTCTAGTAAAACAAGCTCTATATATTAAAATTTCTTAAGGAAGACATTAAACTAAATTGTATCTGATTTGAGGATTACAGAACACACATGTAAATCTTAAATCTATCAAAATGTAAAACATTCAGTAAAATATTCAGTAAGGTAAATATTCAGTAAGGTAAATACATCATGCATATACATACTAAGATTTAACAAATATATATTTCAGTAGTTGCACAAGAGAAAGTTGATGCAAGGCATCAATGTCGCCGGAAAAGACTGCATTGATTTATTTATGTATTCTTGACTTTCCTTAGTCTATTCAAACATTAGGAACGTCGTAATGAAAACATTTGCTTATAAATTTTATATACATACCTATACATTAGGGTATCTATAAAAAATTAACGAAATGTGTACACATTTATCTGGCTTAAATTTAATTTTGCTGTTGTTACTTATTTAAATAATAGTATTCATTCATATAATTTCAATGTTTGTCAATCTTATTCGAATCACAAGGTAAATATCCTGGTATTGCTTTAAAGGGAGGTAATTTGAAGAAAACAAAAGTCTTCAAAAGGAGAAATATATCAGCATTACCGTCTACAGTTTAAATTGTTCTATTGTTTGTGGATTTAAAAATGTTCTTTTTTTCTTATTTCTACATGTACAACGAAATATTGCGGCTTCTCGTTGACGCTTTGCGTCAAACATTCGTCTTGTACTTGTCTAAAATAAAATAATATCACTCGCTTTTTCATATCGAAATGCGCATGCGCGAAAATCGATGTTAAAGGTCACGAAACTACACAACAGAATAGGGTCTATATTTAGCTTAGAAACAGTTCCTACTTTAGATATTCATGGATTAACATTATTAAATGAATTCTACACAAATCAAGACATCTCTTTGAACATGAAAACAACATTTAGTAAGTTAAAATTGCTATTAAAAGGAGAATCCGAAATTGACCTCAATGATGACACATAAGAGTCTGCATTAGGGGGTGTTGGTTCACGTCTTGAAGGGACCACTTTTGTCTTCGTAAATAAGACAAAAAACTTAAATGCGAGTGAAATAAAAAAAACTGCAAACATTAAAAAATCGGAATATTTATTTCATTTTAGATGTGTCATTTATTAGTGTTCGTAAACAACCACAATTGTAATATGTTCAAATCATCTAGATTTGTTTCTTTCTAATAATAAGCCGCCCTCCCATGTGATTTCCGAAAAGCTATTAAAAATAGAAGTCGCGGGCTTCTGCCCGGCGACTAATGATTAGCACAACAGTTTGTATCTACAATCTCTCTGATAAAAAAATATTATCTGTAATGGCTCATCTAAATCACACACACAAAAAATGCATTGAAACATCTTGTGATGTTTCGATCTGAAGCAGAAACAATCAATTTATAAGTGCACATGAAAGCAAGACTGGAATTAGTCCATTAAAAAAAGTGTTAAATTACCAATCTCTTTCTCTACTATAGTATTGTCCATTCACATCTGAATAGTAGCCCTTTCCCACACACAACAAAGTAGCAGTAGGCGATTTTAAAGTCTAAAAGGCAAAAATATTGAAAAAAAAATTATTGATAGAGTTGAAACAATGTTTGAAAAAGTTATCTGCTGCAGTCCGAGGCATCAAGAAGGCGTCTGTATGTGAGAATTTAACCCTTTCCGTCATACGACAATTCTGCAGCAGACGACTTTGAACATATTTTGTCAAAAAAAAGAAAATCTCAATAATTCAATGGATAACCTATGACTAAAAGTGGAAAACATTGTGGCAAAAGGAGAAATTGCTTGTTTTGAGCAATTTCTTCTTTTGTCACTATGTTTTCAAAAAGCCATCTGCTGCAGAGGCGTCAGAAAGCGTCTATATGCGGGAAAGGGTTAAGGGTTAGGCAATTATAGAATTGAGTGAGATTCAGAGATGTCTTGATTTTGGTAGATTGCATAAAATGTTAATGCTCTTAAAATATCTAGATGATTGTACTGTTTCCAGTCTATATAACATACATTTAAAGGTTGTGTGACTTTCAAATCAGACTAAAAAGCAATAAGGTTTTCTTGAGCTTATTTCCGCTCGATCATCTTGTTATCAGGGAATAAATCAAAGAAGATTCTTCTTTACATTTTCTGAACATGCTATCTCAGAACTTCTCCGCACCTTATATAATTATTATCTAGGGAAGCAAACAAACAAGAGCTGTCGGAGGACAGCGCGCTCGACTATTCCACCGCTTATTTAAGTTACCGAGATAATGGACTCTAATGTAGTTGCATGCAAAACATTAACCACAATTTCTTAGTGGGTGATAATTTGCATTATATGCAGGATAGTGTTATTTAACATGATTATTTTCATAGGTTTGATGGTTAGATAGGGTTGTATAACCTTTCAATGGAATGCATCAAGTAGTTACTAAGATATGGACTCTTAATGTAGTTGCACGCAAACCTTTAACCATAATTTCTAAGTAAAAAAAGGGCAACAATTTGCACCATATACAGGATAGAGTTATCTTAATTGGTTGTGTTTATAGTTGTACAATTGGGAAAGGTTGTATAAAGTTTCAATACAATTGTTCAAGTTGTTACTGAGATTACACTCTAAATGTAGTTGCAAAACTTTAACCAGAATTTCTAAGTCCAAAAAGGTCCATAACTTGCATAAAATGCTGGTTGGTAAGGGCTGTATAACGTTTCAATGCAATGCATCAAGTAGTTACTAAGAGATGGTCTCTTTATGTAGTTGCATGCAAAACTTTAACCAGAATTTATAAGTCCAAAAAGGCCATAACTTGCATAAAATGCAGGATAGAGTTATCATACTTGATAATCTACATAGGTGTGATAGTTGGGTAGGGTTGTATAAAGGTTCAATGCAATGCATCAAGTATATACTGAGACGTGGACTCTTAATTTAGTTGCACGCAAAACTTTAACCAGTATTTCTAAGTAAAAAAAAGGGCCATAACTTGCATAAAATGCAGAATAGAGCTATCATACTTGATAATCTACACAGGTGTAATAGTTGGGTAGGGTTGTAGAAAGTTTCAATGCAATGCAGCAAGTAAATACTGAGATATGGACTCTTAATTTAGTAGCACGCAAAACTTTAACCAGAATTTCTAAGTAAAAAAAAGTGCCATAACTTGCCTAAAATGCAGGATAGAGTTATCTAACTTGTTAATCTACATAGGTGTAATAGTTGGGTAGGGTTGTATAAAGGTTCAATGCAATGCATCAAGTATATACTGAGATATGGACTCTTAATTTAGTTGCATGCAAAACTTTAACCAGAATTTCTAAGTAAAAAAAGGGCCATAACTTGCATAAAATGCAGGATAGAGTTATCTTAGATGATAATCTACACAGGTGTGATAGTTGGGTAGGGTTGTAGAAAGTTTCAATGCAATGCATCAAGTAAATACTGAGATATGGACTCTTAATTTAGTTGCACGCAAAACTTTAACCAGAATTTCTAAGTAAAAAAAGGGCCATAACTTGCATAAAATGCAGGATAGAGTTATCTAACTTGATAATCTACATAGGTGTGATAGTTGGGTAGTGCTGTATAAAGTTTCAATGCAATGCATCAATTAAATACTGAGATATGGACTCTTACTTTAGTTGCACGCAAAACTTTAACCAGAATTTCTAAGTAAAAAAGGGCCATAACTTGCATAAAATGCAGGATAGAGTTATCTAACTTGATAATCTACATTGGTGTGATAGTTTGGTAGGGTTGTAGAAAGTTTCAATGCAATACATGTAGTATTTAAGAACTTGCATGCAAAACCTTAACCAAAGTGTGACGTGGACGCCGACGCCGACGCCGACGCCGACGCCGACGCCAGGGTGAGTAGTATAGCTCTCATATTCTTCGAATAGTCGAGCTAAAAATGACCTACAACCTCTTTTATTTTTTACTTATTTTAACACTTTTCTATACCTGCAGGGATGCATCAACATGCTTTGATGCATCTTCAAACAAATTTGACAAAAAAAGAAATTGCTCAAAATTATCAGTTTCTCCTTATGCCCGAGCTAGATTAAATTAAGTTGTATATACTTTCATTATTTAAGACTTTTCACTCCATTTTCAAAGTCATCTGCTGCAAATTGTGTCGATGTGGTCGAAAGGGTTTAAAGGTAAGCCAATCAATTCTAACAGGCAGATAATAATTTACATGTAGAAGGCAGGAAGAATAGGGCGATATTATCTCTCTGTTACCTTCTTCAAAGCTGTAACCAGGAGTCAAATATGTAATTATGCTTTACTTGAAGAAGTTTATAAGATTGTGCAATCTTTTGACTATACTTTTTAACCCTATATATTCCTGATACAAACTTAATACCTTTGACAACTTTGTAGCAAACAACCTTTGGAGAAATTGGAGAAATTGGTAATTTCTCAATCAGTCTTCACAAGGTTGTTCTCTTCTATTTTGGTTGGGAGTTTTTCTAAGTGAATGGGAGGGTTAATCCTGCAGTTATTATTTACACATTTCAAAGGGTGGTGTTATCATTTATCTTCATTATTACCTTGGAATCCCTCTCCAGAGGTTTCCACTACATTTATAATTCACTTCTGAGAGAGATGAGAGAACGCAACACTTTCCCGCATACAACAAAATAATCCACAGCAGACGACTTTGAAAAGATACAGACGAAATATCTAAAACCTCTACAAATAAATGTACATCTTAAAATTATTTGAACAAAGTTGAAAACAATTTATGGGCAAGGCGAAAATGCTCATTGCGTGCAATTTCTCCATTTGTCGTAATGTTTTCAAAAGTCGTCTGCTGCATTTAATGCATCAATATATGTCTGCAAGTGGAAAAGGGTTAAAACTTAACCCTCTCCCTCAATTCTGCAGCAGAGGACTTTGAACACATTTTGTCAAAAAATAGAAAATCTCTATAATTGAATGGATAACTAAATGACTTAAAGTGGAAAACATTGTGGAAAAAGGAGAAATTGCTTGTTTCGAGCAATTTCTTCTTTTGTCACTATGTTTTCAAAAAGCCATCTGCTGCAGAGGCGTCAGAAAGCGTCTATATCAGGGAAAGGGTTAACTGGATTGATGTGCTTTCTATGTGCTTTCTTTACTTTATTTAGCAGAAGAATTTTAAAACATTATAATGAGCAACATCTCCTGTTCCCAGAATGTGTCCTTAAATTATCTCTCCTAAAAACTTAACATATACTATTTATAATATATGTAACTATTTGTATATGAAAATTTCAACTATTTTGTATCAGGAAGAGTCTTAACCCTTTCCCTCATACGACAATACTGCAGCAGACGACTTTGAACGTATTTTGTCAAAACATAGAAAATCTCTATAATTGAATGGATATAATAACCTATGACTAAAAGTGGAAAACATTGTGGCAAAAGGAGAAATTGCACGTTTTGTGCAATTTCTTCTTTTGTCACTATGTTTTCAAAAAGCCGTCTGCTGCAGAGGCGTCAGAAAGTGTCTATATGAGGGAAAGGGTCTAATACTAGCAGATCAAGTAATGGCTCAAAGATAACCTTCACAAATCATTTCCAGGCTTTATGATTGCATCACCACGAATTTTGATACATTATAAGAGTTCATCATGGCAATGATACATGTACATGGGTTTTATTTTGGCCACATCAAAAGAAAACCAAACATCCTGAAAGCCTCTACTTGGAACAGTTATTATCCAAAAACCTATGTTAACCCTTTCCCACATACAACAAATCTGCAGCAGACGACTTTAGAAACATCTAGACCAAAACACAGAAAATCTGTTTAAATGAGGGTATATTTACTGAAAAAAGTTGAAAACATCGCGGCAAAAGAAGAATGTCAAAATGTTTTCAAAAGTCATCTGCTGCAGAAGCATCAGAAAGTGTCTATATGCGGGAAAGGCTTAAGCATACATATGATATGAACATAAATTGCCATTAATTTCGAAATTTTCCAAAGGTCAAATTTCTTGTGATATAATAAGAAATGTGTTTGTTTACTTTATTGATTGATTGGAGTTTTACACCACTTTCACCTGTATTTCAGTTATATTACTGCGTCCAGTTCACCTTACATGTTTCTTGCCTTTCTCCCACCTGTACTCCACACACCATTACTCCAAGGCAAATGGCTATACCTAATATCACATAGATTATCTTGCCCCTAATGATGGAAGTTAGTGACACTTAGTCAAATGACTTCATAATGTGTTTCCTCAGTAATTTACCAGAACTTCTTAATCTCAACAAGCATCAGATCTGCAGGAGACAAATTAACTTTTTTAAAAAACATTCTGGCAAATGGAGAAATTGCTCATTAAGAGCCATTTCTTCTTTTGCCGCAATGTTTTCAAATCTACTAAATAACACAACTTCTATAGTAGTAATTTTTACCTATTTGTGCCAATTAAGTTACTTTCAATGTCGTCTGTTGCTGATTTATTGTAGAGGGAAAGGTGGGAAAGGGCTATTGCAGTATTGCAGTTACATATTAACCCTTTCCCCCATATAGACGCTTTCTGACGCCTCTGCAGCAGACGGCTATTTGAAAACATAGTGACAAAAGAAGAAATTGCACAAAACGTGCAATTTCTCCTTTTGTCGCAATGTTTTCCACTTTTAGTCATAGGTTATCCATTCAATTATAGAGATTTTCCATTTTTTGGCAAAACATGTTCAAGTCGTCTGCTGCAGGATTGCCGTATGGGGGAAAGGGTTAAATGAGTTGCTGATTTGTTGTATGTGGGTGGGAAAGGGTTACTGCAAAAATGTGTAAAGGGAAGAACTTACTGATACCAAAATAACAGGTAGTGCAGCTGAATGGCTAATTGTGAAATATTACAGGAGGCTACTGATTAACCAAGTTGGCTGGAAATGATAACCTGGAAGTGTGAGGGTTTACCTCTCCCCTCAAAAAATCTTATTATTTCATTTCAATTTCTTTGCCTGGAAGTTATTTTCAACAAAGCTGAATGAATGAATGTATATTGTTTTATGGCGCATCGACAGCTAAGGTCATTTAGCGCGCAATTAAATTTAATTATTCATGATCCCTGGGTAAACAAACCAGTACTAGGCTAGAAAATGTGCCTTGCCCAAGGGCACTCCACCATGACCGTAGTGCCGCGACTGGGGATCGAACCCGGGACACCCGGTTTCGAAATCCCCGACACTAACCACTCGACCACAGCGGATTCCTCAACAAAGCTGAGGCCCTTCAGTTTGTGTGTTTGATTTGGGAGGACTTGTACACTGTTTTCAACAGTATTTCAGTTGTATCACCAAGGCAGAACAATTATCCTTTATATGTGGGTGACTATTAATTATAACCAATATTTATGGCTAGAAAACAAGCTTATATTAAGTTAGTTAGAAAAGACATTAATTCAAATACATGTTTTTCTTGTTCCTATTTTTCCATATGCCTTCAACCCTTTTTGAAGCAGACTACTTTGAAATACATTAAGGCAAAACAATGGAAATCTCCATGAAAGTGTAATTATAAAATACCTGAAGTTGAGCGAAAACTGTGTGAAAAAGAGGAAATTGGTCATTATGAGCAATAAAAGCTCATTATGACCAATTTCTCCTTTAGTCTCAACGTTTTCAAAAGTTGTCTGCTGCAGATGATGATCCAAATGAATCTGCAGCATACATTAAATTTGCAGCAGACGACTTTGAAATTATAAAAGCCAAAATATAGAAAATCTCTATAAATGATAGTTTTAAATTATTGAATAGAGTTGAAATCAATGTGGCAATTAATGGAGAAATTGCCAGAATCATTTCAAAAGTCGTCTGCTGTAGAGGCATCAGAAAGCGCCTGCATGTGGGAAAGGGTTAGGAATAATTTTGAGAATTCATGCGAAACCTATTGTCCCAACATTTTGTCTATTTTTTATTTATCTATTTAACTCCTAAGTAAGTCAGATACATATGATAAACATTTGGGATTATTTCTTAACTGACTGCCTGCTGAGCTGAAGACAACCTGTCTCTGAAACACCTGCCAAAGGATCATGTTCTTCCTGGAGGAACTAAACCAACCCTTCATATTTTAAAAATAATGCCTTGTTTGTATTGTGTTTTACACCACTTTTAACAAGTGTTCAGTAATATCACTGCTTTTCCTGGGCATGCAAACAAAATTGTTACCTGACACCAATGCTAACTTCAAAATCCGGAGTTTCAAGGAGGGAAAGCCATGTAACAACCATTATTCTTTGAAGTCTCTGGTAAGACCCAGCCAGGGATCGAGTATCTGACATACTGCATCCGAGGTTCAGGTGCTATATAATGGCACTACGTACATATCACAAGGACCAAACATAAGCAAATGTTTTAACTATCCTTGGCAGCATTGTTGTGTTGCAGACACATAATTCAGTTTGATGTATTTTTCTAATTTATTTATTGGGGTTTTACGCCGCTTTCAACAATATTTCAGTTATATCACGGCGACAGTTCACTTATTCATGATCCCTGGGTAAACAAACCAGTACTAGGCTAGAAAATGTGCCTTGCCCAAGGGCACTCCACCATGACCACAGTTTGATGTAATACATGATATAGCCATCATAATTATGCAGATAGGTAGTTTGTCAGGTCACATTGGTTTTTTTCATTCAAAATCTGTCAGCTGGTATTAGAATTTGCTGCAATTAAGTATCGGCATAATTTTGGAAATTCATAAATCATTATGAAATCATAGTCAAAATGATGAATGTGTGATGCATAAATTATATTTCAAACTTGATTTTCTCCAAAAAAATAGATATTTCATATATATATATCTATCTTGTTATATTCTTGTTACCTATAATACATTAATTGGCATATAATAATATTCAGGAAACAGCTGTCTTTATTTGTATCAACAAACACACCGGAGTCATGCTGTAAATCTAAACCGATTACTGATACTTTCAACATGACCAATATGGACCATCAAATAACACTACCAGCTACATTATAGAGCCATTTGCTTTGCCTCGTTGGCAAATTCCATTTCAGAACTTTCTTGCAATTTTCCATTGATCTTAAATTGAACCTTTTTCAACACTCATTCTATTACTTCATGATCCCTTTGTGAATAACTTATTTTAGTACTCTTTGCTAGGAAAAGTTGTGCCTATTAAGTTTACTTCATGATCCCTTTGTGAATAACCAGTCCTCTTTGCTAGGAAACATTGTGCCTAGTTTAAGTTCATGATACTGCAGACCGCCTCGGTTGTGTTACAAGTGGTATAGCATCTGCCTCGGGTATGTCGGGGAGGTCACAGGTTTTGATCCCTGGTCGGGTCAAACCAAAGACTTTAAAAATGGTAGTAATGGTTTTTTAAGGCTCCTTGGCTCTCTGAGGGTTGCGGGGTAAGCATTACGACTGAATGGCTGGTGTCAGGATAAATGAACCAGTAGTATTAACCCTTTCCCTCATACGACAATTCTGCAGCAGACGACTTTGAACGTATTTTGTCAAAACATAGAAAATCTCCATAATTGAATGGATAACCTATGACAAAAAGGAGAAAACATTGTGGCAAAAGGAGAAATTGCACGTTTTGTGCAATTTCTTCTTTTGTCACTATGTTTTCAAAAAGCCGTCTGCTGCAGAGGCGCCAGAAAGCGTCTATATGAGGGAAAGGGTTAAAGGTCAATTATCCAGGAAATGCAGTGAAATAACTGAAATATTGCTGAAAGCAGCGAAAAGCATCATACAAATCATTACTACAGTGAGCACAAGGATCATAACCTAGATGTCCAATCTCTGAGATCTAGCATGTTAAACTCTCGTATATAATGTACATGGGAAAGAAATAACTAATAATCTTTTCACACAATTAGTTGTCCATTCTGTCACAATATATTATTTTACATTGTGCCCTTTTTCATCGACTGTCCAGGTTTACTGCGCATTTACATTCCAATTTTGAATAAAGTCTGAAATTTGCATAATAATGTGCATACTGCACTATGTAATATATTTGAGACTAGACATGCAAATACAATATTCTAAACTACTGAAATATGCATGAGAAAAAATGATTATTCTTAATCTTTTGATGCATCTACAGCAGATGACTTGGGAAAACATTGTGGAAAAAGAAGAAATGGCTCATAACGAGTCATTTATAATTCTCCATTTGCCACAATTTTTTCATATTTATGCCAAGATGTTTTCAGTCATAATTAATGCTGCAGATTTACTGTATGTGGGAAAGGGTTAATGTCTATCAATTTTTGCTGATTATGCTAAAATGCTAATGATGAACATATTGAAATAGAATGCACTATATATGATATTGATTTTAAAATGATTATGTAACATTATATTATTTAGTACATGTATATTTTATAGTATACGGTACAAACTATTAACAGATACAGTTTATTCCTTTTCCTGATAGGTCCACCTTTTTATTTGTGTGCAGCCGGCAGCATAGTTTAAAAACATTGTGCTACAAAAGTGCATATTTCCAAGATATTTCTTTTTTCATATAATTTCATTTAAATATTTAACCGTTTCCCTCATTAAACAGATTCTGCGCAGCAGACGACTTTAAAACTGTCCCGCAAAAAGATAGAAAAATCTATTTAAATGAAAGTACAATAATTGAACAGATCTAAGGTGAAAACATGGTGACAAAATGAGAAATTGCTCGTTTTGAGCAATTTCTTCTTTCGTCGCCATGTTATCAAAAAGTCATCTGCTGCAGAGGCGTCGGAAAGCGTCTATATATGAGGGAAAGGGTCAAGGTTTATATATATAAGGTAAATTGTAAACATAATGTTGGATTAGCGTCACACAAAAACAGACCTTTGGGACTTTAATATCAGGCA
This sequence comes from Serripes groenlandicus, assembly GCA_031761405.1. NCBI lineage: Eukaryota > Metazoa > Mollusca > Bivalvia > Cardiida > Cardiidae > Serripes > Serripes groenlandicus. The sequence continues at coordinate 24,387,475 of JASEVX010000010.1, forward strand.
AGTCTCTAAATCAGCCTACCATTTGACTTAACCCTTTCCCTCATACGACAATTCTGCAGCAGACGACTTGGAACGTATTTTGTCAAAATATTGAAAATCTCCACAATTGATGACAAAAAGTGGAAAACATTGTGGCAAAAAGGAGAAATTGCATGTTTTGTGCAATTTCTTCTTTTGTCACTATGTTTTCAAAAAGCCGTCTGCTGCAGAGGCGTCAGAAAGCGTCTATATGAGGGAAAGGGTTAATGGTCTGATTGGGACCTACCCAGTTCAGCATTTAGTCATACAAGAAACATATTTGGTATCTCAGGATTACTATAAAAAAAAAAAAATGTTCAAAAAAAACCTAATGGTGTATTTTTGTGTGGCGCGGCTCATAATATGTAAACAGCCTTAAAGGGATAACAAGAAAGACCTACAAAATACTCCCCAGGTAAGGTGTGATTTATGACCCTCTTCAGTATGTAACCTAATCCAATTTGCTTACTGTCCTTTATTCATGTATCATGGCATATTATATACAACAAAATGCATGTGACTCATCATTCTGACAATAACATTCATTTTAAACCTATCCCACATACAGCGGCTTTCTGAGGCCTGTGCAGCAGACAACTGTTGAAAACAATTCTGGCAAAAGGCGTAATTGCTCAGAATAAGCAATTTCTCCTTTTGCCACGGTGTTTTTAACTTTATTTAACTTTAATCAATAATTGTTATTTTATTTAAAGAGAGTTTCCATATATTTGACTTAATTAAATGATTTCGAAGTTGTCTGCTGCAGATTTAATGTATTGCGGGGAAGGGTTAAAAGACTTTTGTTTAAGCTGACATCTATTTTCACTATACTAATTAAGACTTACTACTAAACAAGGCTACTAATGTCGCTCAGTAAACAACATATATAAATATTAAATATAATAACTTTTGGTTCTGTCCTCTTTTGTACTTAACCCGAAAGTACTGTCACGCTAAATAGGCTTAACCCTTTCCCTGCTCCTGCAGATGCACTAAATAATATCTGTAGCCGATGCATTTTGAAAACTTTGTCAGGCAAATCGAGAAGTTGCTCAACAATAATTAAACAATTATTACATATCATCTTAAGGCTCTGTCACACACTACTGATGTACCTCGCCGGAACTAAACCGGAGCACACAATTAACAACGGAGCTCCGTCTAGAAAGCACTTGAAAAATCACAATTGGGTGTAGCAATACCAATGTATTGTTGTATAACATTGCTAAGAACGGGAGTACATCGTTAGTACATTGGCAGGACTACGGTATCACATATGTACAATTACAGTACACATTGATGCCACGCGGAGAGCCGCCGATCTATTACGGGGCGCTACGGGTGCTCTACTGACATTAACGAAGCCATACCGGAGTACTGCCGTTGTAGTTCCGTTGCTCGCTCCGGCAGCGCAATGCAGACATTTTTGAGCATGTTAAAAAAATGATACCGTCGCCTGCCGTTGCCGATGTCCTGACGATGTACTACCGTTCTTAGCTATGTGAACTATGTTGCACTGCCGAACTAGTACCGATCCCCGAAAATCGCTAAATTAGTGCTCCGGTATAGCTCCGGCAAGCCAAATCGGGTAAGTGTGACAGGTCCTTTAGAGATTTTCAATATTTACCTAGAATGTTTCTAAAGCTGTCTGATGCAGATTTGATGTATCACAACTAGTTACAATAAACTAAACTATAGGTTAACCCTTTCCCTCATACAGAGACGCCTCTGCAGCAGACGGCTTTTTGAAAACATAGTGACAAAAGAAGAAATTGCTGCTCAAAACAAGCAATTTCTCCTTGTGCCACAATGTTTTCCACTTTTAGTCATAGGTTATCCATTCAATTATATTCTATTTTTTGACAAAATATGTTTGAAATCGTCTGCTGCAGAATTGTTGTAAGAGGGAAAAGGTTAACAGGTCCGTGTCAAACAATAACTTCCTCATGACTTACTAAAACTCTATGCTGGTCAGGTATCAAGAAGAAGAATATCATTATGGGGCAGAGCAATTTCTACTTTTGCCACAATGTTTTCAAAAGTTGACTGCTGCAGTTATGTGTGCATTTGGAAAAGAGTTAATTTCAACCAACAATTCGAGGTAGGGTTTATTTGATAAGAGTACAACTATACATGTATAAGACAGTTTGGGACAGTCATTTCAATACAACAGGTAAAGCTTTCTAACACAATAAGATCTCAGCTTTTGCTAAGCTGATAATTAAGTATAAAAGACATCTTCACAATGATCTAATCAACATTGCTTATCAGTAGGAACTGCACTTTCATACTAATACGATATTCGTAATCATCCACTTTAAATATTGGGAATCATCAAATTAAATTTTTCTTCAGATTGTTTCAGAACTTCTCAAACCATTACGCAGAAGATTCTGAAATCACTGGTGAAACATGAGAAATTGTTCAAAATGAACACTTTCTCTCTTATTTTGCATCAAATATGTATCAAAATTATACTTTCAATTTTGCAGATGTTTCTTCAAAAAGTTTTGAACATTGCTTTTTAAAAAGATTATGAATTCAATTTTCAGCAATGACAGCACAGTTCCATCCTGTAAGGCACTGGACATTTCACGTTGACATTAAGTTCATTCTTCATTCCTGATCTAAAGAGTAATTAACTTTACCTTCGTTTTTTATTCCCATAGGTTACATGTATACTGAAGTTGTGGAGGAGAAATACATATTATTATCATTCATCGATCCTTGACATGCTGCTTATTAAAACTAAATACCAAATAAAAGTTGCTCATTAGAATTGGGTGTATAAAGCTTTAACCTTTTCCCACCTGCAGACGCATTTTGATACAACTGCAGCATACAACTTTTGAAAGCATTGTTGCAAAAGGAGATATTGCTTTTTATGAGCATTTAAATTCACCATGTGCAACAGTGTTTTCACTAATTTCTAATTAAACTTTCAATTATAGAACTTTTGAAAGCATTGTTGCAAAAGGAGATATTGCTTTTTATGAGCATTTAAATTCACCATGTGCAACAGTGTTTTCACTAATTTCTAATTAAACTTTCAATTATAGAGATTTTCTATATTTGTACCTGGCAGTAGATATTTTCAAAGTCGTCTGCTGCACTGGTTCGCAGTATGTAGGAAATTACATATTTTGTACATATTATATATTTTGTTTAGAGCTATTATTATACCATTGAACATCTAAAAACTATAGGTCATAAATGTACACAACATTACATAGGTGAAAATGTTTCAATTGTTTCCAAACTTAACCCGCGTCTCACAATGCCATAACAACATTGTTAATTTTTATAACATAAACCAGAAATTTTAAATCAAAATTTGACAAAACAGATACCATATGTTTAAAATTCTACGGTTTTCGGATATATGAATTGCGTTAGAGGGATATAAGATTAAGGAAAATCATCATTAAATTTTGCGGATTTGTTGTATGTGGGAAAGGGTAAATGAACCATTTCTCTTTTCACTAATTGATTCCAAGCTTCACATGCTGCAGAGTACAGAAGCATCACAAGTTGTCTATCTTGTAGAGGTTTACAGCATGAAATACTGATACATATTTATTTATACATCTGAATAGAGAATATACCCATTGTAACGAGTTTGGGTAATGTTTCAAAAGCATGACTGAAAATGCATGCAGACATCACTTGAGTGGTTTTCAAAGACTTTGAAGGATCTATTGTTTTAAAGCACATTTATGATTGAAATGAAAGTTTCAAGAGTTTGGGTTGATGAGAATTGAAACAATGGATTGCTTCAACTTATGATTTGGAATTCATACTTCCTATGATATTCACATAATTGAGAGTGATATATATAAAGTATATGCTATATATAATACTAATATATATATAAATGTTTAAAATCAGTTATCTAGAGTTTCATTTTCATTTTTCTTGGAAATTGGGCTTTAAAAACTCCAATGATCCGAAAATGTAGATTGGTTCCAACAGAATTGGAAAGTTAAACGAGACTTTAATTTACCTGTAAGTTGATGTTTGACTATAATTCTGTTGGAACCAATCTACTGAGAATTATAGGCCCGCCCTATGACCAAACCAATGCAGAAATGACCATTTCCAAGAATTCCATCTCTGAGCGTCTGAAGATGCGTCACATGATAGGTCAAAGTTCACTCCTATGATTCTCAGTAGATTGGTTCCAACAGAATTATAGTCAAACTTCACCTTACAGGTAAGTCTCATTTAACTTTCCAATTAATTTGAACCATGTTACGTACACTGTTATATATATTATGAATGCCAAATTACTCATAAACAACAAGCAGTCAACTAATAAAATTCTAGGCTGAACAATGGAAAATCTTTAGAATTGGAAGTATAATTGTTGATTGGTTGAAAACATTGTGACAAAATAAGAAATTGCTCATTTTTAGCATTTCCTGACCTTTAGTAACATTATGTTTTCAAAAGTTGTATATCTTTGATGCAAATTTAGCCTCAAAATGTGTCTGCACGAGGGATTTATATCTGGATACATCATATATCAAATCATTTTGATACCTGACATGCTTTTTTATTCTCCCCTCACGATCAAACGAACCTCCTTACTAATATAATCAACAACAGAATTAAACTGGTTCTCCATTAACCCTTTTTTCTTCAAAAGGCGAATTTGCTCAAATTTTTTGTCTTCTGCCACATTATTATGTATTTCAAAGACTTAATTGTCTAGATTAAGCTGATGATAAATGTGCCAAAAAGCATCTATGTGGGAAAAGGTTTAAACAAAGAATTAAGTCTAAATAAATGTAACATTTAAACGCAATTAACTTATTTAAAGAAAAGATCAGATCGTTTAAAACAAATTCTCAATCTTAATAAGACAGAACACAAGCTTTTTCAATCCCTGGCGCTGGCAATATGACAAAATACTGTTACTATTTTGGTACTTACTTCAAGTAACATCATGATAAACATTATAATTCCCTTGGCTATCTTATAGGCGCAAAGTAAAATGTATGTTTTGAACCTTTCTGCAATTTAAAGCATTATCATAAACCCTTTCCTACCTGCAGAAGCGCGATAATTTCAATGCATTTACAGCAGATAACTTTTCAAAATAATTTGATCCATTTCTCTTTGTGCCACAACAACTTCAACCAGCTCTTCAGTAATTATATTACTTTCATTTATACCGATTTTCCATAATTAATCTCAATGTTTTCAAAGTTGTCGTTTGCAGATTTGTTATATGTGGGAAAGGGTAATAATCTTCTAATTAGCCAATCACTTAAGATGTTTTCTAACTGAAACTGTCTTAATAATCTAACCCAATACAGGTGACTTTTGATGCCTATATATTGCAGATGACGACTTCCTCAAGATTTCCATTTTCCCGAATGTTTTGAACTTGGCATACATTTTTTTCTTCTTCTAAGATGCTTTCAAAGTGGACAACTATCAAGATGTCATTACAGGTAACTGGATATCAAAATGTCACCATATCCTGTAAATGACTGAATATTCAATAAACCTTTCCATTCAGTTATATGACAACCTTAATCAACATAATGTCACTTAATTAGTAAGCTATCATCTCTTATTGCCACTTAATGTATTCGAAAGGCGTCATTACTGCATACATCATCTGCATGTAAGAATTATTTATTAGTTAGGGTTTAATGCATTAATCTCAACATTTTTTCAATCTAGTATCACTGCAGCCATTTCACCTATTCATCTGTTTCCTGGCTTTCCCACACCAGTACTCAACACAACAGAATTTCCAAGTAACTTACTGACTGACTTTAGCCCATTAGTGGAAGACAAATCACCCTCAGGTCACATTGACTTTTGTCAAATGTCGGAAAGATTGTTGGACAAGCTGTCGTTAGAACTCACAACCCCTGGATTGACACTCAGCCAGCATTGCAACCAACTGAGCTACCAGGGCTGAAGGCCAGCATGTGGGAAAGGATTTAATTTCCTTTCCCCCTTTTTGTTTGCAAGTTGGATAGGGTAAAAGATAGAGGGATAATTGCAGGTCACTCAATCTGTTCCAGTGCCATATATAACATGTCAACTCTAATTTATCCTATTGTACTTGGGTACTCACTATATAACCATTTACCTGGTATGCTATTTCAACAGTCCGACATCTTAAAAAATTTGTGTAACCTGTTATCTGAGACAATGAAGACTTATTATCTTGATTGAGAATTTAAAACATCATGGGAAAAGGAGAGCGCCATGCATCTCCTTCTTTCCTAACTGTATTTCAAAAGCTGTGGCATGCACAGGCATCTTAACTCTTCCTACCTATACAGACGTATTTTGACGCAGCTGCAACAGCAGACTTTTGAAAACAGTTACGGCAAAAAAAGAAATTACTTCTGATGTTTTTCAACTTTTTGCAATATTTTCATTTATACCGATTTTTCATAGTTTTGTTGTATGCCTTGTGGGAAAGGGTTAAGGCTAATAACACCTAAGCAATCCCTTTAAACAATTACAGCTTTATGCTTTAATTATAATGTAACTAAGATCAATGCAAACCACAATTGACAAATGAGCTGTCCCACCAGAAAACCAACATTGTGGACTCTGCATGTGGTATCGACATGACTGAACCTAATTGCCGCGCAGGCTAACCCAGACAGACAATTTTCCCCTTCTGTGGATTTTCTGTTTCAGGAATCATTACTTTGTACCCCCAGAGACGGAATGTGTCGGCCCGGTTTAGCCTCGCGGACTGCACAGGCTGATTTGGGACGATACATTACACAGAGTCCATAATGATGGTTTTCTCGTGGAAGGGATCAAATGGTTTTGAACTTCAAAAGGTAATTAACTTATAAATAATATTTTTCTACAAGAACTTGTATATTTAAACCAATTTCCTTTGTTCCTGTCATAATCACTTTTTAACCCTTTCCCACATACACAAATCTGCAGCCGACATATTTGAAAATATCTTTGCGAAAATATGAAAAATCTCTATAAATGAGTATAATTATATAAATAATTGAATGAAAAGAGTTGAAAACATTGTGGCTAAAGGGGAATTGCTCATAATGAGCAATTACATGACTTTTGTCAGTGTTTTCAAGAGTCAGCTTCTGCAGATGGGTCTATAATTTGGGAAAGGGGGTTAAGGAATCTTAATTGTGACAAGTAAAGATCTCGATCTATCCATTTCTGGTACTCTGCAAAGACTGATCAGGATCTTCCCTGTATATATCTGATTGCACAAGAACACACATCCTCGAAGCATCATGAGAATGGGTCGGACCAAAATCTGCCTTAGTATAAAAGTATATGCAATTTGATCAGAATTGAGTTCAATTTTAAACCTCAGATGCCAGTTTTTGTATGACATATATTGGCTCAAATTAGCGTGAACAACAACTACAAACAATAATTGCAGCAATTTGTATAATTACTGTCTTTACAGCCATAGTTTCAAATCTTTCCCACATACAACTTATGAAATCCGAAGCAGGACCTCGAAAAGATAAAAGAAGAAAATATGGAAAATTTCTATAAATGACAAAACATTATGTATGAGGGAAAGGGTTAAACATTACAATGAAATGTTTATTACGATAATTATATTAGGGCATTTAAACATTACAATGACTAGGCAGGATGTATAAGGGTTACTTCCAAGTTATAACCCTTTCCGACATACTACAAATCAGCAATAGATGACTTTGAAAACATTACGGCATAAAAATATTCTGTATAAATGAAAGTCAAGTTACTGAAAGGAGAAGAAAACATTGTGACAAAAAGTAAATACTTTGGCAACAAAGTCGTCGCTGCAGACGCATCAGAAAGTGTCTGTATGAGGGAATGGCTGAAACGGCATTTACTCAAATTACTACTCAGGATTTTGCACATCTGAATTTAATCTCTTTGACATTTACATTAACATTCTACATTTAAATAGCAGTCAAATTCAGGAGTGTATAAATGTTATGAAGAAGCAGGATAAATTTTTAAAGTAGACGGGTGTTAAAGGGTCTAACCCAATAGGTAACATGGGGCAAACCGAACAAGTTGCCGGGCGAGGATGCTTAAATACCAGCTAGGGTGATTTTACCGCCTCCCTCCCCCTTTCTACACCCCTGCAAATTATATATGGAAGAGTGTGGAAATTATCTTGTTGAAAGTTAGGAACCTCATAATAATTTAAGTTAACTCAGCCCGGCTGTATAATAGGTTTTCCGAGTATTCGTACAACTTTCCAGGAATACTTGGGGATAATCTGTCACTTTCCATGGAAACTCAAGTATTTTTAACTGGACACCCCATAACGGTTTTGTGGACACCGTGGAATGGTTCCATGGACACCCCGGAGTATTCGGACCATTTCAAGCGTTTTCCGCATTTTAACATTAAATTCCTCGTTTTTTTCCTTGGTTTCCCTGTATTTTCCGTGTATTTTTGTATTTTCAGTTCACGGAAAAGCTACAGCCGGGATGAGTTTACTTAAATTAATATGTCAAGCATAAAATCAGCTTCATCTCTGACCCTTTCTCACTATCAATAAATTGGCAACTGACAACTTTGAAAACTTACTAAAATTTGTATTAATAACATTTTAAAAATCGCATAAGAGAACTTTGAAAACATAATGTTGCAAAAGGAGAAATCACTCATTGTGAGGAGAATTATAGTTTAAGTTAGATCTGGCCTAGATAAGGAATCTTCTTGCTGAAATGTTTCATTGCATGGTTATGGAGATCAAAATTAATAAGGATTTATGGATAACAGTTTTCCCCAAAACAATAAATACACAGCAGATGATTTGAAAACATCCATACAAAAATATGAAATGAAAATTCTCATCACATGAAAGTGTTACTTAATTATGAATGGATTTGAGAAATATAGGCAAAAGTAGAAATAAATTATTTTGAGCATTTCCTTTCTCTTTTGCCACAATCATCTTAACCCTTTCCCTCATATAGACCCTTTCTGACGCCTCTGCAGCAGACAGCTTTTTGAAAACATAGTGACAAAAGAAGAAATTGCTCAAAACGAGCAATTTCCTCTTTTGCCACAATGTTTTCCACTTTTAGTCATAAGTAATCCATTCAATTATAGAGATTTCCTATTAATTATTGGACAAAATTATGTTCAAAGTCGTCTGCTGCAGAATTGTTGTATGAGGGAAAGGGTTAAAAGTCCCCTGCTACAGATGCATCAAAATGTATCTGCAAGTAGAAAGGCTTATATATACTTCTAAGAGCTAATAGTGAGAGATGTAGAAAAAAAATGATACAAGGGGTAAACAAGATTTATGATATTTACAAACTGTTCATTGAACCCTCTTCACATAGCTATATATTTACCCGATATTACCAATTACCGAATATGTATCAAAAAGATAAAAGATAGCCTCAAAGTGTTATTACTTTACACCAGCCATTATCATACCCGTATCGCATCAACCTACTTGGTTGAACGCAGCTTGAATTGTCCCAAAAACAAAACATCTTTCAGTAAAGGACACCGAGCGAAGATAAATAGTACAATGACATTTGTAAATATTTTAAAGTAACTGAAGGGGGTTGTATTTTAAAGAGATAAAATTTAAAATACAGAGCTCTCTACATGTGGGCATGTAGAAGATATTTTATTTGATGATTAAATAAATTATGTAATCAACATAGATTATATAAGCATCCTTTTCCTTCCACTTCATTTTGTGTTTCACTATATATATAATGTTAAATTAGCTGTAAATGATGGTATTTCAGCCCTTAGCCAGTAAATAGTGTTACAGCCAAGAGAAATATCCTGAAGCTAGTTGGGTTTTAGAGCAAATTTGAACCTGCCCATGGGGAAAGGTACATTAGGTGTCACATTCCTGAACAGTGTAGGTTTGCATTAGTGAGTGAGTCTTTACATGTGGCCCAGTCTTATCAGAATCTACACAAATTGACAAACACTTCTGACAAGCTATATATATATAAGTATTTTAAATGAACAGTTTTGATATTAATCAGACAGTGAGGGTTCACAGGCTGATCTTAATCTAATATTTTAAAAAATACGACTTTTTCCTTTCCCCATTGTAAGGACTCAAATCTTAATCATTGTATAATTTTGTTATCGGATGGCCTTTTCCTTAGATTGATTGATTGGGGTTTAACGCCGTTTTTAACAATTTCTCAGTCATATCACGGCGGCCAGTTTACCTACTCATGTGTTTCCTGGTTTTCTCAGACCAGTACTCCACACAACAATCTTCCCAAGCAACTGGCTGCTTTTCCACATAGACTTAGCCCATTGGTGGAAGACGAATGACGCATGTCGCAATGACTTTTGTCAAATGTCGGAAAGAAAGTTGGCCAAGCCGGGATTCGTACTCACAACCCCTGGATTGGCAGCCCGCGTCGTTACCAACTGAGCTACCGGGACTTTTCCTTAGAACAGATCTATGCCATTTGATGCCTCTGCAGCATATAATATTGACTTAAAAAAACATTGTTGATAAAATTAGCTCGAAATGCGAAGCTTCTCTTTTTCGTAAAAGGATTTCAACTCCGTTTGTCAGAGCGTTAGACCTACTTGCAACTTCCTCTATAGCAAACTTTTCACAAGATAATTGTTCATAGCAAAGAAGCATAAAACATTGTGAATGAATATTCTGAGGACTAGATAAGGAGGAGTAAACACCTCTTTTCCCATCAATATCTTTTGTATGACTCCACATAGCCCTATGTAAATGGTACTCAAAAGAATCATCTCACTGAGACGATTCTATCAAGTACCCAGAACATATGGTTTGAAAGTAAGATAAGGATTTCGCGATGTGAAATACTCGTCTTATCTAGAGCTCTGAATTTTTTATAAATTTTACATTTCTGCATATCTGATTTGTATTGATTGAATTGGCTGTAATAATTTATCTATCATTATAAACATTCATTTTGAATAAATGAACCAATTGTTTTTGATTGACTATAGAGTTTTTAGAAGTATTCCAGTTATATCACAGCTGCAAGTTCATCTATCCATGAATGTTCTGTCTTTCTCAGTCACCCTGTAGCTCAGTCGGTAACGACTCGGGCTGTAAATCTAGGGGTTGTGAGTTCGAATCCCGGTTCGGCCAACTGCCTTTCCGACGTTTGACAAAAGTCATTGCGACATGCATCATTCGTCTTCCACCAATGGGCTATATATAAGTCTATGTGAAAAAGCAGCCAGTTGCTAGGGAAGATTGTTGTGTGGAGTACTGGTCTGAGAAAACCAGGAAACACATGAGTAGGTGAACTGGCCGTCGTGATATGACTTGAGAAATTGTTAAAAACGGCGTTAACCCCAATCAATCAATCAATCAATTCTCAGTCACCACTAACAAACACAACATTCTTTGACCAAACAAGTGGCTCTCTTTCTAAATAGATCTTTTCAACCCATTTTGGTGGAAGATGATAGACACTGCATGGTCTCTCTCATGTGAGAGAATGTTGGTCAAGTCAACATTCAAACTGGCAACCCCTTGATTGACAGCCCTAGTCGCCACAGACTAAATTATCAGTGCTATCGGCCAAACTGAACAAGGATTTAAGAGTATGAGTGCATAACACTGTTTATCAGTAGATGCTCTATTTAGTTAGATATGTAGACGGCAATAAATTTAAACTGCCTGCAGCAAAAAGAATACAAATAATCAAAGATCAAAAGGCAAGCTGATATCAGATAACAGTTTAAACATTGGTCTATTTTCTGTAATTGGTAAAACCTGTGGTTTATTCAAACTTACTTTAAGACATTTAAACAGATACTTTTTTTATGGGGTTTTCACCCTACTCAAACTTTTAAAGTTTATAACCTTAACAAAATGACTGATTGAAGTTTAAAGCGACTGAACTCCAGATACCCAACTGTCGAAGAAAAATAAAATTTCCAATTTTAAGAAAATAAAGTGTTATTTTTGTATTTAGGGCATTAAAATATGATAACTGACATATAACATACCCCTATAATCGGTGAGATTTTCTTGTTTTCGATACTTTTTCCATCGCAAATTCTACCCTGTCAGTAACGGGGTAAGTATTTTTAAATAGGAAACCCCTTCATCGGGACAATCGAAAACGACTCAAGTTCACTTTATTGATAAAAAACGATACATTTTCTACCCTGGTTTTACTTGGATAACATAAAGAATAACATTTAGGGCGAATTAATTTTTTTTTTTTTTTTTTTTCCGTGCCATCTGGATTTCAGTCGCTTTAAATTAACACTGTTTAAACATTATTTCAGTTATATACCACTGCAGTCAGCTAGTTCATCTAACCATGTGTAACCGGGATTTTGCACACATACTATAATTCGACAAATTGCTTTTTTCCAATGTGTACTTATATATATAAGCCCATTGGTTGCAAGAAGACCAAATTTTAATGATGCTCTGTCACGAGGACTTTTGTACACCCGCCATTGCAAGGAATGAATGGCCAAGCCTAAATTGACATTCCTTCTTAGTCATTTAAATGCTGAGCTGTTGGCAGTGTGTATGTGTATACCATGTGACTTTGACGTCACAAATGCTACGGAGGACAGAAATATTTTAATTCGGTTTAGAAGTAAAAACAAAGGTAACTTTTTTATTTCTTTCATTAATGAAACATGGTGCAGTCTACGCCGCTTACAGAGCCCTATCTCCGGTTTTTCAATGGATTTTGATTTGTGGTTTAGTTTCTTCAAACACTTCGGTGAACCTTTTATCAAAATTTATTAATATCGCCGACAGCCGGAGCATTATCAAAACAGGTTCGTCAAAGTGTTTGAAAACACTAGACCACCAATCAAACTCCTGTAAAAAAACGGAGATAGGACATTGTAAGCGGCGTAGACTGCACCATGTCTCATTACAAAGAGCGAAGAAATAAAAAAGTTACCATTGTTTTTACATTCTTAACAAGAGCAATTATTGCTGTCTGACCATGCAAATATGACGTCAAAAGTCACGTGGTATACACACACTGGTTGGGCTCAGAATAAATAAATGAACTGGCTTTATGTTACCCATTTCTCAAAATATCAATGCTTTGGTATTTCTTGAAAAAACAAAATCACTTCACAAGACGAAGCATATCAGTTGAGCTTTGATTCATTAAATTCCTCTGTCATATTTCATCTTAGATACAAATTATACCATCATACTAAGATGTTGACAAAGAATGTTGATTATTATTCCTTCTGTAGCTTAGCTTAGTAACAGAATGACTCCTTGTTGTTTCATAACACATCATCCCATTGAATTTATGGTATATCAACCCTTTCCCTCATACGACAATTCTGCAGCAGACGACTTTGAACACATTTGGTCAAAACAGAAAATCTCTAAAATTGAATGGATACTACCTACTATGACAAAAAGTGGAAAACATTGTGGCAAAAGGAGAAATTGCACGTTTTGTGCAATTTCTTCTTTTGTCACTATGTTTTCAAAACGCCGCCTGCTGCCGAGGCGACAGAAAGCATCTATATGAGGGAAAGGGTTATGCTGAGGGAAAACCACAGCATTTGACACCTGTGTGGACTCCCTTTTGAGCAATATTTTTGCTCCATTTCCAAATCAAACTTATCATTGTCATCCTATTTCATTATTTTCTTCAAATATTTGAAAATCAGCGGACAATAAAAAATATCAAACCTTTAGTAAAACAGTTTACATCTTTCAAAAAGTATAAACAGCAGTCTGTTGAAAGGAAATGAAAGTCTTAACAAATTGCCGACAAATTTCAAAATTTCAAAATCATCACGTATGAAGAAATGCATCAAAATTCAAGAGCAATTTCTTCTTTTCCCATAATGTTTTCAGTACTCATCTGCTAGTTAATTGTTACTAGAAACTGAAGATTCAGTGATATACCCGGTACATTTCGCTACTTGCATACTTCATCCCCTACAGACAGACGCCAAAATAGATTTGGATCAAATAAGACTTAAATTGTCCTGCAATATCTCCTTTATTAATTAATTACTTATAAAATTGAATCCCATTTTGTGGTATACAAAAGAATTGTTTCACTGAGATTATTCTTTTCCGAAACAAAAAAAAAAGGATTTGAAGGTCAAAATACTGATTTCAGAATATAAATGATTGCCCCTTACCCACAGTTCTGCTGCGTATATAGCATATTGGAAAACCATCAACAACCTGTTGTGACTAATTAACAAGTACCTTGTGAACGTATTATAAAAACACTGACTGACAATTACTGAAAATATTTGGAATGTTAAGTCTTTCCTCCCTAAATCCTGCAATATTTGCATCAGTTGCAAAAGATATCATTTGGAAACATTGCCAGAAAATATCACCTTTAATTAGAATAGAAGAAATTTTGATACTAGCAGTTTTTATAATTGTTTACCTTAAATTATAAATTCAGAGGAAAAATTGTAACATGTGGGATACATTGAGTTCAAAACATTGCGGGAGAATTGAGAAATTGCTCATAAAAGTGCAAATCCTTTTGTTTCAAAAATGATTTCTATAGTTGTCTGCTCCAGGTGGATCTAATATTGACTCCGACAGTTGCCGGGAAAGTGTTCAGACTTCCTCTTCGTATTTTTACTTAGTTCAAGGCAACTTGTAAAGTCAACAAGGAAATTACTAGTGACAGACATACTTGTTATTCCCAACAATCAAGTCTATAATTTGCAATGCGCTTGTTTAACTATTTACCTGACACGCATTTATCAGTGTACTCTGCTATAAAAATAACACCAGAGAGAAAAAACAAAACATCTTGAAATATGGAACTTTTGTTTTTAAAAGACGCTGAAAACATAATGGGAAAAATGCGATTTTGTTCAAAAGTTTTCAAAATGTTACCTGGCTGCCACAGGAAATTCAAGTTTTAAATTTCTGCATTTTACCCTTTCCCACTTACAACATATCTGGAGCAGACGACCTTGAAAACAAACACAGAAATTGATCTTTAAGTAGTGTGGTGCATGATGCCTCGAAATGCAACGGCATATATATGTATGTACATGTACGTCTATAATACTTGAAGGAGAACTTGGGTTGAATATTCATTATTATGTTAACTTAATTATAAGCATCGTAGAAGTTTTGGATGACCCGTTATGAACCCTGTTGTTCCAGCTCAATCCGGCAGATAGTCCTGCATGTTTTCTAATGTTTAATACAACCGGGTCACACCGGGAGAAATATCTAGCATGATCTGGCAAAATGATGGTATATGCCAGTGTAGGGCCGGGTCTCTATTGTGGCTCTACCCAGGTAAACGTCTTGTGGTGGGGAGTATTATACACACAGTAGACCTACGGGGGCCACTGGGGTACCACTGGGACTCACCCTGCGCATGACCGGGGACCAACGGTACACAACCTGGGTTACACCAGGTTATACCAGGATGGACCAAGAAACACTCCGGCGCAACACCATATTAATGAACTGTGCCAGACCAGGATCAAACAGGGACATCTAGATTCTAAACCAGGGGGCACTCTGGGAATGTGAGAATGCAATTGATTATGGGCTAATTTTCACGGGCATTGGGGTGAGATACCTGAACAGTTGAACAAGAACCGGGACACTGAGAATGAGGCTTAAAATATATCAGACAAGAACCTTTTATGCTGGCATTTTTCTCTAGTAATCTACCAAAGGTTTTGTACACAAATTTATTGTCTATAATTCATTGTCAATACACCCCTTAAGCAAACAGAGTTTTGGTCACTTGACAAAATCTATTGCTACTTCATTTTACGCTTTCCCACATACAGGCAATTTCTGACACCTCTGCATCAAACAACTTTTGAAGACATTGTAGCAAGAGGAGAAATTGCTCACAGTTTTCAACTTTATTCAATAATTTCATTTATAGGGATTAAGTTGTCTGCTACAGATTTGTTGTATATGGGAAATTAAGCTTAAGTCATAATTTATCATCAGCAAACTATCATCCAGATTTAGTAAGCATCTAGATGCTTATAGGTTGGTTTACAAGATTAATCCATGTAACTTGCTTCGGACTCTTATTTCATATTGCAAACAGTTGGACCAAGTTGAGCCTGCACTGTCCTCAGAGTTTGACTATATATAACTCTCTACCAATTGCAGACAAATATGGATGCATCTGCAGCGGATGATTTTTGTAAACAAAGTGCAAAAGGATAAATTGCTCATGATGAGCAATTTCACTTCATGTCACAATGTTTTTAACACTAGAAATTTAACTTTCATTTTGGAAAGTTTGCACATTTTTGCCAAGATATTTTCAAAGTCCTCAGCTGCATATCTGGGGTATGTGGGAAAAGGTTAAAAGAGGTGTATGTAGGTGTATGTGTACCTTCAGATCAGCCTGTACATCTGATCAGTCTTATCAGAATCTACACAAGGTGACAGTAACTTCTAACAGGATTGTGCAAGTAAATATGTGGACAGTGTAGATCCAGAGCAGCATGTGCATCTGAATCTGCACTGTTCACCAAGGCCAACTTGTACCTTTTCCAATGTATAGGCTCATTGGACCTCCAAACCTTATGTTGTGAATACCCAAAACGATCATTACACTGACACCTTTCAACATAATAAGACATTCAAGTCTGTGTAATAAAATAGCTTCTGATTCATAAAATACATAAAATTGTAGTGATGGCTGCCCTACATGGCGCTCTGAGGGTTATGGGGTTAGCATTGTAACTCTCTGGCTGGTGTCAGGATAAATGGACCAGTAGTACTGGTAACTTAACCAGGAAACGCTGTGATATGACTAAAATTGTTAAAGCAGTGTATTAACCCTTTCCCTCATACGACAATTCTGCAGCAGACGACTTTGAACATATTTTGTCAAAAAGTAGAAAATCTCCATAATTGAATGGATAACCTATGACAAAAAGTGGAAAACATTGTGGCAAAAGGAGAAATTGCACGTTTTGTGCAATTTCTTCTTTTGTCACTATGTTTTCAAAAAGCTGTCTGCTGCAGAGGCGTCAGAAAGCGTCTATATGAGGGAAAGAGTTAACCACAAAGCAATCATTTCTGATTCACAAGGTATAGCGTAAAGGGTTATATAATGAAGGTATTTCCCTCGGGTCATTAGCAAATAGGTATGGACTAATGGACCTCTTGAGTGATGTGTGCTCATGCAACAGACAATCATACATGTCATAATCCCTAATGGAGTTTGTTATATATATCTACTTCTATCATAATATTTATAATATTGTGGTTATTATTATTACTCCCCAACATCATTGGCCACATTTATAACAAAATAATTGTGTCTTATCTACATACCCCTTTCCCATTTTAGTGCATACGCATTTTAATGCATTTGCAGTAGATGACGTTTGAAAATATTGTAGCAAAAGGTGAAATTGCTCAACATGAGTATTTCTCCTTAAATCACAATGTTTTCAATTCTTTTCAATATATAGTAATACACATAATTCAATTTCATATGTATATACATGTATAGAATTTTTCAAATCTTCCTTGTACATCTTTTTTCGAAAAAACTTCTGCTACAGATTTTTTGTAAGTGGGACAGGGGCTTATGTCATAATAATGTTGTGGATATTATTATCATTCACCACATCATAGGCACCCTTTATATTCATTTCCCATTAAAACTCTTAACCCTTTCCCACATACAACAATTTTGCAGCAGAAGACTTTGAAAGTGTCTAGGCAAACACACAGAAAAGCTTTATAAATGTAAGTATCGATCATTACCAAAAAGAGTTGAAAACATTGTGGCAAAAGAAGAAATTGCTCATTTTGAGAAATTTCTTCTTTTGTCACAGTGTTTTCAAAAGTCGTCTGCTGCAGAGGCGTCAGAAAGCGTCTACGAGTGGGAAACGGATAACTAAACACGAAAAATATATCTTTAAATGAAAAAAATGTATTATTGAAAAGAGTTGAAAATTGTTCATCATGAGAAACCTTTCCTTTTGCCACAATATTTTCAACAGGCATCACACGTATATCACAGACATTAATGTACTTAATTAACCCTTTACCTGTTACAGAACGTTACAGTTGTAATCTCTGCAGCACACAACTTTAAATACTGCTGATACAAAATTTGAGATTTTCAGAAATTTATGAGCATGATCTTTTCCAATGTTATAACAAATTATACTTCAACAATTTGTGATAAGGGTTTTTTCCACGGAGTCTGTTTTGAAAACTGCTGATTGCATAAAAAACAAATAAACATGGCAATGAAATGAGACATTCGATATTATACTGTCCTTTACAATCAATGTGTCTGCTGCAGATACCATTTAAAAGAGATGTCGGAAATATTAATGTCTCTAATAAAGAGTATTTTCTAATTAATTTGCAAAATGTTATCTTCTATCTAAAAAACAGTTTTGATTGTACTTTCCATATCATGCCAATTGGTCTTTTACCCTTTCTCTCATACGACAATTCTGCAGCAGACGACTTTGAACTTATTTTGTCGAAACATACAAAATCTCCATAGTTGAATGGATAACCTATGACAAAAAAGGGAAAACATTGTGGCAAATGGAGAAATTGCACGTTTTGTGCAATTTCTTTTTTTGTCACTATGTTTTCAAAAGGCCGTCTGCTGCAGAGGCGTCAGAAAGCGTCTATATGAGGGAAAGGGTTAACCCTTTTGCTGTCAAAGGCAACTAAACGCTTTTGCAAACTATGCAAATTCAAGCGAGACAGCTCATAACGAGCTGTCTCTCCTGAAATCTGCATTACTTGCCACTTGGACATTAAAATTTAAATCCTATCAAATTGTCTATTGGACGAAAATTGGAGTGGTCCAATTTTCAACATGGAAGAGCCGACTTTCAGATCGACTTTCTGAAAGTCGGCAGTGAAAGAGTTAACCCTTTCCACCTGCAGACGCATTTTGACACAATAGCAGCAGACGACTTTTGAAAACATTGTGGCCAAAGGTGAAATTGCTCATGATGAGCAATTTCACCTTTGGCCACAATGTTTTCAACTTTATTTTACAATTAAGCTATCTTTTATGAAGATTTTACAGGTTTTTATCACTATGTTATCAAAGTCGTCTGCTGCAGATTTGTTGTATGTGGGAAAGGGTTAAAAAAGATCATGGTTTGGTGTTAAGTGTCAGGTGTTGTAGGCAACACCTTATAATTGGTCTGTAACGAGGAAACCTATCAGACATCTGTTACATACATGAGATAGGTAAAAAATGCTGGCCTTAGCTTTAACCTTCTGATACGGTAGATTTGTGTTAATTCAGACATCTTCAACAGTCAAAATGTATATATATCATTGTGTTGCAAACTTTCTTTTCCCATGAAATAAGCTACATTTGATTTGATGTCTCTGTTAAAAAATCTTTCCAAAAAGCATTGTGAAAATGAAGAAATATTTATAACAGGCAATTACTCTGTTTTTTTATTTGACTTTTGGTTTCTCAAGATTATATTGTTAAAAGCTTTTTGTCCATTTCTTCAGAGATCCTCAATTTTTGAAGTGTAATTCTGTCTATATAGCATTACTTTAATGAAGATGAAGACTTTTGAAAACTACTTGGAAACAGGAAAAACTGCTCAGAATGAGCAATTTGTCTATTCCCACCATGTTAAATACATGCAGTATGAAAAAATATGCTTGCAATTGTCTTGATTATAAAAAAAAAATCTAAAATATTTCATTGAAGAATGACTCCAGATATGTAAACCCTTCGCCACTTGCAGACGACTTTTGAAAACATTGTTGCAAAAGGAGAAATTGCTCATAATGAGAAATATCTCCTTTCTTCACAATATGGTAGCATTATTCTCTATTGAATTAATAATACATATATTTATACTTATGGAGATGTCCCATAAGTTTTACCATGATGTTTTTAATGCTGTCTGCTGTTGGTTTGTTGTATGGAAAAGGTTGACCTTTTCCCACCTTGTCTGCTGTTGGTTTGTTGTATGGAAATGGTTGACCTTTTCCCACCTGCAGATGCGTTTTGACGCAAAAACAGCAGACGACTTTTGAAAACCTCGCATCCAAAGGTGAAATTGCTCATGATGAGCAGTTTCACCTTTGGCCACAATGTTTTCAACTTTGTTTAACAATTAAGCTATCTTTTATGGAGATTTTTCAGGTAATTCAAAGTCGACTGCTGCAGATTTGTTGTATGTGGAAAAGGTTTACAATGAGGTAAACAGTTATCTGATAAAAACAAACAAAATAACCTGCAGTGGATGTAAGGAGCTCCCCTGTGTGTCTTTACTGTTTACATTTTACATCATGCAACATTTGTAGAGTCGGCTACTTAAATGAAAACATCTGACAAAAACTTCTCAACATGTGGCAGTAAATTGGAGGTAGATTCTTAAAATACAGCTTAAGATATTGTCGGGGTAGAAAAATGGCTTGTTTTGACAATTCCTCTATTTTCAAGTGTTTTGAAAGATGTCTGTTGCAATAATACAGGCACCCACAAGTCACAAGTATGGAGTGTAGGGTGAAATATCTATGAATATAGATCAAAGAAGGAAGCCAACTTTGATAAAGATCTTCTATTTTTTTCAAGCATTGCTGATGGTTTCCCTGTGTGTGTGTGTTCTTAAAAATACAAAACATTAAACCCTTATGCTCTATATGAGACTTTAAATAACATTTATTTTTGACGCTATAAAAGACTTAAACTATGTTTGCAAACATTGTAGTCTAGGCCAAGATCAGCATGTATATTTGTGCAGTCTAATCTTTGACTACATGGACTTTTTCTTGTGTATGGTTTTGACTCAAAAAATATCTGGTCAGATGTCTTTTTATTCTTTTTTTTAAAGGTCAATGTTTCAATAGAACTGTTATTAAATAGCTGATAATGTTTCATTGAAACATCCATGTATGTACTGTATGTAATTTGATATTGCCACACCAAAATACTTATTGTCTTCATGTCAAACCCTTACAGCATTCTAATCCTTGCTGATACTATCTATTTTTGTTAAATAATTGAAATGGCTTGCCCCCATCTACTCAACTTTTTGAAGACACTGTAGTGGGGAGAGGAAAGCACCATCTTCTCAACTTTTTGAAAATACTGTGGGAAGAGGAAAGATTCATCATTTCTCTCTTGTTCCTTTCTTTCAATCTTGATCAAGGACTTTAACCCTTTCCCTCATATAGACGCTTTCTGACGCCTCTGCAGCAGACGGCTTTTTGAAAACATAGTAACAAAAGAAGAAATTGCACAAAACGTGCAATTTCTCCTTTTGTCACAATGTTTTCCACTTTTAGTCATAGGTTATCCATTCAATTATAGTTTTTTCAAAAGTTGTCTGCTTCAGATACCTCAAAAGTTCGGAAGAGGTTAACAGTAAGACCAATAAATTTAAATCATTTCTGTCAGGTGCAACTTTTCAATAACATTTGTCATATCCTTGTGTTAATTAGATTCAAAGTGTTTAATTGATTCATGAATATTTATGACCATTTTAATTAGCACAGATATATAATTAAAGCCCTGTGCTCAATAATCAATTGTGTACATTTATGACCAATTTATAATGTTCTTCACTTAAATTATGAGCTCTTTTGCTAACATATGACGTTTTAATACGGGTTTTACACCTTTTTTGACTTACAGACACATTTTAACAAATCGGCAGCAGATGATCTTTGAACAAATTGTGGCAAAAAGAGAGCTTGTTCATAATAAGCTAAATTCTCATTTAGCCACAATGTTTTCAGCTGTATTCAAAAATAAATTGATATTTTCCAGTCCACTGCTGAAGAGCTGTTGAATATGGTAAAGGGTTAAACACTAGGTTCATCCAAGATTCTCTTAATTTATACTTACTGGTCTTGAAATCCCTCCAGCTCCTCAGTCTGTTCATCGATGGTGGATTCAAGATCGAGATATGTGGAGTAATCTCCTTGCGCTCCATTATGAAACCTATAGATTTGGAGGGCACAGTCCTCTAGCTGTAATGTACAATGGGTGGATTACAATCAGTACAAAAAAGATTTTTAACCCTTTCCCTAAATAAGAGGAATGTGTTTTGTGCAATTTCATAACATTCTGACATTGTTATCAGCGCTGTATCAAAATTTAGTGTACACTTTTATCAGTTGTCACTTTATGTAAACATGTATAACTCCCTCCCCAACCGATGAACCCCCTTATCTTTATATCCAATGATCAAATCTAAATTTGACCACAAAGAACAAAAAAGTGTTTTCTACTGCACTGAAAGAAATACTCAAAATAAGTAAATTAACTAAATTTATACTTTTTACACAATGTTTTTCTTTGTTGCCTGTTCAACTTTATTTTGTTTTCTCAAGTATTCTTTTTATTAACATAAGCGATATGCCCGTTAAGAATCTAAAATCAAAAATAACTGATTGACAGTGAAAAAATGAAACGTTTCACTTGTTCACTGTCTCTATCAATCAATCAATCTACAAACCAATGTATCAAATACATCTTAGTGGTAAGAAGTATGCATTTATTAAGGCATACTTATTTAATTTAACAAACTCATGGTAAAGAACTGCGTTTCTTTATCCTAATTATGTTGAAGAACGAATGGTCCCTACAATGAACACTATTCACGAAGGATAGACAGAAGAGTAGACTAGAGAGAAATACGAATGACAGAACATACAGAGAAAAAGAAAACTCCCTTGATAAATCATGTATGATTTAATTAACGATAATCCATTCAAACTGTTAAATCCATATATTTATTGGTGACATATCCACTTCAAAAAATAAAAACAAACACATTTTACCACTACCCCACCCACTTGTTTGTTTACACTGGCGACTGAGTAAATCGAAAACACCGATCCATAAACTCACTTTATGTGGAGCCTCTAAAAGTCTGTGAACACCGCCGATCTGATTGATAAGTGGAACATTTACATGGAATGTAAAAGTTGGAGGACGTGTCGGTTCTGGAAAATTTGTGCTAGAAAATGGATCCGTATCATCCAAATACTGCACACGACATGAGAATGTCGCCATGTTTAATATTTACCATTGATCACTAATCTAACCTATGACCTATGTGTTCATTCGCAATGGTTCAAAAAATAAATCCTTTACAAAAAATTCACTGAATATTTTATTCCTTAACCTTCCAAATTAATTTATCAGACAGAGACTGCCAGCTGCCCTTATCTCTACACGTTTAGTACACTACTTCATGATATACAGGTTTGCCCCTACAGCGCACAGTGTTTTATCCAATATGTGAATCATTTCTAGAGCGTATGTATACAAATAGACCGGTGATAAGGCCGTACAGGTAGAACAGTTTTTGATGTCAACCGGTGTATAAAATACATAGCCAAAAGTGAATAACGATGCATTAATCAGAGGGATAACTGTCTCGAGTGTTCTATTACTTTGTCACGATGACATAAAAATATAAACAAAATAATTATCCCCTTGGCAGAGGCGAAAACATATAGATGTCTGGTTGGGGGCATCTTGTTATACTAGTTTTTTAACAACAAATAGAAGCCTAGATCTACATATTTTTTTGTAGGCCTTTGTGTGTTTAAATTTTGTTTTCGGGATTGTTCAGAGACATATAAATAGGCCTTCATGGCTCTGGATATTTTTATTTTTTTTTAATCTGGACGACTTTCAACAGCACCATGATATGTAACGGCGTCGGACTAATAGACTATCATGGTAGCCTACACTTCACGTTGTTTCCTGGATTATCCCAATAGGCCCAGGCCTACTTCTAAATAGAATATTGGCGGAGGCGAACATATATATGTCTGATTGGGGGCATCTTGTCCTACGAGTTTTTGAAAAAAAAATAGAAGCCGAGATATACATATTTTTTATTTAGGCCTAAGTCTGCTTAAATATTGTTTTGGGGGATTGTTCAGAGACATATAAATAGGTGTGGGTTTTCCCCAAGCATTAGGCCTAATCATTTTGTGTCTATTGGTCTAGATTGGCAATCGTCGTTACAAAATTAAGCCTCATATAGACGCTTTCTGACGCCTCTGTTGCAGACGGATTTTTGAAAACATAGTGACAAAAGGAGAAATTGCTCAAAACGAGAAATTTCTCCTTTTGCCACAATGTTTTCCACTTTTAATCATATTATAGATATTTTCCAATTGTTGACAAATTGTATTCAAAGTCGTCTGCTGCGGAATTGTCGTATGAGGGAAAGGGTTAATTAAAGAACTACTTTTAAATAGGCATACGGTAAAAGTATGCAGCTCGGTATCTAGAACTTCTGTTTCCAGAGAGAAAGAGGTCATAGGTTTGACACCCGATCAAAAACTTAATTTGGCGCCAAGTTTGCGCGCATATAAACATAATCTAGACCTGGGACCACATAAACGTATTAGTGGCCCAGTCTAGACCAATAGACAAAAAATATTCAATGTTTGGGGAAAATTGTACCCGGATGATACTTGGAGTTAAACCTTTCCCACATACAAACACTTGTTGACATCTTTGCAGCAGACGGCTTTTGGAAACATTGTGAAAAAAAGGAGAAACTGCGTTAATGAGCAATTTCTCCGTTTGCCACAATGTTTTCAACTATATAAGATTATTATATTTATATTTACAGAGATTTTTCATATTTTTGCATATATTTAAAAGTCGTCTGCTGTAGATTGCTTTTATGTGAGACAGGGTTAAATCATCTCGGATTTCTGGATGGTTTGGTTATTAACCCCTGCCATGCCTCTTTAATATACATAGCCTATACGGATCCTACCAAAGTTTGCTTCAAATATTTGCGAACAATCTAGACCAAGATTAACCTGCATGCTCATTCGTGCAATCTAAATAGGCTTTACAGTGTTCGCTACACTGTTATCGAATTATTGTCGGATACTCTCATACTCCACGAATGTGTAAGGGCGTGACTTAAATCAAGGACAGTGATTCAAACTTTAGGTACTTCCACAGGACAAAGTGATAAACGTAACTATCGTTATGCGTATTTCCTAATAAAAATTATAGAATAAAATTACACTCTAGAATAAAATTACACTCTAGACAAAATGAATGTTTTTATGTCGCCACCCCATGAAGTCAAAACATAACGCGTCCGTGATAATTGTAACAATGCATGCTATATAAACGATATGTTATCCCTGTAGACATATTTGGATTGTCGCTGCTCTGCGGGAAAGATGGATGATTGCATTTTTGTCCCATATTTATAAATCGTTTTATTGACGTCTGTAAAAACTAGTACATCTGTGACGCGTCATGAACAACGAGGTATCTGTACATTGTCGTTTGAGAATCACATATAGGAATATTGTCGTGGAAACAGTAGGACTATACTTATAGTTTTTGTTTACAACTTATATCCAACGACTGTTTATATATGAGCCGTTCCACGAGAAAACCAACATTATTGGATCTGCGTAATGTATCCACCCAGATCAGCCTGCGCAGTCCGCGCAGGCTAATCCGGGTCGACACATTCCGTCTCAGGTGGATAGAGGTGTAAAGTAATGATTCCTGAAACAGAAATCCACAGAAGGCCAAAAGTGTCTGCCCGGGTTAGCCTGCGCGGCATGCTTAGGCTGATCCAGGTCGATACTTTACGCAGAGTCCGCAATGTTGGTTTTCTCGTGGAACGGCTCTTTTATATATCGGCGAAGAGTGGAGACTGTGACGAGACTGTGCGTTATTTTAGACTCAACAGACCCTTCACTGTTCGCAGACGCAAACTATAATGCGATGTTGCTGAATATTTAAAATGGACTTGACCAGCTTTGTATTTAGAAGAGTCTATAGCCAGTTTTAGGAATTTCAAGATAGAAATGTTGAGTTTGACAGCCAACAGTATAGATCCAGCGGATGCGCCGACTGAAAATACTCTGTACTAGTGTCACAGGCTTCACAAGATCAGGTACATTAGTCAGAGGGTTTTTACACCAGTTTTCTGCTGACGTGGCTTTATCATTATTATCGAAATTATTATTATTATTATTGAAATCATTATTATTATTATTATTATTATTATCATCATTATTATTATTATTTTGCATTATTGCACATTCATATATATATATACATTATTATTGCTACTTTTATTATTATAATAATTGATAAAACCGACATAATAATACCATTGACGTTTCTATCCACGAATAGACGCAAATATGGATAAAGACAAGAAGCAATTATTTCATCGTTTTATTGTAGTTTGCATAAATAACAAAACTTCAGCCCAAGATAAAAACAAGTTTTTATCAACTTAACACATTGACTTAATCACTTTGTGGTTTCCACCGTGGCTGAGTAGTTTAGCTTGCAGGATTTGGGTCTGGGCATGTTGTGTTTGATCTGGGTTCGCGGCGGACATGATGCGGTTCCCTTAAACAAGACACATTTCTTAGCTAAGTATCGAGTAGTCACCCACTGATCATGGAAAGAGTACGGTTTTCGTGATTTAACTGAGTTCAGGGGCGTAGCTTTTCAATAATCAATGTGTAGGAATCATTGTGGTCTCTGCGTTAAGTATCGACCCGGATCAGCCTAAACATGCCACACAGGCCTACCCGGATAGACACTTTTCGACTCCTGTGGATTTTCTGTTTCAGGTATAAATACTCTATACATCTATTCCCCTAAGACGGAATGTGTCGGCCGGATCAGTCTGCGCTGACAGCGCAGGCTGATCTGGTCGATACATTAAGCAGATGTCTTTTGGAGCATTTTGAGATAAAATGTGTAGACACGTGCCTACAGTGCCTAAAGCAGCTACGCCCCTGGAATTGCAGCCGAAAACAAAATGCCCTTAAAACTGCAATAGATTAAATCTCATTCACTGTATGTAAACGTGCATTGCTATTTCAGTGTTGGACTGGCTAAAATGTTCCTTTCCTTCCTTGAATTGCTATTTACGTATGTATACTTTAATATCAAAATATGGCGGCGCATAATTATTATAAAAAAAAAAAAAAAAATGAAAAGAAAAGAATTCTGCCAAAAAGCTAAGTATATGCTGAGGTTGAAAACTCATTAATTCTCCAACTCTTACCGGATGTAAGTGTATATATATAAATATGCGGTACAGCACATTTTTATTACTTTCAATTGATAAACAAAAATCGGTGCCAAGAAACGTATGCACTAGATAAATATATCTTTTTTTTATTTTGATTGATAAAACATTCTCGCGAAATTTTAAAGAGTTACTCTCTTACTATAATAAGGCTACATGGATTGCTTCCCTTGGACCTTGATTAATTGTGGAGACATTCTAGTTGGGTCGCACCGTTACCAACCACTAGGCTTTGCGATCAGTGTAAATGCTGTATCTATATATGTATTCAGGTTAACCAGAGACGTATATAAGACGTAAGGTGGATGGTAGCTAAAACACTATAGTTTGATTGTCGTATTTGCTACTATTAGGCTAACGAACTTACAACATACAGTTAAATGAACGCATAACCAGTTTTCGCATGTTAGCCAAAGGATCGTTCTAAAAGCTTTTAAGAAACGGTCTTTATTTAGACCAAATTTCTCGGTTTCGCAGGGAAATCTCAATCTGAGTGGTACTACTCCAGTAAAACCAACCTTAACGTAATATTTACACGTGCGTAAAAAAGACCTACAGGGGCGTAGCTCCCTTTAGGCACTGTAGGCACGTGCCTACACATTTTTCTCGAAATGCCCCAACATGCAGCTGCGGCGATAGGCATCTGCGTATTGTATCGCCCATATCAGCCTGCGCTGTCCGCACAGACTGATCCGGCCGACACATTCCGTCTTATGGGGAAAGATGTATAGAGTAGTTATTCCTGAAACAGAAAATCCACAGGAGGCGAAAAAGTGTCTATCCGGGTAGGTTTTTGTGGCATGCTTAGGCTGATCCGGGTCGATACTTTACGCAGAGTCCACAATGTTGATTTTCTCACGAGGCGGCCTACACATTGATTATTTCAAAGCTACGCCCCTGACCTACATGCGTAAAAAGGATTCTGTTTTTCAGAAGTTTATTGAAACATTCTAGGACTAATTGGCGATATGCGTAAAGCCTGATCACACTAGACGGACGCGCACGCTGCTCTGAATCTACACCGGAAGTAGAAGCATTGGATCATTCATTAATCATACAAATATATATAGTACATTTCTGTAAAAACAACGAAAAAGCCAAAGATGTGCGTAATTGACCAATTATTTACCCCCTCCCGATATGAATATCTATGGCATCTGTAACTAGACATTTAATTGATATAAACACCATGATACTTATTTTAATTGTTCAGCTTTAATTTGTTTCTATAATTCTTAGATGTCCTGCTGTGTATCCGTTTAGAAATATTCTTGTAGGGCATATTTATTCTTCAACAGAGATATAATAAGGAAACAAAATTCTGGACCATATATTGTTTTTGATAATAAATAATATTCCCGCGCGTCTAAAGTAACTAACGTACATTGCAAGACCCCAATGCCAAAACCAAAAACCGGTATTCATACTGACCATTAACATACTTTTGTACACTGGTTAGTAGATTGAATACTTTATGTGGACAAGGGTTCGAAGAGGTCTGTCGAGTTCAAATTCCCTCTCAACTAGCGGCCAATACCGCGATGGACAAAGGACAATGTGACACGCATAAATCGTGTTACAGCCAATGGGATATGATCTTCGACAAAGGAAATTGACACTTGGACTTTTTCTCCTTGTCTAAGTTTCAGATGAGGGCCCCTTATTTATATACAACAGTCTGGCCAGTATTTCGATTCTTGACTAATTAATCTTGTAACATTCCATTTACTTGATTGCGAACGGGTGCAGAGCCTTATAATCTCCTAGATCTCCACTAATCGCACATGTCCGTGGCAAATTTCCATAAAGCGATGCTCATATGAATTATATGAGAGAAAGAAGCCTGTTGCTTGGTAGAATGGTAACAGAAAATCCACAGGAGGCGAAAAGTGTCTATCCGGGTACGCCTGTGTGGCATGCTTAGGCTGATCCGGGTCGATACTTTACGCATAGTCCACAATGTTGATTTTCTCACGAGAAAGTAGTTTACATAACCGATATGTAACCCCAATAACTAGACATTTTTATCATCGACGTTGTTGAATGTGGGAAGGTTGCTAGACAAGTTCCAGATAAAACCCATATGAGCCGTTCCACCAGAAAAAAACAACATAACGGACTCTGCGTAATGTATCGATCCAGATCAGCCTGTGCAGTCCATGCACGCTAATCTGGGCCGACACATTCCGTCTCAGGGGAGATATAGGTATAGAGTAATGATTCATGAAACAGAAAATCCTCAGGAAGCGAAAGGTGTCTTTCCGGTTAAACCTGCACGGCATGCCTAGGCTGATCCGGGTCGATACTTTACGCAGAGTCCACAATGTTGGTTTTCTCGCGGGACGGCTCATATCAATATATCTGCGTAATGTATCGACCAGATCAGCCTGCGCTGTCCGCGCAGACTGATCCGGCCGACACATTCCGTCTAAGGGGGGATAGATAGAGTAGTGATTCCTGAAACAGTTAATCCACAGGAGGTGAAAAATGTCTGTCCGGGTTAGCCTGTGCGACATGCTAAGGCTGATCCGGGTCGATACTTTACGCAGAGTCCACAATGTTGGTTTTCTCGCGGGACGGCTCATATCAATATATCTGCGTAATGTATCGACCCGATCAGCCTGCGCTGTCCGCGCAGACTGATCCGGCCGACACATTCCGTCTAAGGGGGGATAGATAGAGTAGTGATTCCTGAAACAGTTAATCCACAGGAGGTGAAAAATGTCTGTCCGGGTTAGCCTGCGCGGCATGCATAGGCTGATCCGAGTCGATACTTTACGCAGAGTCCACAATGTTGGTTTTCTCGCGGGGCGGCTCATATCAATATATCTGCGTAACGTATCGACCAGATCAGCCTGCGCTGTCCGCGCATACTGATCCGGCCGACACATTCCGTCTAAGGGAGGGGGGATAGATAGAGTAGTGATTCCTGAAACAGAAAATGCACAGGAGGCGAAAAGTATCTGTCCGGATTAGCCTGTGCGACATGCTTAGGCTGATCCGGGTCGATTCTTTACGCAGAGTCCAAAATGTTGGTTTTCTCGCGGGACGGCTCATATCAATATATCTGCGTAATGTATCGACCAGATCAGCCTGCGCTGTCCGCGCAGACTGATCCGACCGACACATTCCGTCTAAGGGAGGGGGGATAGATAGAGTAGTGATTCCTGAAACAGAAAATGCACAGGAGGCGAAAAGTATCTGTCCGGATTAGCCTGTGCGACATGCAAAGGCTGATCCGGGTAGATACTTTACGCAGAGTCCACAATGTTGGTTTACTCGCGGGACGGCTCATATCAATATATCTGCGTAATGTATCGACCAGATCAGCCTGCGCTGTCCGCGCAGACTGATCCGGCCGACACATTCCGTCTAAGGGGGGATAGATAGAGTAGTGATTCCTGAAACAGTTAATGCACAGGAGGCGAAAAGTATCTGTCCGGATTAGCCTGTGCGACATGCAAAGGCTGATCCGGGTCGACACTTTACGCAGAGTCTCGCGGGACGGCTCATATGTTGGTGCATCTACATCTTATGAGCACCAGAACATTTTTTCTTTTCTGAATTATGAATTGATGCAGCAAGGTTAATTAGCAATGTCTCCTTTTGCCACAATGTTTTCAAAAACTCGTCTGCTGAAGATGCGTCAAAATGCGCCTGATATTGTGGAAGCGTTAATACTAAAATGGTGGGAAAATATGGCAGAATGGCATCGTCGAAAGGCACTTTTTCACCAACTATTCTCGATACCATTCAATTTATGAATAAATAATTCACAGAGAATAACAATTTCTGATAAAAGAAAAACTGTGTTACTTAAAATTTAAGAATAGTCTACCAATTTAGAATTAGAATGAATTGAGACTAGTTGGTGAATACGGGCCCATATACATAGAATAATATTCCTTACATTTTTGGTGTCCACTAGCATATTTTCGAGAAGCTCATTGGCTGTTACGTAACCACGGAAACTTTTAATCTCCTCGTCATCGACTCCAGGCACTCGAATGAATCGGGGTTTCTTGGGCTTCTCGCATAAAGACAATATGTCGCCTGCAAATGTAATGAATAACTACACAGTTCGCTCACCAGGAAATAGGTTACATTTCTAAATAACAAATCGAGATTGCTCAAAGAAACCTTGTTTGATTTGATCCAAATTGATATTTCACAATATTGACCTGATCCTGGCCTTACTGCAAAGGTCAGAATCAAGTCAATGTCGTTAAGCACATTCGGATAGTTGCTATCAAAGACATAACTGATATATATATATATATATGTGCATCTACCCTGTCTAGTCAGTGTCTACATGCAGTTCTGTTTTAGAAGATACAGTATTTCTGCCTGTGGAAGAGCTGGCGATTTCAGTTATATGATTTATCATGACACAGGACATCAGTCCTAGGCACCAAGGAGGGAAGTAATGACAATGGCGATTACGGAAATCCGGACGACAAGCCTGCCGAAATGGTAACGAAATGCCTATTTCTCGGTGTGCGTTAGAGTGAATTGAGCCCGTCCACAGGACAAGGTACAAGTTGTCATTTCGAGGGCTTGGCGTGAAACGGTTGTAAACCTATTTTGAAAACCCTTGTTTAGGGACAATTTTGACCCCTTTGTAAACAATGCAAATTTAGGTGCCATTGCTCAGAACGAGCAATGGCACCTAAATTTCCATTGTTTACCAAGAAAAATGATTTAACGCTTATAAAGACTTTATGGCGAGGCGATTACACTTGGTAAAAAAATACCGATTTTAGTTACAACTGTTTCACACCAAGCCCTCATTTTATGTTGGTTCAGATTACCGTGTGCAACTGCTAAGATCTTCATCAGCTCGTGCGGATAAACAGGCTATTCTTGATCTAAACTGTTCACAAAAGCCAACTACATATCGTCTTTTTTTTTCCGTGCACGGGCTCATCTTCGTATTTGATTGGTTAATATATAAAATAGTTGACAAATGAACGCTTTATGGCAATTCGTGAATGTCGCCACTAATTCCACGTAGCCATCTTGTACCAAATGTGCAGTTACTAAGATTGCTTAAATTGAGAATAAGGAAACTTGAACATATCAAAGCATAATCGTACCTATGACAACAAGTCCCTTATTTTCATGTAGAAGTTCCATCATCTCCTTGCCGGCTGGAGTTTGTGCCTCCATCATGGCTTTCCTGGGTGGCGGAGTTGATTTGGTCGCTAAGGGCGAAACACGACTTGGTTCTTCTATATCGATTAGCTTCCCTTCTGTAATAGAACGTTGGGTTATTTAATTAGATATATGTAAAAGTTTTATTCAGAATAAATGGCGCATACTCCCAACGTACTGCGACGTACTGCATACATAGAACACATTCCAACAGTGGACTATTTACGTTCAAAGGGAGGTAACACTATTATAGTATTGGCTGAAGTATGCGCCTCCATGGTGACTTTCCATGGTGGCGGAGATGACTTGGTAGCAAAGGGTTAAAGAGGGCTTGGTTAGTTTCCATTCTTTAACCCTTTCCCTCATATAGATGCTTTCTGACGCCTCTGCAGCAGCAGCTTTTTGAAAACATAGTGACAAAAGAAGAAATTGCTCAAAACGAGCAATTTCTCCTTTTGCCACCATGTTTTCCACTTTTGGTCATAGGTTATCCATTCAATTATAGAGATTTTCTATTTTTTTACAAAATATGTTCAAAGTCGTCTGCTGAAGAATTATCGTATGAGGGAAAGGGTTAATAAAACGTTACTTTATGTGTTGTGATATCCCCAACCGTTTGCCTGATATGTTGAACTAATACATGTATATGAAAATATGTATAGCAACAAGGAAATCTGATATTGATACTGAGTTGAAAACTGAAAGAAAAAAACATGCTCGTTTTAGCAAATTCTCACTTTTAACCCTTTCCCTCATACTACAATTATGCAGCAGACGACTTTGAACTTATTTTGTCAAAAACTGGAAAATCTCTATACTGGAATGGATAACCTATGACTAAAAGTGAAAAACATTGTGGCAAAAGGAGAAATTGCACGTTGTGTGCAATTTCTTCTTTTGTCACGATGTTTTCAAATAGCCGTCTGCTGCAGAGGCGTCAGAAAGCGTCTTTATGAGGGAAAGGGTTAAACGATGTTGACAGAAGTCGTCTGCTGTAATTGAGTCAACATTCGTTATCAGGAAAAATCGACAGCCATTTTGTCTTTGACACAAAGACATGGTTTCTTGAAGGGAAACGTTTAATGAAAATAATTCATCGATCTTAGTGGTTGACGTGAACATTCGCTTACTCTCGACCAGTGTACACCCATATCAGCCTGTGTATATGCATAGTGTAATCAGGTAATACACTGGTCGTCACCTTGTGAAAGAAGAATTTAACAATGATCCAGTTATATGGCAAAGAACTGGTCAGAGGATGCAATCTGCGCATAGGTAAAATTACCGAAAGTCAATTATGCCATGCCACACTAAAACCGACCTTTCTTTGAACTGAAATTAATCCTGATAATCGATCGTCGAAGTGCACACACGAGGTATAGATCATAACAATCTCCAGAGACTTCCAGGATGATTGTACGATTATATTGCGAACAGAGAAGACATTGATTAGACTGCTTGAAGACGCATGCTGGTTTGGATCTCCGATGATCGCAAGTTCCCAGAGGTCGGTTACGCATACCGTTGCTTAATCAGGGGCGTAGATCCCTTTAGGCACTGTAGGCACGTGCCTACACATTTTTTCTCAACATGCCCCAAAATGCAGCTGTGGCTATAGACATCTGCGTAATGTATCGACCAGATCAGCCTGCGCTGTCCGCGCAGAATGATCCGGCCGACACATTCCGTCTTTAGGGGGATAGATGTATAGAGTAGTTATTCCTGAAACAAAAAATCAACAATAGGCGAAAAGTGTCTATCCGGGTAGGCCTGTGTGGCATGCTTAGGCTGATCCGGGTCGATACTTGTCGAGTCCACAATGTTGATTTTCTCACGAGACGGCCTACACATTGACTATTGCAAAGCTACGCCCCTGTTAATTGTCTTACGTTATACATTTCTTACCTTGTACGTTAGGCTTCATTGGGGACGGCTCTCTGGGTACCGGAGCATCCAGTAGATGGGCGGCGTTGGCTTTGATACTGGCATCCATGATTTTTCCCTTTTCTACAAACTCTTCCTCGTTTGGACTGAAGTTCAAAAGGTTGTCTATATCTGCCGTACCGCTTATTAATGCATCCTTTTGCGACCTTTTCGAAATAGTTGGCCTCGATATTTCCTCCCCTGGGACAATATCTGGTAGGGACGAACCACCGGACGATTCCATAGATTGTTGGGAAGTGGATTGTGGGAAACGTTCCTCCGGCGGCCGTTCTTGGACTTCGTTAGACACCATCGATTGCATTGATGCTGAATTCTGTATTGTGCCTTCGTTGGTCATCGCAGAATGCATGGACGGTATGGAACTTGCAGCGCTCAGATTAGCTAAACTTTCATTCGAAACAACCATGCTATGTGGACGCATGAACTGTTCTTGGTGGTAATGATTGGTATCGTCGTCTAGAATGCCTTCTCGCGAACTGTGACGGCTTCGCCGCTTGTCTCTCGAGGAAGGACGATTCGGCGAATCTTCTCTGTTGAATCCAAATTGTGAGCTATCGCTGGCATGTCCTTCCCATTTGTCTCTATGGGGAACTCTGTCATCAAGATTGTCTTCTCTAGAACCTTGACGAGAACCATATCGCCGCCTTCTTCGACTGGGCGATTCGTCCCGCGAATAACCGTCGGATGCGTTTCCGGTTCGTTTCTGTCTGAAATTCCTTTCGGTGTCGGCTGGCGTCTCTCCGCCGTATATTCGTTTGCGTCGTTCTAACTCTTCTTGGTCGTACTTTTCTTTTTCTAGAGAGCGATTTAGTTCGGATTTCCTGAGCCTTTCCTTATTGACCGGATGGTGTGACTTGTCTTCATCAAATACGCTACCTTCTTGTGAAAGTTCCCTTGACAAATGCCTTCTCGCTCTTCTTTGCCGACTGCCGCCTGGGGACAGAACCTCTTCTTGGTCTGAAGTTTGATCCTGATAAGGCGGACTCATCGGCGCTCTCTGTGCATAGACTGTCTCCCGGTATGCCTTGTCTCCCTCGTGCGCGCTGTGTTCGTGTGCTGAGAAGTATTCACCTGAGTCACTTCTAGGGAAACCCGTCTCGGGATGCCTATGCCCTGGGGCTACAGACAGATGATCGGAAGCGGGCGGAAGGTTCTGTTTCCAGTTATGTACCTTTTCTATGCTCTCTCTTAGTGAGAGAGAATCCGGTGTCAACTGGGTTCTGCTTTGTCTCGGAGAATCCGTATCATCAAGTAACTCACGACTCGACGTTCGCTGTCGTCGACGACGTGGCGGTTTATCGTCCAGGATACTATCCCTGGACGACGACCGACGATAGTTCTCTGAATCGTTCTGTGAACGCCGTTTTTCTGTCTCCGAATGCTGAGATCTGCGGTCCCGTTTTTGTGGTGTTTCTTGTTCAGGTGTGTCGTACCTGTCGTGTGGTAGTGGTGGTTTGGATGTGGCTGGTGTGCTGGTCATTGGCCCTCGGCGGCCTTTTGATGGATCGACAACTGTAGATAGATCTTCTTCCGTTTGGTAATGACGCAAACGACTTGGCGATGTTTCTTGGTCCCCGTATACCGATTTCCTCCACGATTTCTCATCTGGCACATCTAGAATGTCATTATAACGCGAATCTCGCTTCGATGGTTGTTCCGTTCTACTAGATCTAGGTGACGGTGGCTCATCATAAACTGCTTTACGCCACCCACGTTGTTCTGGTGGGTTATCGTGATGGTGTGGAGATTTCGGTGGCGGTGGTGACTGTGTTGCGAATCTGTCTCTATATTTATTATATCGTTCACTTTTGTCGTCCGGTTCATCGTTTAATAATGCAAGCGCCGCCATTTTGACCATATCGTCTCTTGAATCACGTTTTTCACCTCCCTGTCTATTTCTACGTTGTGGGGCGGCTTCACTAGTTACATTTGTCTGAGTAGAACAGTCTACTAAACGTTTTCTACGCAAATCACTCCGGCTATTTCGGCCGCTTCTCGTTTCTATTTTTGGACACTTTACCCTTTTAACCTTGCTGATCGAGGACGCGCTGTCCCCACGCGATCTCCTGTCTCGTTTATCGGGCTCAGGCATTGGGGATGTGCCTCTGTTTGTCATATATTTTAACATGTGGTCTTTATCATCTTCTGGCGCACTGTCATCCGAATCGGAATACACTTTAGGTGGCGGCGGATGTTTCACAGGTTCAGGAGGTGGCTCTCGTTTTGCTTTCGCCGCACCGTATAGTTCTGTTTCCCACTTACGTCTAGCGGGTCTCGGCGATTCTTCATAGGCATCCGACCGTGTCGAAGTTTGCCGCTCGAGTCGCCTGTTTCCTGACGGGGACCTGAGATCTGTGTTACTTTTGTAAGTGGAGTAAGGAGAGGGCGTGGCACTACTGGTATAGTCATATTGTCTAGTGTTCCGCGTATTTACAGGCGATGTGTCTCGACTGAGTGCACCATAGCCCCTCCCAGACCTTGACGAAGTCCTGTCCCACGAATTATACAAAGAGGGGTTACTCCCACCGAAGTCTGACATGTAACCAGAACGATTACTTGTACTATAATCACTACCAGCACTTCGAGACGAATGTTTGTCCCATGAATTACCGGTACCCCCAGCACTATAGTCCCTTGTTGCTGCCCTTCGACTTGCCAAGGGCGTGTAACTCCCTGCCCGATTCTCGGGCGCGAACTGTTTAACACGATCCATGACTGAATTATTTCCACTGTATGACACTCTGGGTTCGTAACTGGATTGTCTGTAACTACTAGTACTCCGAGGTGATGACCCGTATGCACTTAGATAGTTGCTACTTCCGCTTCCGCTTCCACTGTAGCCACCACCGTAACCACGGCTGGTACCCATGTCGTAGGTCTGAAAATATATGGAGGAAAAATTAACAAATATTTCTAAATGAATAGGCGTAGATGTCATTACTGACCACTGTCATTAAACTATTCTAAATTAGAGCTTTGACATCCGTTGGTTTGCAATAGATTGCAATTTAGCGAGTTTATTGTAAGCATTAAACCCCTGTCCTAAATGCTTTCAAATGTCGTTTACCGAAGATAATTAGATACACATCTACATC
Source organism: Serripes groenlandicus (assembly GCA_031761405.1). Classification (NCBI taxonomy): domain Eukaryota; kingdom Metazoa; phylum Mollusca; class Bivalvia; order Cardiida; family Cardiidae; genus Serripes; species Serripes groenlandicus. The sequence goes on from JASEVX010000010.1 coordinate 24,424,710, forward strand.
AGAAGAAAGGGTCCCATGAAGTCATAGATTATAATATCAAGAGTATTAACAACTGTTGAATTTCCTCAGAACAATTGACACATTTTGTCTCAACAAGGAACTGAAGATCTTAAATAATTTATAAATTCTCAGAAAAATTCTGATGATTCCAGACTTCACCAATCTTATTGAAATCAGACAAAAATACTTCGCAGTACAGATACGAACGTCTGCTACTGCAGCGAAGTAAACGTCTGGTTTTACTCCTTTTCTCACATTTACCAAAAAAGCAGCAGACGAATTGGAAAATATCAAGTCCAAAATATAAAAGATCTCTATAAATGATAGTATGATTATTGAATAGAGTTGAAGTGATTATGGTAAATGAAGAAATTGCTCATCATGAGCAATTCCTCCTTTTTCCACAATGATTTCAAAAGTCATCTGCTGTAGAGGCGTCAGTAAACGTCTGTTTTTTGGGAAAGGGTTAATTAATGAGAGTGTGTCCTTTACTTAATCATACACATTGGATGTGCACTTCTTAACTCTTACTAAAAGAGTAATTGCGTGATTATTTTCTAAAATGTGATAAAATTTAAGCCGTCCCGCGAGAAAATCAACATTGTGGACTCTGCGTGAAGTATCGAACCTGATCAGCCTAAGCATGACGCGCAGGCTTACCCGGATAGAAACTTTTCGCCTCCTGTGGATTTTCTGTTTCAGAAATCATTACTCTATACCCCTATCCCCCTGAGACGGAATGTGTCGGCCCGGATCAGTCTGCGCGGACTGCGCAGGCTGATCTGGGTCGATACATTACGCAGAAGCCATCATGTTGGTTTTCTCGCAGGACGGCTCATATATTGAAAGTACATCCAATCGGACAAGATTTTTCAACACGTCGCACGAAAACCGACCTTTGGAAGAAGTTTCGAAATTTATGTTTAGTACGAAAAAACTAAATAAATACTTTTACAGACGGTATAAGTATAGCCCCGTTAAAGGCGTCTGGGATGCGTGTACGACTCAACGACAACTAGAGACGATCCTGACCAGACTACGAGGAATGACGGACTGGTTCAATTTGAACCTCCGCTGGAACCAAATTCCGACGGTTTCTTCTCCAAAGACGTGGGTTTGTTTTCTAATTTAAGACACCTTTATAGAATGCTTAACCAAACATTGAGGAGCATATTCCCCTTTTGCCACATTTCTTTTTTTCAATTTAATTTTATCATTATGCGTTCATTCCAGTTAAGAAAAGCTCTCGCTAGATTTAGATGCTCTAGTCATTAACTAAATATTGAATTGGGTCGTCATCATAACATAAACAGAGAGGATCGAATATGCTTCTACTGTTTATTGACCAAGGATGTTATAATTTTAGAAGACGAGTATCGCGCATTTTACATTTGTTCGAGATTCGAAGAAGAAAGAAGTAAGTTCCTTGTTAACTGTGTACCGTGACTGGTAACAGAGAGCGCGAGGGTTTTTATTTCTTGTTAAAAACCAACAATGTTGTGACTCTAAAAAAAGTATCTATTTTCGTTTCAAAAATTATGTTAATGGTCGACCATCAAAACATTGCCGTAAATCTTGATCTACATCATTTGTGAGAATGATGTACCCACATGTACATGTATATATTGCCTTCTTTTATCAAACATCACTTTCAAGAAGAAAAGGTTGTATGCTGTATTATGGGCCTGAGGCCTTTATTTACAAATAACATTTCTGTAACAAAAAGTACCCATTGATATAAAAAAAAATCCCTATTTATGCCAAGATGTATTAATAGTCGTCTGCTGCAGATTTGTTATATGTGGGAAAGGGTTAATAGTAAAACGTCGGTAATTGGACGACTATTATCAATTATATAGATTATCAAAAGCAATACAGTCTCACAACCCCATATGTTCCCCAGTATTCAACATTGTGGTAATTATTGGTGATTGCAATGATAAGAAAAGGTACACAAATTGTACATGTTCAGCGATACGAGATGCGATAAAACCGTGTATACAATGAACATATTATATGTATTATCATTTCCCCATTCATCTGCAGCAGACAATGTTTAAAACATCTAGAATAACATATGAAAAAATTCAATGAAATAATATATACTTATTGAAAAAAGTTATGCAAACAGTTTTCTAATTATATAATTAATTATATGTATTATCATTTCCCCATACATGTTCAAAACATCTAGGCTAACATATGAAAAAATTCAATGAAATAATATATACTTATTGAAAAAAGTTATGCAAACAATTTCCTATTATGTAATTAATTTGTTATAGTTAAAGCTAACATATGAAAAACCTCAATAAAAAAATACTTATTGAAAAAGTTATGCAAGCAATTTCCTATCATATGCTTTTTAAAAAAAAAAAGATTTATTTTTTAAATGCATTCAAAATGCACTGTAAAATGAATGGGGCATGTTACCAGAGCACGGAACAGATACGAATACATGTTCCATATATTTTTTAATTTTTTAAATGCATTCGAAATGCACTGTAAAATGAATGGGGCATGTTACCAGAGCACGGAACAGATACGAATACATGTCATGTTCTATATTTTTCAGATCAGTAATGGAATGTGAATCTTTAAATTGACATTTCTCGTCAATTGCAGACTCTGTGATAAGAAACAGATAAGCCATTTGATAACACATGCACGTGAATTTAAAAACATGGAAGTATGCATGTTGCCATGCACACCTGCTGGTTGTTTCCTAAATGTTTAATCGACCTTTACAGATTGGGACCGATTCATACAAACATGATACCATTGGTGTTTTAACCCTTTCCCCTCATATAGACGCTTTCTGACGCCTCTACAGCCGACAGCTTTTTGAAAACATAGTGACAAAAGAAACAATCGCCACAAAAATTGCTCAAAACGAGCAATTTCTCCTTTTGCCACAATGTTTTCCACTTTTAGTCATTGGTTATCCATTCAATTAAAGAGATTTTATATTTTTTGCCAAATAAGTTAAAAGTCGTCTGCTGCAGAATTGTCGTACGAGGGAAAGGGTTGGGACCGATTCATACAAACATGATACCATTGGTGTTTTAACCCTTTCCCTCATATAGACGCTTTCTGACGCCTCTACAGCAGACAGCTTTTTGAAAACATAGTGACAAAAGAAGAAATTGCTCAAAACGAGCAATTTCTCCTTTTGACACAATGTTTTTCACTTTTAGTCATAGGTTATCCATTCAATTAAAGAGATTTTCTATTTTTTGACAAAATATGTTAAAAGTCGTCTGCTGCAGAATTGTCGTATGAGTGAAAGGGTTAATCGACCATTACAGATTGGGACCGATTCATACAAACATGTTATCATTGGTGTTTTAATTACACATGCAGATTCTTAACCCTGTTAAGGTGGAACCGGTTAAGATCGTCATATATATTACATATTTTGTCTTAATTGATCGACGTATATATTTATATAACTTAACGCAGAGCTCCATGTTTCAGTTCTCTTCATGCGTGTATGTGTGTAGTGAGCTCAAATTCTTTTTGAGTGGTGCACCAGGAAATCCAACCTTAATTTAGTTATACATTGTGTGAATCAAATCAACCTGCGCATCCCTGCTAAAGGATCCACATTTATATTGATTTCTAGATCTGTTTTAACATCTCCCATGACTATTTGGCGAACGCACACTCTGACCAACCAGTCTTTTGGCATACGCTAGAATTGCAGCCCAAATGGTTTCAACGTCAATGTTATTTGAAATAATCCAAATCAAAGTGTCCGACAAGAAAAAACACAAATCGCCAGAGGCGTCCTATATCTATGCTACCCTTCCCACATACGCCGAGTTCCGGTAGCTCAGTCGGTAGCGACGCGGGCTGTCGATCCAGTGGTTGAGACTTCGAAACCTAGCTCGGTTAACATTGTTTCCGATGTTTGACAAAAGTCATTTTTGACAAGCGTCATTCGTCTTTCACCAACGGGCAAAAGTCTATGTTGAAAAGCAGCCAGTTGCTTAGAAAGATTGTTGTGTTGAGTACTGGTGTGAAAAAGCCAGGAAACTCACGAGTAGGTGAACTGGCCTGATATGACCGAAAGATTGTTTAAAACGGCGTTAAACTCCAATCAATCTTCAATCTTCCCACATATGGACATTCTGAAGCAGACGACTTTGAAAGCATCTAGACAGAACTACAAAAAAACCTGTCTTTTTAATAAAATTGAAAACATTGTGGCAAATGGTGAAATTGCTCATTATAATTTCTCCTTTAGCCACACTGTTTTCAAAAGTCGTCTGCTGCAGAGGAGTCAGAAAGAATCTGTATATTGGAAAGGGATACATTTAGTCACCCTTTTCCCGCGGACTTTGAAAGCATCCAGACAGATTTACGAAAATACCTCTATAAATGAAAATGCCCTTTTTTAATATAGTTGAAAGCAAAGTGGCAAAAAAGTCGAACTTGCTCATAATGAGCAATTTCCGTTTTTGCCACGTGTTTTAAAATAGTGGACTGCTGCAGAGGCGTCAGAAAGCGTCTGTATGTTAGAAAGGGGGGGGGGGGGGGGGTGTTAACAACCATAGTAATACGGATTTTTTCTCATGGCGCGCTCGTACCGTGATGTTTTTTTCAAGAAACATACATTTGCACTTATGGCATGTTGTTTGAAATGCATCATGAAAAGTGAAACTTATCCCGGCGCGGGTTTGTTTACATCAGCTCTGATTCTGGAACCATTCCAGTCCAAACCGCTAACCCAGTCAGTTCATTAAAACCTAAAACCCTTCATTTTAATATTTGTCAGGGGCGTAGCTTTGCAATAATCAATGTGTAGGCCGTCTTGTGAGAAAATTAACATTGTGGACTCTGCGTAAAGTATCCCACCCGGTTCAGCCTAAGGGAACACACAGGCCTAACCGGATAGACACTTTTCGCCTCCTGCGGATTTTCTGTTTCAGGAATCACTACTCTATACATCTGTCCCCCTAAGACGGAATGTGTCGGTCGGATCAATCTGCGAGGTCAGCGCAGGCTGATCTGGTCGGTACATTACGCAGATGTCTATCGCCGCACGTGCCTACAGTGCCTAAAGGGAGCTCATACTTTGAAAGAATTCGAAACATGAACGTTAAATGTTCAATAAAGCGTCTACTCGTTTAAAAAGACAATATTGAATTGATCATAATTTATTACAGTTAGGTTTTTGTTAAGTTTTCAACAGTTATTGAATTTATTTCACATGACACTGATACGGGATACATTTTTCAGAGTTTATCAAACTTGTAAGCACTTCGCACAGTATTATTTAAAGGTAACCTAATAACTTGCTACTTTTCCCACTTAAATTATATAGACAAGAGACAAACTATCGAGGGCTTGGCGTGAAACGGTTGTAACTAAAATTTGTATTTTTTTTACTAAGGTTAATCACCTCGCCATAAAGTCTTTATAATCGAAAAATCATTTTTCTTGGTTAACACTGGAAAGTTAGGTGCCATTGCTCGTTCTGAGCAATGGCACCTGAATTTGCATTGTTTACAAAGGGGTCAAAATTGCCCCTAAACCAGGGTTTTCAAAATAGGTTTTTAGTTACAACCGTTTCACGCCAAGCCTTCGATATGCTGTTTACAATGGCGTCTGTATTGAGTCGAACGGTAATTAGTCGCCGGGCAGAAGCCCGCGACTTCTATTTTTAATAGCTTTTCGGAAATCACATGGGAGGGCGGCTTATTATTAGAAAGAAACAAATCTAGATGATTTGAACATATTACAATTGTGGTTGTTTACGAACACTAATAAATGACACATCTAAAATGAAATAAATATTCCGATTTTTTAATGTTTGCAGTTTTTTTTATTTCACTCGCATTTAAGTTTTTTGTTTTATTTACGAAGACAAAAGTGGTCCCTTCAAGACGTGAACCAACACCCCCTAATGCAGACTCTTATGTGTCATCATTGAGGTCAATTTCGGATTCTCCTTTTAATAGCAATTTTAACTTACTAAATGTTGTTTTCATGTTCAAATAGATGTCTTGATTTGTGTAGAATTCATTTAATAATGTTAATCCATGAATATCTAAAGTAGGAACTGTTTCTAAGCTAAATATAGACCCTATTCTGTTGTGTAGTTTCGTGACCTTTAACATCGATTTTCGCGCATGCGCATTTCGATATGAAAAAGCGAGTGATATTATTTTATTTTAGACAAGTACAAGACGAATGTTTGACGCAAAGCGTCAAAGAGAAGCCGCAATATTTCGTTGTACATGTAGAAATAAGAAAAAAAGAACATTTTTAAATCCACAAAAAATAGAACAATTTAAACTGTAGACGGTATTGCTGATATATTTCTCCTTTTGAAGACTTTTGTTTTCTTCAAATTACCTCCCTTTAAAGCAATACCAGGATATTTACCTTGTGATTCGAATAAGATTGACAAACATTGAAATTATATGAATGAATACTATTATTTAAATAAGTAACAACAGCAAAATTAAATTAAAGCCAGATAAATGTGTACACATTTCGTTAATTTGTTATAGATACCCTAATGTATAGATATGAATATAAACTTTATAAGCAAATGTTTTCATTTCAACGTTTCTAATGTTTGAATAGACTAAGGAAAGTCAAGAATACATAAATAAATCAATGCAGTCTTTTCCGGCGACATTGATGCCTTGCATCAACTTTCTCTTGTTCAGTATATTAAACAAATCCACTTCGTGGTTGAATACTAATTCGATCTTCAATGGCTCAATCGGTACTTTCTGCCGGGACTGTCTATTGGCTAGGCAATCGTACTTTCGATGATAATTGACAAGATTTATTGTGATACGTGTCCTCCATCTTCCACAAATGGGCTTCATTGTGTACATGTATGTAGAAGGGTAGCCATGTACCCGGAGGGAAATGCTGTGTGAAGTATCGGTGTCAGAGAGCAAGACAAGTCTGGAATAGCATTCCATCAAATATAAAGCACTCAACGTCTATTGTATCATTCAAACGAAATTATAAGAAATACCTTCCGGAAAAGGTTCCATACTAACACTACCTTGATTACTTGCCGTTATTATGTTAAGAATTGTGTTTAAAGTAGTTGGAGTGTCTGTCTTCACATGATTGAAAATTAATTCAATTTGTATTTCATGCCATAGTTTTTCATTGAAATTTGCATGTTGTTAAATGTAATGTTTGCGTGTGTTATAATATTATTGAAGGCCATATGCAAATAAGATATGTATAGCCATTGTTAAATTGTCTTTATGTGTCTTAGATGTTACCTTAAAAAAATAAAGATATTATTATTATTATTATTATTAACAGGTGGTAAAGGTCCAATTCCACCAACCTTACTTGGGGCTAAGTTATACTTAAAAGCATATTTCATCATATGTGTTTCCCTAATAAAAATGTCAACACATTTTATTTATTATCAAGTATCGTTTGTCAGCAAGGTAACTATTTATTTCAGCTTTGTCATTTAGCATGGAAACACCGGTTCTCGAACCTCTTTACATTTATTAAGGCTCATGGGCAAACTTAAAAAAATCATGATAAAAATATATGTGTAAGTTAACAAAGCACCGATTCACATAAAATTTATAACGTATATTGCTTTTTTGGAAATATATAAACAGTCCTTGAACTAAAGGTTCGAGAATAGGTACGGTTCGAGAACAGGGACCTGTACGATACTTAAATACATTCCACCATTCATATTTTACATGTTAGGGAAATACATATGATAAAATATACTTTTAAGTATTTTTAAAAGTATTACTTAGCACTAAGAAAGGATGGTGGAATTGGACCCAGGCCAACGTCATATAATTGAAATTCTGAAAACGGCGTTTAACCCGATTCAATTAATCAATAAATCTATTTTGATCAACTGAATTATATATAGAAAAAGATTACAAATCGTAATAAGATATGAGAAAGACTTTAAAATGAAACGTTTTTAAAAATTAAACGAGATATATTATATTGCTTTCTAACATTATCTGTATCTGGGTTTTCATTTCATCTTTGGCATATCGAAGCTTAGCGTAAAACGGTTGTAACTAAAATTGGTATTTTTTTATCAAGGTATTTTACCTCGCCATAAAGTCTTTATAGGCCTAAGCGTTAAATATTTGTTCTTGGTAAACAATGGAAATTTAGGTGCCATTGCTCAGAACGAGCAATGGCACCTAAATTTGCAATGTTTACAAAAGGGTCAAAATTGCCCCTTACCCAGAGTTTTCAAAATAGGTTTTAAGTTACAACCGTTTCACGCCAAGCCCTCGATATGCATTCCACAAAATTATTTCGTGAAATGATACGAGTAATATAGAGAACGAACAAACCGATCACTTCCGCGAACAAACAACATAACTAGATGGTAGCTCTGTCGAAAGCGAAGCGGGCTGTCAATCCAGAGTTCGTCAGTTCGATCTCCAGCTCGACCAACTTTCCTTCCGACGTTTGGACAAAAGCTAA
>JASEVX010000010.1:24433372-24498372 GCA_031761405.1 Serripes groenlandicus
ACAAGATTGTTTAAAACGGCGTTAAACTCCAATCAATCTTCAATTCTGTCCCACATATGGACATTCTGAAGCAGACGACATTTGAAAGCATCTAGACAGAACTACAAAAAAAACCCTGTATTTTTAATAAAATTGAAAACATTGTGGCAAATGGTGAAATTGCTCATTATAATTTCTCCTTTAGCCACACTGTTTTCAAAAGTCGTCTGCTGCGAGAGGAGTCAGAAAGAATCTGTATCTTGGAAAGGGATACATTTAGTCACCCTTTTCCCGCGGACTTTGAAAGCATCAAGACATATTTACGAAAATACCTCTTAATAAATGAAAAGGCTCTTTTTTTAATATAGTTGAAAGCAAAGTGGGCAAAAAAGTCGAACTTGCTCATAATGAGCAATTTCCGTTTTTGCCACGTGTTTTAAAATAGTGGGACTGCTGCAGAGGCGCGTCAGAAAGCGTCAGTATGTTAAGAAGGGGGTGTTAACAACCATAGTAATACGGATTTTTTTCTCATGGCGCGCTCGCTACCGTGATTTTTTTTCAAGAAACATACATTTGCACTTATGGCATGTTGTTTGAAATGCATCATGAAAAGTGAAACTTATCCCGGCGCGGTTTGTTTACATCAGCTCTGATTCTGGAACCATTCCAGTCAAACCGCTAACCCAGTCAGTTCATTAAAACCTAAAACCCTTCATTTTTAAATTTGTCAGAGGCGTAGCTTTGCAATAATCAATGTGTAGGCCGTCTTGTGAGAAAATTTAACATTGTGGACTCTGCGCGTAAAGTATCCCACCCGGGTAGCCTAAGGCATGCCACACAGGCCTAACCGGGTAGACACTTTCCGCCTTCCTGTGGATTTTCTGTTCAGGAATCACTACTCTATACACTCTGTCCCCTAAGACGGAATTGTGTCGGCCGGATCAGTCTGCGCGGACAGCGCAGGCTGATCTGGTCGGTACATTACGCAGATGTCTATCGCCGCAGCTGTATTTTTGGGGAATTTTGAGAGACACAAATGTGTAGGCACGTGCCTACAGTGCCTAAAGGGAGCTCATACTTTGAAGAATTCGAAACATTTAACGTTAAATGTTCAATAAAGCGTCTAATTTATTTAAAATGACAATATTAATATTGATTATAATTTATTACAGTTATGTTTTTATTCAGTTTTCAACAGTTTATTTATTCGACTGATACATCACGACACTCGTAAAAGTGTAAACTTATATAACTTGGTTGTTTTGTTAATGCTAAGTTTGTCTACCACACTTAATTATATAGACAAGAGACAAAAATATCGAGGGCTTGGTAACGGTGTAACTAAAGTTTGTATTCTTACTAAGTGTTTTTTACTAAGGTTAATCACCCCACCATCAAGTCTTTATAAGCCTTAAATCATTTTTCTTGGTAAACAATGGAAATTGTTCGGAGCAATGGCACCTAAAATTGCATTGTTTACAAAGGGGTCAACATTGCCCCTAACAGGGTTTTCAAAATAGGCTTTTAGTTACAGGCAGTTTCGCGCAAAGCCATCGATATGCTGTCTAATAACGGCGTCTGTATTGCGTGGCTAACAGTGATTTAGTTGTATTGAACAAATCCTCTTCGTGGTTGAATATTGAGTCCATCATCAAGGGGCTTCACTCGTATTTTCTGCCGGGACTGTCTATTGGCTAGGCAATCGTACATTCGATGATGATTGCTGCAAGATTTATTGTGATAAGTGTTCCTCCATCTTCCACAAATGGGCTTCATTGTGTACATGTATGATTGACATGGTAGCCAGGTACCCGGAGGGAAATGCTGTGTGAAGTATCGGTGTCAGAGAGCAAGACAAGTCTGGAATAGCATGTCCACTCAAATAAAAAGCACCCAACGTCTATTGTATCATTCAAACGAATTATAAGAAATATCTTCTGGAAAAGGTTCCAATACTAACACTATCTTGATTACTTGCCGCGTTAGTTAGTTAAGAATTGTGTTTAAGAGTAGTTGGAGTGTCTGTCTTCAGCATGATTGAAAATTAATTCAATTTGTTTTTCATGCCATAGTTTTCGTCATTGAAATTTGCATGTTGTTAAATGTAATGTTTGTGTTGTGTTATGATATTATTGAAGGCCATATGCAAATAAGATATGTATAGTCCATTGTTAAGAGTAACAATTGTCTGTATGTGTCTAGATGTTACCTTAACGATAAATAAAGATATTATTATTTATTCAGTGATTATTATTAACAGGTTGGTAAAGGTCCAATTCCACCTAACCTTACTTGGGGGCAAGTTATACTTAAAAGCCATATTTCGATCATATGTGAATTCACCCTAATAAAAATGTCAACACATTTTATTTATTATCCAAGTGTCGTTTGTCAGCCAAGGTTACTATTTATTTCAGCTTTGTCATTTAGCATGGAAACACCCGGTATCTCGTAACCTCTTTCACATTTATCAAGGCTCATAAGGGGCAAACTTAAAAAAAATCATGATAAAAAATTTATGTGTAAGTTAACAAAGCACCGATTCACATAAAATTTATAACGTATATTGCTTTTTTAGGGAAATATATAAACAGTCGCTTGAACTAAAGGTTCGAGAATAGGTAGCGGTTCGAGCAACAGGGGACCTGTTACGATACTTAAATAACGTGTCCACCATTCATATTAGTACATGTTAGTGAAAATACATATTATAAAATATACTTTTTAAGTATTTTTCTAAAGTATTACTTAGCACTAAGAAAGGATGTGGAATTGGGACCCAGGCCAACGCTCATATAATTTGAAATTCTGAAAACGGCGTTTAACCCGAGTCAATTCATCAATAAATCTATTTTTGATCAACTGAATTATATATAGAAAAAGTATTACAAATCGTAATAAGATATGAGAAAGACTTTAAAATGAAACGTTTTTAAAAATTAAAACGAGATATATTATATTGCTTTCTAACATTATCTGTATCTGGGTTTTCATTTCATCTTTGGCATATCGAAGGCTTGAGCGTAAAACGGGTTGTAACTAAGAATGGTATTTTTTATTATCAAGGTATTTTGCCTCGCCATAAAGTCTTTATAGGCCTAAGCGTTAAATATTTGTTCTTGGTAAACAATGGAAATTTAGGTGCCATGGCTCAGAACGAGCAATGGCACCTAAATTTGCAATGTATACAAAAGGGTCAAAATTGCCCCTTACCCAGAGTTTTCAAAAATAGGTTTTGAGTTACAACCGTTTCACTCGCAAAGCCACCTCGATATGCATTCCACCGAATTATTTCGTGAAATGATACAGTAATATTAGAGAACGAACAAACCGATCACTTCCGCGGAACAAACAACATAACTAGATGGTAGCTCTGGCGAAAGCGAAGCGGGCTGTCATCCAGAGTTCGTCAGTTCGATCTCCAGCTCGACCAACCTTCCTTCCGACGTTTGGACAAAAGCTAATCGTTCGTCTTTCCATCAATGAGCTAACATTCAAAATAGAAAAGCAGGCAGTTTCTTAGAAATAATGTTTGTGTGAAGTACTGATGTGATGAGAAAGTCAGGTCAATTATTAAAATTGGGGGGGAAGTCTGGGTGTTTTAAGTGAATTCAGCCTTTTTACGCATTGTATTTGTGTATATGATGTAATTTTTTTAAAAATTGAATTTAAAATAATTGGAACGTTTGCATGGCACGAAACTTATAGAATCTTGAGGACAATAAGAATTTCGCGAAAACATAAGTACACTATAACAGTCACATGATGATCGGACGAACGGACGGCTGACTTCTCAATTGAAATCTTACTATTAATATACCGAAATCTACATCAAACGACTTTCAAAACATCAAATCTAGACAGAATACATGAAATATCTCCATAACGCAGCCAATTTATCCCTTTGCTACAATGTTTTCAAGGTGCGTTAAATTTCCGTCTGCATGTGAGTATAGGGTTAATGCGTTAGCTGATAAATATATCTTTCAGACCAATTGATGAATGGCAATAAACAGAACAATTTAGAGGAGACCAACATTTATATCGTCCCTCGCCAACATCGTTTTCATTAGTCACAAACAGAAGACTGCACCAAAGAGATGTTTATATTGAAGAAAGAGGGAACGACCAGCCACACTTGTTAAGTATTCTTACCTGCAATTTACATTTATATTTCAGAATTAAGACATTATGCATTATTTCGTAACGATGACTATTTTTAAATTTGAAGCTCTGGATTAACAATATTATCTACAGACAAGAGTAAGAGAGGAAAACATATTGATACAGCTGAAAATTATTACAACACTTTCAGTTAGGACCACGGCGATCAATTCACATAGCCTTGCTGTGTTACTGGCTTTCTCGCGCACAAGTGATATAGCATTCTTTTTAGCAACAGGCAATTGGCTACCTTTCTCCTATATATAAGGTCACTAATTTGTGACCTTTTCAGCAAAACCAACGATACCCTAGCAAGAGAGAGAGAGAGAGAGAGATAGAGAGTGGCGGGAGATGAGAGAGAGACGGAGAGAGGGGAGAGGGAGAAGAGCGGGAAAGAGAGAGAAGGGGAGAGAGGTGAGAGAGAGGATAAAGATATATATATAATTATATATATATATTTAAAATGGAGTAGGAGAGAGAGAGAAAGAGTAGAAGAGACGAAGATAGAAGAGAAGATGAGAGAGAGAGAGAAGAGAGAGAAGAGAGAGAGAGACGAGGGGAGAAGAGAAGCTGCGAGAGAGAAGAGACTATAGACGAGAGAGAGAGAGAGAGAGACAGAGAGAGAGAGATGATAGATACAGAGAGAGAGAGAGAGAGCGCAGAGAGAGAGAGAGAGATAGAGAGATGAGAGAGAGACACGCACACATACACACAGACAGATAGACAGATAGACAGAGCGATAGAACAGAGGCAGGCTGAGAGGAGACAGATAGCGAGAGAGAGGGGGAAAGGGGAGACAAGAGTAAAAGAGAGAGTAAGAGATATCATACAAAGTCAGAGAGAGAGAGAAAGAAAGGGAGAAAAGATGAGAAAGAGAGAGAGAGAGAGAGAAGAGACGAGAGATAGAGGAGAGGAGAGAGAGACATACAGACAGACAGAGATAGGGGAGAGAGAGAACAAGAGAGACAGAGACATATACAGAGACAGACGACAACTATATAGACGAGAAATTAGAGAAAGAGAGGAGAGAGTGGAGACATATTACAGAGTGAGAGGGAGATAGGGCAGAGAGATAGAGATTGAGAGAGAGAGAGAGAATGAGAGAGGAGAGAGAGAGAGAAGAGATAGAGAGAGAGAGAGAGAGAGAGAGAGAGAGAGAGAGAGAGAGGATAGAGAGAAGGAGAGAGAGATAGAGAGAGAGAGAGAGAGGAGAAAGAAGAAAGAGAAAGAGAGAGAGAGAGAGAGAAGAGACACACACACAGAGAGAAGAGAGAGACAGAGAGACAGAGAGACAGAGAGAAAGAGAGACAGAGAGACAGAGAGAGACAGAGAGAGAGACAGAGAGAGACGAGAGAGAGAGAGAGAGAGAGAGAGAGAGAGAGAGAGGAGAGAGAGAGAGGCAGAGACAGAAAAAGAGATATAGGCAGAGAGAGAGAGAAAGAGAGAGAGAGAGAGAGAGAGAGACAGAGAGAGAGAGAGAGAGAGAGAGACAGAAGAGAGAGAGAGAGACAGAGAGAGAGACAGAGAGAGAGACAGAGACAGAGAGATAGAGGCAGATAGAGACAGAGAGAGACAGAGAGCGACAGAGAGCGACAGACAGACAGACAACAGCAACAGACAGAGACAGAGACAGAGACAGACAGAGACAGAGACACAGACACAGACGAGACAGACAGACACAGACACAGATAGACATAGAGACATAGAGAGAGACATAGAGACAGAGAGAGAGAGATGGTTACATTATAAAGAGAACGGATACAGAAAATAAAACGTTACTACGTTGTACTCTAGCAATAATGGCCAGTTTCAACACATCAAAACAACACAAAAAACCTATGAATCAAAATATTACCTCAGAATATATTCCTCAATATCACGTATAACTATTAAAACACACACACTTCTGTTGCTTAGAGCAGGCGAAATCTCGAACATAAATTCTCCAAAATAATCAATCACATATATATAATCTTTGATGGTTTGCAGTGCACATATGGCGCAATATTTCTAAGAGGCAATACCAGCCTACCTCGATCCTTCAGATAAGCTTCCATTTAGAAAATGATTCACCGCCATAGGTAAGAAGGGATCGGTGTCAGGTAGAAAACGGCTCGCGTAGCCCTTTTCCACCTGCAGGAATCATTTTGACGCAATAGCAGCAGACGACTTTTGAAAACATTGTGGCCAAAGGTGAAATTGCTCATGATGAGCAATTTCACCTTTGGCCACAATGTTTTAAATTTTATTTAACAATTAAGCTATCATTTATTGAGATTTTTCTGGTTTTCGTCACTATGTTTTCAAAGTCGTTTGCTGCAGTTTATGTTGTATGTGGACAAGGGGTAGAGTATACGGGCAGATAACCCTCTCCCGTATACAGATGTATACATATACAGCAGATGTCTTCTGAAATGTAGGGAAAGAAAAATTGCCCCAAAATGAGTAATTCCCCCTTTTTCAACAGTGTTTAGAAAAAATAAATAAAAATTAATGTGATATATATGTTAACGAGCCAGACTACTCTGAAACTCTGACACCTACTAATCTTCAATGAATAAGTAACACGCCTGTCATATGCTTCTCACAAAATGCATCGGAATAGTCACGTAGATGTACATTTAATATCGGAATATTCACGTGGATGTACATTTAATATCGATAAACCACAATCAGAATTCCAAGATTATACAAAATAGTCTTTGAAGACATATTCTCCGAATATTCTGAATAAATTGCGTTTTTTTTTTTTATTGAAAAACAATATCAGATATACTAACCTACAAATGGGTCGAGATTGACAACAACATTTATTGATATTATATATTCGACGAGCACATTTCGATTGTTTGGTGTTTAACGCCGCTTTCAACCATTTTACCAGTTATATCCCGGCGTTTCCTGGGTAAGTTACCAGTACTACTGGTCAATTTATCCAATATAAACCTGACACCAGCCAGTCAAGTCTTAATGCTAACCCCGCAACCTTGAACGCCAAGGAGCCCAGCCATTACAACCATTTTTAACGTATTTGGTATGACCGGACCTTAGATCGAACCCGCGACCTCCCGCACCCGAAGCGGACGCTTTAGCAGTACACCACCGAGGCGGGCACGCATGGGTCTACTTACACCCGTGTTGATACCTAAGTTCTATGCTCATACTTTGAGCTTAACCCTTTCCCTCATACGACAATTCTGCAGCAGACGACTTTGAACATATTTTGTCCAAAAATAGAACATCTCTATAATTGAATGGATAACCTATGACTAAAAGTGGAAAACATTGTGGCAAAAAGGAAAAAAATCTCGTTTTGAGCAATTTCTTCTTTTGTCACTATGTTTTCAAAAAGCCGTCTGCTGCAGAGGCGTCAAAAAGTGTCTATATGAGGGAAAGGATTAAGTATCTGATAATTCAGAAGCAGATTCCTTCTCGTAATTTACTTCGAGTTATTAGAAGAATAGAGGACAGAGATTGTTATAGTTTCGAGCATGTTCTCGTTATATGCAACGAATTACCTTAGTATTTCGGTAGCCACCAGTATGGGAAACTAAGTCAGGGAGAAACTTGATGTCTACATAACAAAACTTCTTATAGGGTTTAAACCATTGTTGAAAAAAGGAGAACTAACTCATAATAAAATTGAAAATGTGTTTTCTTTTTTCACATGTCATAAAACTTAACTTTCACGTAACTAAAAAAACACCATCGTCTATGAAAGGGTAAAGTGTTATTCGATTTCAATTTATATAATTTATTTCTAGAGCGCTGAACTTGGCAAATAAGATAAACATAATTAAATTGATTTCAGAACCTCTTTCATTTCAAAAGCCTTATCATCCATTTTTCTTCAAATAAAACCTATTCTCAGGTGTATATACTTTGTTACCATGGTAACGTAATTTACCGCGAATTCAATCATATCCACGTGTTTATTTATTTACCTCAATGGGTAGCCCGGGTTCAAAGAACGTTCGGAAACCTCAATGAGGCGATTCCAATGCTAAGTGATAATAAACATGAAGTGAGCCGTTCCACGAGAAAACAACAGTGTGGCTGGACTCTGCGTAAATCATCGACCCAGATCAACCTAATTATGCCGTGCAGGCTAACACTGGATTTTCTGTTTCATGAATCATTACTTTATACCTCTATCCCCCAGAGACGGAATGTGTCGACCCGGGTTAGCCTGCGCGGACTGCGCAGGCTGATCTGGGTCGATACATTACGCAAACACTGGATTTTCTGTTTCATGAATCATTACTTTATACCTCTATCCCCCAGAGACGGAATGTGTCGACCCGGATTAGCCTGCGCGGACTGCGCAGGCTGATCTGGGTCGATACATTACGCAGAGTCCACAATGTTGGTTTTTATCGTGGGACGGCTTAAGTGATAAGTAGCGGTCTTACAATACTTGTAAATATGATATGCCCAGGCATGGAAACCTGCCCAGTTTTATTATTGGCTTTTGTTTCTTTGTATTCTAGATCTTCAAATATTAAGTAAATTTCAGTAAGTAAACGTAAAAATCCATATTACATTTTCGCATGCAGTCTTAACTGCTTATTTTGACACCATCTGTACGTTAAGTAGTTGTATCATTGGCTATATAAATAAAATGCGTTTTTGTTTGATAATAAAAATACAAAAATATAACAGTTTACGTCAAAAGAACTTGAAATGGATTTTATTTCATAGATCGGTAGGAAAAGTATTTTTAATACATTTGTTTTATATTCTAATCGTGAAATGATGGAAATCTAACTGTGGGATAAGATTGTATGTAAAAGTTAAATGTTAATTTTAGTAACCATCAACAAGATTCATTTTAATCTCAATAACTTAAAGTATAATTACAGAATAGAGTTGAATACATTGAGGCAAAAGGAACCATTGCTCATGATGAGCAATTTCTGCTTTTGCCACAATGTCTTCAAAAGTCGTCTGCCGCAGGAGCGTCATAAAGTGTCTTGATATGTTATACGAGTGGAGATTAAAGCGACTGAACTCCAGATACCCAACTGTCGAAAAAAAAAAAAAATCCAATTTTAAGAAAATAAGTGTTATTTTTGTATTTGGGGCATTAAAATATGATAACTGACATATTACATACCCCTATAATCGGTGAGATTTTCTTGTTTTCGATACTTTTTCCATCGCCAATTCTACCCTGTCAGTAACGGGGTGGTATTTTTAAATAGGAAACCCCTTCATCGGGACAATTAAAAACGATAAAAAACGATACATTTTCTACCCTGGGTTTACTTGGATAACATAAAGAATAATATTTAGGGCGAAATAGATTTTCTTTTTTTTATGCCATCTGGATTTCAGTCGCTTTAAACATGCCGAAATATTTATTTCATTGACTTCGACACCGCCTCGATAGTGCAATGGTAGAGAGTCCGACTCGAGTGCGGGAGGTCGCGGGATTCGATCCCCAGCCGGGTAATACCAAGGACTTTAGAAATGGCTTTCCATCCTTGGCACTCAGGATTGTGATAAATGGACCAGTAGTACTAGTTAGTAGCTTAACCCTTTCCCTCATATAGACGCTTTCTGACGCCTCTGCAGCAGACGGCTTTTTTGAAAACATAGTGACAAAAGAAGAATTTGCTCAAAACGAGCAATTTCTCCTTTTGCCACAATGTTTTCCACTTTTAGTCATAGGTTATCCATTCAATTATAGAGATTTTCCATTTTTTGACAAAATATGTTCAAAGTCGTCTGCTGCAGAATTGTTGTATGAGGGAAAGGGTTAACCAGGAAACGGCGTTGAAGGCGGCGTAAAACACCAAACATATAATTATTTCGAAAAAAAATAATAAATTTAAAATTAATTCGGTGATTTAGGAATTATTACTCTATACATATATCCCCGTAAGAAGGAATGTGTCGGCCGGATCAGTCTGCGTGGATAGCGCAGGCTGATCTGGTCGATATATTACGCAGATGTCTATTGCCGCAGCTGCATTTTGGGGCATTTTGAGAAAGAAATGTGTAGGCACGTGCCTACAGTGCCTAAAGGGAGCTACGCCCCTGGCTGTACTAATATGCGAGCGAGCGCAGTTTAGGACTGGTTTTAATGGGACTGAAGATGTTCCATCGTGCACACTATACAGACGATTTAATAGACGACTTTTTGAAAACATAGAGATTAAAGGAGAAATTGCTCAAACCAAGAAATTTCGCCATTAGCCACAATGTTTCCAAATTGTTATTAGTCATTACACTTACATTTGTACATTAAGTGTTTTCATATGTTTTCATAGATGTTTTCGAAGTTGTTTGCTGCAGATTTGTTATATATATATGTGTGGGAAAGGGTTAAGACGTCATACGAAAGGGAGATTAAACATAACGAAATGTTTATTTCATTATTTCGTAAAAAGTAAGGGTAAATCTGTGTATTCTAAAATCCGGTTCCACTATCACCTCCGAAAATGAAACATCCTAAATCGTGATCCACCTTTTGAAACAGATGCTTAAAATTCTTGTAACTGAATGTTGTAGATCTAATCAAGTCTCGGCTTATCTTGGCTGTCTGTGTGGAAACTAAACCTTTCTCTTGAGTAAAAAACATTTCGGAACTTTTTTATCGAATTATCTTTTGAAATAACGTCGCAAATTGCAATTATAAATCGAGGATGTTTTCTATAATTAGTAGCTACGGACACAGTTATCTAACAGGAGCTAGAAAGATGAAATTCTTTCGGAAAGTGACCGATGTTGTGAGATATTTCTTGTTATATTCCATTTTCAAATGGACCAAAGATTTCTTGGTTATGTAATTGAAAAGATGGAAATTTAAAAACCTGGGATAAGAATTTTTGAATAAGTTGAATATTAAATTAACTAATCATGTTCCAGATTCATTCTGTTAAAGATGACCTGCGTAGGACATCTTTGAGTCTGTCAGTCTAATTAAAATCAGACCAAATTATTTCCCTGTACTTATATGCGAGCGAGCGCAGTTTAGGTGGTTTTAATGGGACTGACGTTGTTCCATCGTGCAGACTTATCAACTTCCCTCATATAGACAATTTTGAAGCCTCTGCAACAGACGACTTTTGAAAACATAGAGATGAAAGGAGAAATTGCTGAAAACGAGCAATTTCTCCTTTAGCCACAATGTTTCAAAATTGTTATCAGTCACTACACTTGCATTTATACATAGAGCTTCTTCATTTGTTTGCATAGCTGTTTTCGAAGTTGTCTGCTGCAGATTTGTTAAAGATATATGTGGGAAAGAGTTGAGACGTCATAAGAAAGGGGGATTAAACATAACGAAATGTTTATTTCATTATTTCGTAAAAAAAAAATACAATCTGGTTATTCTAAAATCCGGTACCACTATCACTTCCGAAAATAAAACGTCCTAAATCGAGATACACCTTTTGAAACAGATGCCTAAAATTCGTGTAACTGAATGTTGTAGATCTTATCAAGTCTAACGGATTATCTTGTTTGTCTGTGTTGAAACTAAACCTTTCGCCTAGGTAAAAACCATTTCGAAACTTTTTAACGACAAATCTTTTAAAATAATGTTGGAAAATATTCAATTATAGAGTACCATTTCTATCATTAGTAGCAACGGACAGTTATCTAACAGGAGCTAGAAAGTTGAAGTTCTTTCGGAAAGCGACCGATGTTGTGAGATATTTCTAATACATTTATTACTATTTCTAATCATATTCCGTTTTCAAATTGATAAAAGGTTTCTTGGTTATGTAACTGAATTGATGAAAATTAAACGTCTATGATAATCTTGTATAAAAAGTTCTTGTAATCATTGTCCAGATTCGTATATATACAAGCGAGCGAAGTTTATGTCTGGATTAAACCCCTCCCTAAGTACAACTTATCTGCCGCAAACAACATTGAAAATATATAGGCAAATTAATGGAAACTCTCTTCGGCTGAAAGTTTAATTAGTGCAATGTGGCAAATTGACAAACTGCTCATTATGAGCAACTTGTCCTTTTGCCACAATGATTTCAGTAGTTGCCTGCTCCAGATGCACCGGAAATTTATTTATTTATTTATTTATTGGTGTTTTACGCCGCTTTCAACAATATTTCAGTTATATCACGGCGACAGTTCACTTATTCACGATCCCTGGGTAAACAAACCAGTACTAGGCTAGAAAATGTGCCTTGCCCATGGGCACTCCACCATGACCGTAGTGCCGCGACTGGGGATGCACCGGAAAGCATCGGTATTTGGGAAATGGATAATGAGAGTGATATTTGTATATGTTGCTGTATTCCGTTTTAAAAAAAGACAAAAGGTTTCTTGGTTATGTAAAGATTGGAAAATATGAGCTGTGCCTAACCATTATAGGTCTTATTGCTTTCTCCGGGTTAGCAGCATGTTATAGTTACACTGTGGAAGACAGTGGTGCAGAGGTAGAGCGTCGGCCTCTCGTATCAAAGGTCCCTGGTTCGAGTCCCGTGATGAGCGGGTCCTGACTTTGGGATTTCTTTCCACACAATCGGCGCGAGTACTGGTTAAGTATCCAGGAAGCAGACATCGAGCGTGATTAATATAAGCTTAACTCTTTCAGCGCCAAAGACAATATCGAGATTTTTTGCAAACAATGCAGATTCAGGTGAGTCAGCTCGTAACGAGCTGTCTCACCTGAAATCTGCATTGTTTGGCTGTAAATCTTCCAAAAATCCTATAACATGAAAATAGAGTCGTCCGAGTTTGAACATGGAAGAGTCTACTTTAAAAAATTCGGCGCTGAAAGGGTTAAAGCTTGTTTCGCAATCGATTTAAAATAAATAAGTTTAAACTAATTTACACTGGCGTAAGACCAGTTGGGCTACACTTCTTGTTTTTGTTTGCCTGAAGATGCTTTGCAAACATATAGACGAACAGCGAACACACTGGTGGAACTGTGCAAAAAAAGATGTACTTTGTCTTTTAATATTTGCCCTCATACAGAGGTATGTTGACGCCTCTGCAGCAATATGAAAAGTCAGACATAACGATTGTGAAATGATAAATGAAGAATTGCAAATAGATAAACACATTAAGGCTGAAAAATATAATTTTCATTCGACATTTGCTTAATTTGGGCTATACGCCGCAATCACAGCGAAAGTACTGTACAATGTGTGTAATCCATGACCAACAAGTATATGATAGGAAATGTGCAATAATGAGTATTTTATCCTTTTAATACAATGTTTTCAATCCTTTTCAATGCTTCTTTCAACTATTGATTCACAAAGTGTTTCATAGTTTTGCCTAAATGTGTCAAAATCGTCAGTTCCAAATGTGTTGCTTGTGGGAAAAGGGTTAAGATATCCAACACCTTACTACTTTTCTTTAGGGAACATTTACGTATGTGAGCCGTCCCGCGAGAAAACCAACATCTGCGTAAAGCATCTACTCTGATCAACCTGCGCGGTCCGCGCATGTTAACCCGGACAATCACATTTCGCCTCCTGTGGATTTTCTGTTTCAGGAATCCTTACTCTATACCTCTATCCCCCTGAGACGGAATGTGTCGGCCCGGATTAGCCTGCGCGGACTGCGCAGGCTGATCTGGGTCGATACATTACGCAGAAGCCATATTGTTGGTTTTCTCGTGGGACGGCACATATAGACACGTGTACCTTCTCAGACTGTGGTATGACAGCTTTTTAGTCATTCAAATAAGATATCTCTATAATAACCCTTTCCTACATACAATACATCTGCCACGGACATCTGTGAAAAAATCTGGACAAAACTATTGAATTTCTACCTTAACCTATATCTACCTATAGACGCTTTCTGACGCAACTGCAGCTGACGACTTTTGAAAACATTGTGACAAAAGAAGAAATTGCTCAAAACGAGCAATTTCTCCTTTTGCCACAAAGTTTTCAACATTTTTCAGTAGTTATACCTACATTTATAGAGATTTTCTGTGTTTTTGCCTAGATGAGTTTAAAGGGACTGAATCCCATATGAGAAAAAAGAGAAAAAAAAGAAAATTGTAAAAAATTGCTATTACCTTGATGTTTTTGCATGTAAGGCATTGAGATTTGCTGACTGATGTACTACAATATATGCACACTATTAATATTGCGGAGACTTTTCGTTATTTTGCATTGTAAAATCTACTGGGTTAGTAACCCAGTAAATCTAAAAATATCGCTGTATATTTATCACGTGATCACTACAACCGAATTGACAATCTCCTTCGCAGAGTTGTCGTTCCTTACACTCACGCATACATGAATGTAATGAGTCGATAGTGTTAGAGAATGCCGAATTGAATCCACAAATTCAAATGAGCAAGAGGAAATTCCACGGTATTTTTAAACGGGAAAACACGGAGCGGACGTTTTTTTAACTGCTTATTTCCTATGAAATAATGAAAAACAAGACTTCTACGACCTTCTACAACATTCCGTTACATATATATCGACGTATTTTGGAAAATATAACGATTTTGGACCATTATGGTGTTCAGTCCCTTTAAAGTCGTCTGCTGCGGATTTGTTGTATGTTGAAAAGGGTTAATTAAAAGTTTTTGCTTTTTTATAGAGTTGAATGGGGGTTGCTTATTATGGGCAATTTCCCCTTTTGTCACAATGATTTTACAAGTCGCCTGCTGTAGATGCATCAAAAAGCATATGCAAGTTGGAAAGAGTAAAGTTCTAAAGAAAGAGATCATATGGGTCATACGGTACCTTTACAAATAAAGAAATCTTATCTGAATCTTTACCATGTCTAATTATTAAACCCAAAGGATATGTTTTATAGTAGAGCTTTATTTCTAAGAAAATGCTAACGTTTGAACTGAAATGCACTTCTGCATAACACAAATGATCCGTCCCACGGGAAAACCAACATTGGATACTCTGCGTAATGTATCGACCCAGACCAGCCTGCGCAGTCCGCGCAGGCTACTCCGAGCCGACACATTCCGTCTCAGGGTGATAGTGGTATAGAGTAATGATTCATGAAACAGAAAATCCACAGGAGGCGAACAGTGCAGCCGGGTTAGCCTGTGCGGACTGGGTCGATACTTTACGCAGACTCCACAATGTTGGTTTTCTCGTGGGGCGGCTCAAATGCACTTGATCAACTTTTTACCGAGAAGATTAAGCAGCCACGTTCATATCTATCGTCGCCTCTGTACATTGATAAATAAATAATGAAAACAGAGCTATGTAGAAAGGGCGGCCACCTCGAAAGTTCAAATTCCTTTCATTACAAACCATGCAAGCGTAGTCTCTTATGACACTATGGTACTAGCATCCTTGAGACCTTATCTGTATGAAATGACTTGATGACATACTCAGTTAACCAAAATCAGTCCAACGTTTCTTCGCAAAATCAGCACTGAATAAGTTGGATTAATCTGCGATTCTAAATTCTAATCAACGTTTTTATCAACATACTTGACATATTATCTGATTGAAATAATAGGACGACACACTCAGGTGAAAACAAGTCCATAAGGTAATATTTCCAATGCTGTTTAACGCCGTTTTCAACAATTGATAGGTTAAATCACGGCGATTCATTGACCTAGTAGGTTACTAGTACTGCTGGTCAGTTTATCCTAACACCAGCGAGTCAGTCGTGATTATAACCTCTTATAACCGCCAAGGAGATAAAGCAATTACTACTATTTGGTAGGACCCGGCCGGGGATCGAACTCGCGACCTTCTCGCCCCTATGCGGGCCTATTAGTGTTATCCTGATTCAGAAAGTATATATATTTAAGAGTTCAATATAGAGCACATCGGTCTGCGCAATATCTTAGTTTGTCTCTGTTTGCAATATCAAGTCTGATACGGTGGGATTACACTGTTGGTCATTCTCAATAAAACTAGACTAAAATTGAACTAGCTCGTATATATAGATCTGATGACTGCCCCATAAAGGTCGTCTCAGATTGACCTTTGCTTCAGCCAATCGAAATGCCGCTTACCAAATCGTTCGGTGTCAAACAGGTAAGACATTCTTATAAATAGACGATATAGAGACGAGATGATTATCGAGTTCTCTGATTATATTGCACGGGGCGTTTGTTGCATCGTGCGGTTTCATCGGACATAAAAACCGAACATGTGCTCGGGGGTATCTAAGTGTGTATAAGGTCAATTCGAAACGACCCTTTATGCTTTGTAGTCAGATCCAATATACGTACAGCGAAGTATTTTAGTCCCATTTTAATGAGAGTATGCCCCTTATTTATGGGCTATCTCACGCAATCACATCTTAAGATTTTCGTGAAGAGGATGACGAAAGAAAGCGGTGACAAGGTTATATAGATAACACATACTCATACTAAGACCTAACAGCTCATTTTTGGTTCTTTGAGAACTGTGTAGACGGTCGTGTTGCGGTTTGTTTAACCACAAAACAGATACAAGGCGTTTCTTTGAAATGTTCATCAGAACTAGAAACACGCTTTCCGAAAGAGCAAACAGAGACAAGATAAAATATTGCGCAACCCTTTATCCGATATAACGAACTCTAAAATATATATACTTTCTGAATCAGAAAAGAACTGAAATTACAGGAGGAAAATCTGATAACATGATAGAATGGCGTCACACAAACCTTCGGAGGTGTTTAACCCTTTTCCACATAAAGACGCTTTCTAACACATCAACAGTAGACATCTTTTGAAAACATTGTGACAAAATAAGAAACTGCTCAAAACGAACAATTTCTCGTTTTGTCAGAATGTTTTAAACTTTATTCAGTAATCAAAACTAATTATACCTTCATTTAAAAGGAATTTACGTGTTTTTGCATACATGTTTTCAAAGTACTTTGCTACAGATCTTGTGTACGTAAGAAAGGATTTACAGCAATAGCTATTACATTGCCTACTTGTGCGGGTTGTTTTATATACTTCGCCGTTCCCAAGTAGCGTCCAGAACGCCTACATGTCCTTGGTTGGTTTGCGACCGGGGAGCATTATGATCAGAGTGCGCGAGAGTGCAGACTGATTTTGGTGTTCTCTGGTCGCCAAGACATTAATGCCACATTGAAATTGACTATCAAATAGATCAACACGATCAACAGACAATTGGTTCGGATAAGCCAATGAATGAACAAATTGTCAAACACTGAAAATGTGAAACAAGTCAACAGTGAATTCCCTAGGTCAAACTCCACCAAATATTAATACAAATTATAAGACCAGCATCAACAGGTATTTGTGTTTATAAAGTCCCAATTTATGAATTAGTTTTGATAAATAAGATTGAATGTTAGGTGTTTTATGCCACTTCCAACAATTTGTTCAGTTAATCACGGGGTTTTCAGGACTACTGGTACATTTGTCCTGTCACCAGACAGTCAGTCGCTATGCTAACCCCGCAACCCTGAACGTCAAGTAGGGTAGCCATTACTAACATTTTGATATATAAGTACACCAAGTCGTATAAAAGGACTAGGTACATTTGCTAGTCTAGTACTTGTACTAGTTGGTCATAGATTAGTGTACTGTCACTGTGATTGCGGCGTAACGCTCTAATTAAACAAATGCCGATTAAAAATACTAATATTTTACCTTTATTATTTATTTATTTCTTTAATTACTGATTATCTTTTAAACTGATAGGAGGCTGAAGAAAAAATGAAACAGGCTTCATTTATCATTTCACAATCTTGATGTCTGACTTTTCTAATACCCAGAACAAGCAGATATCGCCCAAGATAACGTGTTAGGTTGATTATAGGCTATGTAATGGTTTACCTAGTATGCTATCATTGGTGTCGGCATACAGACATAGTTTGACGCATCTGCAGAATAAGACTTTTGAAAACATTGTTGCAAAATAAGAGTTTTCACATAGTGAGCAATTTCCCCTTTTGTCACAATTTAATTTCAAATCTATTCAATAATTATATTTTCACTTATAAAGCTTTCTCATGTTTCTGCCTAGACGTTTTCAAAATCGCCATCTGTATATTTGCTGTAAGTGGGAAAGGGTTATTGATGGAGTTCGTAAGTCGTGAGTCAAGGCATAATTTTTTATATTTTCATTTCAAGTCCAACGTATTCCAAAATGCTTGTACATGTACTACTAGATAGCGAACAGGGAAAAGACGTAGTTAGACTACGACTGCGCATGTTGATCTAGATATGCAACAGCCGCTTCTACAATGTAGTTCTCGAGGTTGGTTTTTGTGAGGGGTGACTCAATGTACTACTCCCGGTATTTTCATTGCCAGTCCAAAAGTATTACAATGATTGTACGACTAGATAGCCAACATGGAAGGTCGTGGTCAGTCTAAACAAGGCACTCACTCTCTAACCACCGGTGCTCTAACACTATCGACTCATTACATAAAAGTGAGTGTAAGGAACGACAACTCTGCGAATGAGAATCTAAACAAGGCACTCTCTAACACCATCGACTCATTACCTAAAAGTGAGTGTAAGGAACGACAACTCTGCGAATGAGAATGTAAACAAGGTAGTTCTCGAGGTTGATTTTAGTGTCGGGTGGCTCAATGTACTACTCCCGGTACTTTCTTGGCCGGTCCAAAAGTATTCCACAATGCTTGTACGACTAGATAGCCAACATGAAAGGTTCTGGTCAGACTAAACAAAGCACTCTCTAACAATATCGACTCATTACATGATCGTGAGTTTTAGGAACGACAACTCTGCGAATGAGAATGTAAACAATGCACTCTCTAACACCATCGACTCATTACATAAAAGTGAGTGTAAGGAACGACAACTCTGCGAATGAGAATGTAAACAAGGTAGTTCTCGAGGTTGATTTTAGTGTCGGGTGGCTCAATGTACTACTCCCGGTACTTTCTTTGCCGGTCCAAAAGTATTCCACAATGCTTGTACGACTAGATAGCCAACATGAAAGGTTCCGGTCAGACTAAACAAAGCACTCTCTAACAATATCGACTCATTACATGATCGTGAGTTTTAGGAACGACAACTCTGCGAATGAGAATGTAAACAAGGCACTCTCTAACACCATCGACTCATTACATAAAAGTGAGTGTAAGGAACGACAACTCTGCGAAGGAGAATGTAAACAAGGTAGTTCTGGAGATTGAGTGTAGTGTGGGGTGACTCAATGCATTACTCTTGGTAATTCCATTACCAGTCCAAAGGTTTCCTAAATGCCTGTACGACTAGATAGCCAACAATGAAGGTCGTGGTTAGACTAAACAAAGTAGTTCTAGTTGGTTTTCGTGTGGGGTGGCTTAATGCATTACTCTCGGTATTTTCATTGCCAGTCCATTCATTTGCTCTCAACATTCTCTGCGGACGAAAGGCAGTCAAGTGATCGAGTAATAATGTAGGGGGTATAACGTTCACTGACCTTAAACAAGCACTTAAACCACCATAACAAGGTAACCTTTTACCTGATATCACAGTGTTCTAAAGTCGTCTGTTTGAAAAACAAAAATGAGAAAAACAAACTATACTTTTATATCTTTAAAATGTGTAGGTAAAATGTTGACACAGCTCTTTCCCCCACAATGTTTCAAACATTCGTTTACTTTGATAAATAAAAAAAAATAAAAAAAAGGAGAGAAAAATGTAATGATTATTTTCAAATCTGTAGATCAAATATTGATACAGAGTTGAAAACAATGCTGGAAAGGGCAGAAATTGCTCGTATTGAGCGAATTCTCCTTTCCCAACAATGTTACCAAACGTCGTCTGTTCGATAACTTGTCAGAAGTCGTCTGCACCGGGGAGAGTGCGCTCCATTCCTCCCGACTCATCACAGAGCACAACTATGTTCTCCTACAGCCAAAGAATCTTCGCAATGTTCGGGTCAAAAGGCTAAACTAACCACGTTGTGCCAGCAGTAACTCGTGAATGGTCTTTTAAGTACGAATTCACGATCCGGATCAGATTGTGTTTATGAAAAGATAATCGGCTTTATCGCCTAGTGTTTAGCCCCTTTCCCATATATAGACGCTGGCTGAGGCCTTTGCAGCGGATGTCTTTTGAAATAATTGTGGCAAAGGAAGAAATTGCTCATGATGGGCATTTTCTCCATTTGCCACAATGATGTCAACTCTATCCAGTAATCATACTATCATTTATAGAGATTTTTTCTATATTTTGGACTTAATAATTTTAAAGTCGTCTGCTGCAGATTGATTGTATGCGGGAAAGGGTTAAGATCATTATGGAGTCGAGAAAACCCTTTCCCACTTACAGATGTATTTGCAGTAGACGACTTTTGAAATAATTGTGTGGCCAAAGGAGGTTGTCCTCACACACCGAGGACTAGGACATGTTCTAGCGATTTGGTATTTAAACTCATGAATGGTCTTGTACGAGCGAAATCACGATCCGTATCAAACTGTGTTTATAAAAAAACATAATCGTCTAGCATTAAAGAACCTTGTAGAGTCGAGAAAACCGTTTCCCACGTCTCTCCGCTTTCACCTGATCTAAAGTTATATAGGCATAAAACACATTTGTGTCTACAGTTCCAATTTTATGAGGCAAAAAAAAAATGCATTTCAGACTCTAATGAATTTATATTTATACTATCTAAATAGTTTATTGGTGGGTTCGATGTTGTTACCATGACAAAACTTTCTGTGCGGATACATGAATATGTATATGTCTTCACTGTACGCAGATGCATTAAAATACTTCGAAATCGCTAGACGCAGCTCATTTCACATTGTTTTATATGCAGTCCATCAAATTTGAAGTGTGCTTCATTCATCTCACAGTGCGTTCTTTCCTTTAACCCTTTCCCTCATACAACACTTCTGTAGCAGACGACTTTGAACATGTTTTGCCAAACAATAGAAAATCTTTATAATTTAATGGATAACCTATGACTAAAAGTGGAAAACATTGTTGCAAAAGGAGAAATTGCACGTTTTGTGCAATTTCTTCTTTTGTCACTATGTTTTCAAATAGCCGTCTGCTGCAGAGGCGTCAGAAAGCGTCTATATGAGGGAAGGGGTTAAACAAATGAAACATTGCATGAGCATGCATGTACGGCTTGATAAAGTGCATATATGCAACAGTGACAACACCTATTAACAGAAGCCTTTGTGAATAGTGTATATCAAGACCAACCTGTGTATCCAAACCGTCTGATCAATATCTTAACCCTTTCCCTCATATAGACGCTTTCTGACGCCTCTGCAGCAGACGGCTTTTTGAAAACATAGTGACAAAAGAAGAAATTGCACAAAACGTGCAATTTCTCCTTTTGCCACAACGTTTTCTACTTTTTGTCATAGGTTATCCATTTAATTAAAGAGATTTTCTATGTTTTCACAAAATACGTTCCAAGTCGTCTGCTGCAGAATTGTCGCATGAGGGAAAGGGTTAACTGTTCTCATATTACTTACATAAGATGAGTGTAAGAACCTTTCTTGTCAACGTGTGTAGATTCTGATTAGACGGCGCTTTGAACCTATGTACTGTTCATAATTGTATGTGTGTATGGGTGTTTCACGCCGTTTTCAATAGTTTGTCAGTTATATCACGCTGTTTCCTTGGTAAGTTACCAGTACTACTGGTCCATTTATCCTGAAACCAGCCTGTCAGTCGTGATGCTGACCCAACTGTCCTGAGCACCCAAGGAGGGATAGCCATTGCTAAAGATATTAAAGTAATTGGTATGACCCGGTCGGGGATTGAGTCCGCGACTTCCCGCACCTGATACTGACGCTCTATCGCTACACCACCGAGGTAGTTACACACTGTTCAGAAATACAAACTTGTACCTTTTTCCAATGGACAGGCTCATATATAAAGCGTTCCGTCAGGTAAGTCAATTAAGAAACTTGACACGTGATATATCACGTGGGGCTTAACATGTTGTACCCCTCGTCGGTCATTTATCATATTCCTGGTAATTTGTCATATTTAGATAGACAGACTAGACAGACTAGACTGATAATTCGATATTCCTTGGAGATGGACATACTTATTTACCTGATATGATTTTAGTCGTCTGCTCAGAAAAAAGCTTCTGAATAACAACAACAAAAATGTTTTAACCCTTTTCCCTCATATAGACGCTTTCAGACGCCTCTGCAGCAGACGGCTTTTTGAAAACATAGTGACAAAAGAAGAAATTGCACAAAACGTGCAATTTCTCCTTTTGCCACAATGTTTTCCACTTTTAGTCATAGGTTATCCATTCAATTATGGAGATTTTCTATGTTTTGACAAAATACGTTCAAAGTCGTCTGCTGCAGAATTGTCGTATGAGGGAAAGGGTAAAAATATGCAGCAGACTGCGTTTTGAAAACATAGTGACAAAAGAAGAAATTGCACAAAACGTGCAATTTCTCCTTTTGCCACAATGTTTTCCACTTTTAGTCATAGGTTATCCATTCAATTATGGAGATTTTCTATGTTTTGACAAAATACGTTCAAAGTCGTCTGCTGCATAATTGTCGTATGATGGAAAGGGTAAAAATATGCAGCAGACGGCGTTTTGAAAACATAGTGACAAAAGAAGAAATTGCACAAATTGCGCAATTTCTCCTTTTGCCACAATGTTTTCCACTTTTAATCATAGGTTATTCATTTAATTATGGAGATTTTCTATGTTTTGACAAAATACGTTCAAAATTGCCTGCTGAAGGGTAAAAATATGCAGCAGACGGCGTTTTGAAAACATAGTGACAAAAGAAGAAATTGCACAAAACGCAATTTCTCCTTTTTCCACAATGTTTTCCACTTTTAGTCATAGGTTATCCATTCAATTATGGAGATTTTCTATGTTTTGACAAAATACGTTCAAAGTCGTCTGCTGCAGAATTGTCGTATGAGGGAAAGGGTAAAAATATGCAGCAGACGGCGTTTTGAAAACATAGTGACAAAAGAAGAAATTGCACAAAACGTGCAATTTCTCCTTTTGCCACAATGTTTTCCACTTTTAATCATAGGTTATCCATTCAATTATGGAGATTTTCTATGTTTTGACAAAATACGTTCAAAATCGCCTGCTGCAGAATTGTCGTATGAGGGAAAGGGTAAAAATATGTAGCAGACGGCGTTTTGAAAACATAGTGACAAAAGAAGAAATTGCACAAAACGTGCAATTTCTCCTTTTGCCACAATGTTAAGTCGTCTGCTGCAGAATTGTCGTATGAGGGAAAGGGTTTACAAGTAAAATAACGGAAAGGAAGGCTTAATCGAGTGGAATAAGTTTTCATTTTCCCTATTATGTTTTCAACGCATTACAAAAATAAGGTTTTCAGTTGTTCAGATGCTACATTTCCTTCATTAACATATCGTTAAAGCAGACAATTCCAAAGTATCGTATAAATCCATACTGTTCAGAAAGAATTGCTTATGTTTGATTTATGACTCGTTAATACAGAACTAGAAGTCCCATCAACTGCTCGTGGAAGACAGTGGTACAGAGGAAGAGCGTCGGCCTCTTGTACCAAAGGTCTCGGGGTTCGAATCCCGTGATGAGCGGGTTCTGCATTTGGGATTTTTCCACACAAACGGCGCGAGTACTGGTTAAGTATCCAGGAAGCAGACATCGAGCGTGATTAATATTAGCTTAAAGCTAGTTTCGCAATCGATGTAAAATAAATAAGTTTAAACATCAACTGCTGAGTAGACACTGACACAAATTCATGATTTGCGTAGAGTCACTTAGGGAACAGTTCTGCAAAGTTATCTTGAAATCAGACCAAAACTTACAGAGAAGAAGAGTTTAAGAATGTTGTCAATTTCCCCTCTTTGATGACGCGTCATCCAAAGTTATAAATTAATATTATTTTTGTCACCTGTTTGTTTTAACCCTTTCCCTCATATAGACGCTTTCTGACGCCTCTGCAGCAGACGGCTTCTTGAAAACATAGTGACAAAAGAAGAAATTGCTCAAAACGAGCAATTTCTCCTTTTGCCACAATGTTTTCCCCTTTTAGTCGTAGGTTATCCATCCAATTAAAGAGATTTTCTATTTTTTGACAAAATTTGTTCAAAGTCGTCTGCTGCAGAATTGTCGTATCAGGGGAAGGGTTAAGAAAGGAATCTCAAATAGGTTTGATTGGTGCCTCGTTAATACAGAACTTGAAGTTCTATCAGCTGAGGAGACCAGAATGGGCGTATTTAAATGACACTAACACAAGTTATTTGCGGAGAGTCACTTAGGGAACAATTCTTGAAATCAGACCAAAGCTTGCAGAGAAGAAGATTTTTAAAGTGTTGTCACTTTCCCCCTTTTGATGACGCGTCATCCAAAGTTATGAATTAATATTATTTTTGTCACCTGTTTGTTTTAAGAGAACTATCAAAAGAAGTGAAGTTTTACTTCAAAGAGCCCAATGGTTTAAGAGGAGATGTTGTTAAATAAATAGTCGACGACTACGCGGCCGACGCACGAAGGACGACTACGGACACAGGGTGATCACAATAGCTCACGTTGAGCACTTTGTGCTCAGGTACGCTAAACAGTTTGTTGAAACATTCTACCTCCTATTCACTGTAGGCCTAATTTACAAACTATCGACGACGAATACTTCTCTATTATCGAATGCCTTTGTCATCAGAATCATCGAGAAATATACATTAAACGTTACTATTACGTCAAGCCAAGCATGCAAAAGTTTATACATCTAACGAAAATTGAAAATCCAGCCACATTATTAAAGCTATGTAAATTCATACAATATGCTTTTGAAGAAAGAAATAGTCACATTCCTCCGTGAGGTTTTACACGATAACATAAACAGAAAACATTTTCTCTAAATCATTTCTTTTCAATATTTTCTCGAATAACATTTTATAGAATCCTACTGTGTATATGTCACGATATGAAATTGAAATTGAATTTATATTTGTATTTGTATAGGAAATTGAATTTGTATTTGTATTTGTATTTGTAACAATGATGTTCTTATTTTGTACAATTTGTATATAAAGTATCCATCTATCTTTCTACCCAACAGGGAACAGTGCAGTGTGGATGCGCTGACCGATCTGGATCTACACTTATCGCTTATTCCTCAATGTTGGTATTCGCAGAGCACAGCATAACTATATGTTTTCTAATGCTAAAATGACATTTAACGTTACATTTTCGGACTGATGAAACAAACAACAGCCCAAGCTGAGTTTAAGACCATCCATGGGAAGGTAGTCTTTAATTAGATGGCCTTTTATGCAGAAAATTAGTAATTGGGAAATTAAAAGTGTGGTGTTAAAGACAGGGAATTGCCATACAAAGGTGGTCTTTAGCACAGGTTTGACTCCAGATTATTCAATCAACAATAGGAGTTATATTTCAAATCAAATGATCTTCAAAATGTAATAGTAGTAGAATTAATTGAAGTCGTTGGTGGAAACGGACCAAACAGACTTTTTAAATAAGTGAAATCGTAACTTTTGAGAGGCGTCCAAAGACAAATTAAAAAAGGATTTATGTTAATATACTGTTTACATTGTATTTACATGATATTGTTAATATACAGTTTACAAATCATTTTAAATTGTTTTAACCTTTTTTTTTTTTTTTCAATTCTTCTTTGGGGCATACATGTACGTAGTTTTCCAAAATTGCATTTTTTGTTTACATACAAATAACAACAAAAATACATAAACACTTCTAGTCTTTGCAAGTTGTCTTTCTCCCAGCTCGATCGAACCGTTCGTAATGACCAAATTGTTACAATGTTATAATCGGGTCTCAGTCAACTTAAGATGAACCCGATTTTTGACTTTACGGTGATTTTTCTAACATCAAAATAGATAAAAAAAATAAATTATAATCAGGATTCTTTTTTTAACGGAATTGAAATTAGTAAAAACTTTAAACTTAACTTAAATTGATCTTAAAAAACGGAACTTTATTCAAAAAATCGATTTCACTTAATTTTGATGAAGATTTTAACGAAGTTTAACACATAAATGCATATTAAGTTATAGTTAAAGACAACAACATACGTATTTACCGTTTCCTTTTCCTTTTGTCCAACAAAATATCTACAATATAATATAATACAATATCCTTAATCGATTAAATATTTCACACTCTCCTTTAATCAATGTCTGCGTGTTGTTTATACATTACATACTCGTTCGTAAGGTGAGTAAGTGAGTATATATATATACATTTGTAGTTCTAGGTAATATTCGAGTTGTATACTTGTTAACATTGTTATATGTATTGATCGGTTCTAGGCATCGTGTTAGACAGACCATGGGTAAACCTACCTCCATAGGTTATTAGAATAAGCCCCCTAACCCTCTCCCACATACTTTATTTATTGGGGTTTAACGCCGCTTTCAACATTATTCCAGTTATATCACGGCGACAGTTCACTTATTCATGATCCCTGGATAAACAAACCAGTACTAGGCATGGGCACTCGACCGTGACAGTAGTTCCGCGACTGGGGATCGAACCCGGGACACCCGGTTTCGAAATCCCCGACGCTAACCACTCGACCGCAGATTCTCACATACAACAAATATGCAGCTGACAAATTTGAAATTGTTTCTGTGAAAATATGGTAAATCTTTTCAATTGAAAGTACATGTATCATTATTGAACAGAATTTAAAATGTTTTGACAACAGGAGAAATTGCTCATTGTGAGCAATTTATCGCCTTGCCATAATATTTTCAAAAGTCTTCTGGTGCATAGTCGTCAGAAAACGTACGAACGTGGCAA
Organism: Serripes groenlandicus; assembly: GCA_031761405.1. Classification (NCBI taxonomy): domain Eukaryota; kingdom Metazoa; phylum Mollusca; class Bivalvia; order Cardiida; family Cardiidae; genus Serripes; species Serripes groenlandicus. Next base: position 24,460,150 of record JASEVX010000010.1, read on the forward strand.
ACACTTACTTTATTTCCAACAATGTTTTCAACTTTGCATTAACATGATTCTTTTAAACTCTTTAAGATGTTAAGCTGCACCATTTTCTTGGAAGGTTTTTGAAGCAATGGACTCTTAAGAGGTATACCAGGTAACATGTCAACAGTTGATAAATAAAGCCATGGCAATTTTCTAGTTGTTCAAAACAGTTATCCAAAGTTCTCAAAGACGCTATGAGGACTGGGTGTATTGAAAGATCCTATATATTCAGGGCTGGGTGTATTGAAATATCCTATATATTCAGGGCTGGGTGTATTGAAAGATCCTATATATTCAGGACTGGGTGTATTGAAATATCCTATATATTCAGGGCTGGGTGTATTGAAATATCCTATATATTCAGGGCTGGGTGTATTGAAATATCCTATATATTCAGGGCTGGGTGTATTGAAATATCCTATATATTCAGGGCTGGGTGTATTGAAAGATCCTATATATTCAGGACTGGGTGTATTGAAATATCCTATATATTCAGGACTGGGTGTATTGAAATATCCTATATATTCAGGGCTGGGTGTATTGAAATATCCTATATATTCAGGGCTGGGTGTATTGAAATATCCTATATATTCAGGGCTGGGTGTATTGAAATATCCTATATATTCAGGGCTGGGTGTATTGAAATATCCTATATATTCAGGGCTGGGTGTATTGAAATATCCTATATATTCAGGGCTGGGTGTATTGAAAGATCCTATATATTCAGGACTGGGTGTATTGAAATATCCTATATATTCAGGACTGGGTGTATTGAAATATCCTATATATTCAGGGCTGGGTGTATTGAAATATCCTATATATTCAGGGCTGGGTGTATTGAAATATCCTATATATTCAGGGCTGGGTGTATTGAAATATCCTATATATTCAGGGCTGGGTGTATTGAAATATCCTATATATTCAGGGCTGGGTGTATTGAAATATCCTATATATTCAGGGCTGGGTGTATTGAAATATCCTATATATTCAGGGCTGGGTGTATTGAAATATCCTATATATTCAGGGCTGGGTGTATTGAAATATCCTATATATTCAGGGCTGGGTGTATTGAAATATCCTATATATTCAGGGCTGGGTGTATTGAAAGATCCTATATATTCAGGACTGGGTGTATTGAAATATCCTATATATTCAGGACTGGGTGTATTGAAATATCCTATATATTCAGGACTGGGTGTATTGAAATATCCTATATATTCAGGACTGGGTGTATTGAAAGATCCTATATATTCAGGGCTGGGTGTATTGAAATATCCTATATATTCAGACTGAATTAACATACTGACCGAATTATCTGAAAATATCTTCTTAACTCTTTCAGCGCCAAAGGCAATATTGAGGTTTTTGCAAACAATACTGATTCCGGTGAGTCAGCTCGTAACGAGCTGTCTCACCTGAAATCAGCATTGTTTGCCTTTTAGTTATCAAAATAGTCCAAACTTTTATTACATGAGAAATGGAGACGCCCGATTTTGAACATGGAAGAGTCTACTTTAAACAATTCGGCGCTGAAAGAGTTAAAAAGCATTGGTCGCGATTTTATTAATTCGGTTACGATACTTTTTGAAAAATGTCTGTAGTTACGGAGAGGATACATGGTAAAAGGTAGAAGTTTGGTAGAAGTTTGGTAGAAGTTTGTTTTTTGTGAACAATGTAAAACCTTGATCAGCCTGTGCATCCGGATAGTATGTTCAAGATCTACACTGTTCACACGTTGGCATGAACTCTCTATATGAAAACAATTTAGTATACTATTCGGTTAATATTAAATTCTGTGTAACAGATTTTATGTATTAACCCTTTCCTGTGTGCAACACAATTGTAACAAACAACTTTGAAAACATATCGACCTTATGATAGAAATAGTATTACTTTAACCTCACACATGTGGACTTATTTTGTAAATGTAAATTTGTATAATGGGCCAGAGGCCTAAATTACTGAATAAACATATTGTATTTTATTATACCTCACTTTTGTCTACAATGGTAAAATCCCATTACCCGAACAAGAGATATTTTGACTATCAGAAACGTTTTCAACCTTTTTGACACGTGACCAAGCGAAAATTGACTGTCAGGTCATGTGACCGCAGTGATATTTTGAATGTCATATAAGGGCAAATAACTGCTTCAATATTTTAGCTAAATCATGACGTGATTGCCTCCCTTATACACATACAGCAGTGACGTCATACAGCATACAGCAGTGACGTCACTTAATTGTGTTCGGTATAATAAAATAAATATCATATGGCAGCATGTGTGACATTGATAGTGTCAACCCTCGAAACAGAATGTCACCCTCGGCTTACGCCTCGGGTGACATTCTGCTCTCGGATTGACAATATCAATGTCACACATGCTGCCATATGATATTTATATAGTATTGTATACATAAACTTGTAAGCACAATCTGTCAACATGATTGTGTATAGTCTGATAAGACCGGGTAGATGAACACGTTGATCTGAACCGACACTGTTCACTTGTGCTATTTCGCAAAGGTGTGCTACAAATACAGTCAAACCTGTGCTAAAGACACTAGGAATAGCGAGTCCCTGTCTATAGCAACCACACTTTTAGTTCCCAATTACTCATTTTCTGCATAAATGACCAATCAATTAAAGATCACCTGTGAACAAAGACCATGGTTGGTCTTTTTACACAGGTTCCGCTGTACTTAATAGTTTTACTACGGTAGCACCAAATGTGAAAACTGCATGCGTCAGTTTGATACGAATGACAAATAAATCTCAATATTACATCTAAACTAACAACTGTTCTATTAATCTTAAAGAAATTTATATATCAACGGTGTTAACATTGTTTGGTGTTGCTCGTCGCTTTCAACTGTTTCCTGTGTAATTTACCAGTACTTGTATCCTGACGCCAGCCAGTCAGTCGTAATAAAACCCCCGAAACATTGAACGCCAAGGCGGACAGCCATAACAACATTTTTTAAAGTATTTGGTATGATCCGACCGGGGATCGAAGCCTCAACCTCCCGCACCCGAGGTGGACGCTCTACCCCTACACTAACGAGGCGGTTAACGACGTATACATGAGGATAGAGTAAACAGCGGAAACATAACCCGATAAAACTCACTATTTGGAACAGTTATTCATCAGGATATATTCGACTGTTATTTTCTAAATAACCCACTCAGAAGAACCATGTTATATGAATCATAACATCTTAAAATCTTTAATGTTCTGATGAAAGCTTTGTAGATATTAATAATGTTATGACATCCGAAAAGTCTATAATTGAATGTTAATGTAGCATTTAAGCCGTCCCGCGAGAAAACCAACATTATGGCTTCTGCGTAATGTATCGAACCAGATCAGCCTGCGCAGACTGATCCGGCCGACACATTTCGTCTCAGGGAGATAGAGGTATAGAGTAATGATTACTGAAACAGAAAATCCACAGGAGGCGAAAAGTGTCTGTCCGGGTAAGCCTGTGCGGCATGCTTAGGCTGATCCGGGTCGATACTTTACGCAGAGTCCACAATGTTGATTTTTCTCGCGGGACGGCTCATTTGTAACAGTTTCCGCCTAGGCTTAAAGAGTTCATTTGCTACTTAAAAGTATACATTTATAAATATTAATGAAAGCCCTCGTTTACCTATAAAAGAAAATTGGCAGAGTGAATCAGCGCGAAAAAAGAGATTATTTTTCCAGGTAATGTTAACTATAATATAAATTTCCACAGTTAGCGCACCACAACAGTATCACGAAAAAGTCACAACATCATATGTGTGTCAAGTGACATGATGTCTGAACTTTGGCAATTTGCGATCAGTGAAGATGGAGATTGGAGACGACACCGCCAACAGGTTGTCTCGAATTGACCCTATGCGCTTAAATACTCATGAGTACGTGCTCGGGTTTTTATGTCCAATAAAATCGCACTAAACGTGTTTTTGGTGATAACGTATAACGGCAACGTCGAAGGCTTTGTCATACTGCTTTTATTTTTTTTACGATTTAGGATTTTAGCCTTTTTTTTTTAACTTAGTTTTAACCTGTCTTATTTTTTTACATCAATTGGGGAAACAAGCTTTAAGTTTAATCACTCTCGATGTCTGCTTCCTGGATACTTTAAAACTAGTTTGGGTCGAAATATCCCGAAGACAGAACCTGCTTAAACGTTTGGTTTATAATGAAGCGTCCAATCTGGTGAGCTATGGTTTCCGGTGAGCGACAGTTCTAGTTTCTTTTCTTGAACATGACTCTCCCATAAATGTTGTATCGGTGGTAGGACGGAGATAGCAGGGTACTCGTTAACGTGATGAACGAGTTTGTTATCCACAATAGTATCAAAACTGATATCAAGTTTGGCACACTTACTGGAATTTCTATTTGTGTATGTGGAACATGTTTTACTTTGTCAGAAATAATCTCACAAACAACACTGTTTTCAAATATGAAATGAACCTTGTAGTTCACATAAAAAGATATGATTCGGAACTCATTTTTTAAATCTTATTTATTTTACATCGACTGCGAAACAAGCTTTAAGCTTATATAAATTACGATCGGTGTCTGATTCCTGGACCAGTACTCGCGCCTTTTTGTGTGGAAAGATGACAGAGGTAGAACCCGCTCATCACGATGTTCTAACCCGGGACACTCGATAAAAGAGGCCGACGCTATACCACTGCACCAATGTCTACCATTATATATATCGTTTGCACCTAACTGAAATCTAGATCCTTCGCACAACTTTTGTCAGAATGTTCAATGTTAACGATGTAGTCGCATAAGCGGCCAGAAAAAGTACTGAAGTTGATAGTAATTACTTTAATTAAATCTTCAAACTTACGAGGATCAATGTTCGTATAACATAACCCCTCTTTTCCCACATACAACAAATCTGCAGCGCATGACTTTGAAAACACCTAGTCAACAACACGAACAATCTATGAAATAAACGAAGGTATATAATTGCAAAAAAGTTGAAACATCGCGGCAAAAGATGAATTTGCTCAAAGCGATCAGTTTCACCTTTGTTGACTGTATGTATAACTGCATTAACTGGTAAATGATGCAAACGATGAATTTGCTCAAAGCGAGCAAGTTCACCTTGGTTGACTGTATGTATAACTGCATTAACTGGTAAATGATGTTCGGGGAGAAACGATGTGAAGACTGATTTAAGACCGTAACAGAAACGTGCCAAACTTACTTTGTTTACAAGAGCCGTCCCACGAGAAAACCATTATTGTGGACTCTGCGTAAAGTATCGACCCGGATCAGCCTAAGCATGCCGCGCAGGTTAATCCGGACAGGCACTTTTCGCCTCCTATGGTTTTTCTGTCTCAGGAATCATTACTCCATACCTCTATCCTGTGTGGGCCTGGATTAGCCTGCGCAGACTACGCATACTGATCTGGGTCGATACATTACGCAAAGTCCATACTGTTGGTTTTCTCGTTGAACGGTTTACATGATAGGTGCTCACAGACAGTACAAAAGTGTTCTTACATAAATCTTCATTACTTTTGTATATAAAACAATCAATAAAATAGAGACATTCGCGGCCTTTAATTTCAAATAATTTAGATAACTAAAAACGTTTAAATCTAGGCTATATTTACACGAGTGGTGGATGCTCTGGGGAGACCATGAGGCTGCAAAGACTTGCATGAACTTTCACTGTTTGCATTTTTGTATTTACACAGGAATCCCGATTTACATGGTACGGTTCACTCTCTCCTGAGGTGAACTCTGGCGTACAGGTGAGAGAACGATTAATTAACGTCGGGTTTATCCCTTTCCCAAAAACAAAACAATTCTGCAGCAGACGACTTTGATAACATCTAGGCAAAAACATAGAAATTCTCTATAAATAAAGGAATAAGTACTGAATAAAGTTTAAAACATTGTGGCAAAAGAAGAACTTGCTCATTATGAGCATTTTTAACCTTTTGCCATAATGTTTTCAGAAGTCGTCTGCTGTAGAGGCGTTAGCACACGTCTGTTTATGGGAAAGGGTTAACACTAGTTCGGAAATACTACACCTTTTGGGTTATATCATTAGTTCAACGTGAAAGAAAAAGGAGAACAAAAGGGGAAGCCAATTTGGAGCCAATTTGGTTAACGTGGATTATGAAGTACGTCCTATAGTTGTATACTTTGTTTGTATGGTTTTAATCGCAGTGTTCTACAGTTCTAGCCCTTTCCCACATACAACACATCTGCAGCAGACGACGTTCTAAACTTTTTGACAAAAAACACCAATAAATCAGAGTTTTACTATTATATTTAGTTGAAAACATTGTGGCCAAAGGAGAAATTGCTCATCAAGAGCAATTTCTCCTTTGGCCACAATGTTTTCAAAAGTCGTCTGCTGCAGATGCGTCAAAATGCGTCTACAAGTTGGAACGGGTTAGAACGGCGTTTCCTTGGTAAGTTCCCAGTATTACTGGTCCAGTTGTCCTGACACCAACGAGTCAGTCCCTAACCCTACGCAGGGAAAGACAATACTACCTTGTTTAAAGTATTAGGGATGACCCGGTCGGGGATCGAACCTGCGACTACCACTACACCCCCGAGATGGTATCTTATTGTATGGAAGACCGAATCGATCACTCTCCCCTATATTTAGATAAATTACATGATACAGTTTTTATTTGGGATTATACTTATGAATTGTTCATTGGAACCGTTTTCGCCTTGCATACGCACTTAGTTGCATTACCTGCAGACGATTGAAAACATTGTTTGAAAAGGAGAAATTGGTCATAATTATCATTATCTTCTTTTGCCATATTGTTTTCAACTTTGATCAATAATTGTACTTTCTTTTATTGAAGATTTTCTTTTCTTAGGCAATATACTTTCAAAGTCGTCTGATAAGGATGTATGTTTAATTAATACTTGTTCTGCTTCTGACGATGTCTGCCATTCGTGGCGCTCCTCCGACAAAAAGGGAGATAGAACCGGAGGATATAATTATTCAGGGGAGTTAATATATCTTCCGTGGAATATCGCTAATAGGTTTCAGTGGATTATTGAGAAAAAACAGTGGATTGTTGTATCCTGTTACTTTCACTGTTTCAGACTGAGTGTTTTATTTACTGATATTTTCTCTGTTTACCCTGGCTTTAAACAGTCTTTATATGATTATCATGTTATCAATAAGTCAAAGAAAGACATATGTAAAGGATATACTGAATGTTAAGATTTAAAATCGATATATTATTTGCTTCTTGAACACGCAACATTATTTTAACTGACTTATGTCAAAGGCACTCGCGAAAATAATACTTTCACCTAAGTTAAGTGAAAATATGCCTCGATCTTTTTACCAAAACAAACAAATATAGGGATATATAAAACTTACAGGTGTAAAGCTAAAATACAACAAGAGTTCTTTCTTTGATCAGAGGTAACGCGAACTATTCTGTTTTGAAATCATACTCTTGAACAGTACGTGTATTTGCCTTCGTTGTTTATTTAGTTTGAATTTAGATATTCCTGTTGAACTAGAAAAAATATTGTATTATGTTTACCTCAAACATAAAAAAAACCTGGAAGAAATATACCATAGAACAAAATATCATTTTCCCGCATTTGTTTAAAACCAATCTCAACTTTATATTTCATCACCGTTTTCATCGTATTTTCTCAGATGTTGTCCTTGCGAAAAGGTTTGAAAAAATACAATCCGATCGGGTAAAATATTCAGAGAGACCTCCTCGTTTCTTGAACAAAGTTCAATGGCATAGATCTGTACACATAAGGTTTTTATAATATGTGTTTCAACCGTAACCCTTTTCCACATATAAACGCTTTCTGGCGCCTCTGCAGCAGACGACCTTTGAGAACATAGTGACAAAAGAAGAAATTGCTAAAAATCAGCAGTTTCTCCTTTTTACACAATGTTTCCAACTATATTCAATAAGTATGTCTTTATTTAGGGAGATTGTCCATGTAAGTGTTGAGATGTTTGCATAATGTTCTGCAGTAGACGACTTTTGAAAACATTGTGACAAGAAAATTAATTGCTAAAAATGAGCAATTTCTCCTTTTGACACAATGTTTTCAACTCTATTCAACAAGTATGTCTTCATTTAGGGAGATTTTCCATGTAAGTGTTGAGATGTTTGCAAAGTCGTCTGCTGCAGATTTATTGAAAGTTAAATTTCAGGAACACGTCACAACTGAAAATCAAACGGTATGTTTTGACTGAACTCACTGTGTTTAATCCTTCCTCCAATACAGACGCCATTTGACACCGTTGCAGCAGACGATTTCTGGAAACATTATTGAAGAAGCAAAACACGCTAACGATGGTCTTTTTTAAGTTAGCGTTTTCAATTCCTTTTTAAAGTTATACTTATTATGTTCTAGATGTTAGATAAATATGTTTTCGTTAAAAGAAAAATCAAAGAAGATGAGGCATTTGCGTCCAGTGTAGAGCCAGATCCGTAGAGGCATTTGCGTCCAGTGTAGAGCCAGATCCGTAGAGGCATTTGCGTCCAGTGTAGAGCCAGATCCGTAGAGGCATTTGCGTCCAGTGTAGAGCCAGATCCCTAGAGGCATTTGCGTCCAGTGTAGAGCCAGATCCCTAGAGGCATTTGCGTCCAGTGTAGAGCCAGATCCCTAGAGGCATTTGCGTCCAGTGTAGATCCAGATCCCTAGAGGCATTTGCGTCCAGTGTAGATCCAGATCCCTAGAGGTATTTGCGTCCAGTGTAGAGCCAGATCCCTAGAGGCATTTGCGACAAGTATAGAGCCAGATCAGCCTGAGCACAGAACAGTCTGATTTGGTCCAGCATTGCTCGCCAATTAGTCCAAGAAGTTTCTGCAAAACAGTAACTTTTTGGATGCTTGAATGCCAAGACATGTCTTTTTTAACACAGCAAGTGTAATAATAACGTTAGGTTTGTGTTCCACGCTCATACACAATGTTACACCACTCAATGTAAGTGTATTGTAAAATACGTGCATTTCTACAAATTGGGAAACAAATTAAAACCACAAAATCACTGTGATTTTATTTTAAATCAAACACACTTTTGTATATATATATATATATATATATATATATATGTGTGTACGAGCTTCTGTCGTCCCTGTTTAGGTATGCTAGGCCTTAATTGATTGATTGGGGTTTAACGCCTTTTTCAACAGTTTTTAAGTCATATCACGGCGGCCAGTTCACCTATTCATGTGTTTCCAGGCTTTCTCACTCCACACAACATACTTTCCAAGCAACTGGCTGCTTCTCCACATAGACTGTTAGCCAATTGATGGAAGACGAATGACGCTGGTCAGAATAACTTTTGTCAAACGTTGGAAAGAATGTTGGCCGAGCTTGGGTTCGAACTTGCAACCTCTGGATTGACAGCGTCGCTACCAGAGCTCGGGTATGGCCTTAAGGTGGGATATCTCAAATGAGCTCGGCCAACTCCGTATAAAAGCGTTTGACATCGGTATAGTTCGTGGTTCGAAGTCAACGCACAATACAAATATATACGTTGGACGGAAATACCCGAACCTATAAACTGTTTTAAATAATTACCGACATAATACGAATACTGGTGTAGCAGTCGGCGAACGCTGTTTTTAAATCATGTCGTCTGCTGCAGATTAATCAAAATGTCTCTTGGAAAGGGTTAACTTTAAATGTGTAAGCATTAAAATACAATTTTAATAGAATGCAAAGAAAAATGGCCAACCTAGAGAAACAGTTCGATGATATGAGGTTTATTCATAATTCAAGTAAACCACATGTAAACTGTGAAACTTGATTAAAGGCCCAGTATATACCAATATGAGCCATTCCACGAGAAAACCAATATTATGAAATCTGCTTAATGCATCGATCCAGATCAGCCTGCGCAGTCCGCGCATGCTTATCCGGGCCGACACATTCCGTCTCAGGTGGGTATAATATAGGTACAGTATAACCTAATGATTACTAAAACAGGAAATCCACAGGAGGCGAAAAGTTCCTGTTGATTGATTGGGGTTTAACGCCGTTTTTAACAATTTCTCAGTTATATCACGGCGGCCAGTTCACCTACTCATGCATTTCCTGGTTTTCTCACACCAGTACTCCACACAACAATCATCCCAAGCAACTGGCTGCTTTTCCACATAGACTTAGCCCATTGGTGGAAGACGAATGACGCGTGTCGCAATGACTTTTGTCAAACGTTGGAAAGAAAGTTGGCCGAGCCGGGATTCGAACTCACAAACCCTGGATTGACAGCCCGGAAAGTGTCTGTACGAGATAGCCTGCGCCGCATGCTTCGGCTGATCCGGGTCGATACATTACGCAGAGTCCATAATGTTGGTTTTCTCGTGGGACGGCTCATATCAATATAAATTCGACAGTGTTACGCAATATGATAGATGATTCCAGGTTAACTTATCTGTCAAGGAAACATACAGGATTAACTTTGTTTAAGTATAAAGATATAGATAAAACGTATAAATATAGATCGTAGCGTTTTAAAAACAGTCTATTTTTGAATGATCAATTGATATAAACATATAAGTGATGAAAACCTGCAACACGAAGGTTTGGCGTGAAACGGTTGTAACTAAAAACCTATTTTGAAAACCCTGATTAAGGGTGCAATTTTGACCCCTTTGTAAACAATGCAAATTTATGTGCCATTGCTTAGAACGAGCAATGGCACCAAAACTTCCAATGTTTACCAAGAAAAATTATTTTAACGCTTATAAAAGCTTCATGGCGAGCCAATTAACCTTTAACCAATTTTAGTTACAACCGTTTCACGCCAAGCCCTCGAACAGATCTCGTTCTATCATCGATAATACCTATCAGTTCACATGCCAACTGGCTTCCGGTTTCCCATCAATGAATTTCTAAACCGGGACACATTTGCATCTTCCCTGATACAGACGACATTTTAGCATACTAACCTCCGACATCTTTTGAAAGATTTCGCGGGAAGATGAAAAATTGCTCAATTCGAGGAAGTTCATCTTTTCCCACAATGTTTTCAACTCTTGTAACAAAGCGTTGCTTGGTTGTTTTTTTTTCCGAGATATATTTAAGAAAATCTGATATTCATGAAGCAGACCACTCGAAAATTATGATAAAAAGCGATATGGTTGTCGGCGGAAAATCGAAAATAACATAACACCTGACACTGGTATCCATTCACCTTATAGTAACGTTGTTATAGCCTCTCTGCGGCCGAGAACCTTTTAACTCTTTCAGTGCCAAAGGCAATATTCAGATATTTGCAAACAATACTGATTCAGGCGAGTCAGCTCGTAACGAGCTGTCTCACCTGAAATCAGCATTATTTGCCTTTTAGTTATCAAAATAGTCCAAAATTGTATTTCATGAGAAATGGAGACGCCCGAATTTGAACATGAAAGAGTCTACTTTAAACAATTCGGCGCTGAAAGAGTTAAGCTATTTCCGATATACAGACGCTTTCTGACGCCTCTGCAGCAGACGACTTTTGAAATTAAGCAAATGTTGAAATTGATTAAAATAAGCAAATCTCCCTTTTGCAGATTTTTCATACTTGAACCTCTATGTTTTCAAAGTCGTCTGCTGCGAGATTTGTTTTATATGGGAACGTGTTAAAATGCGAATTAAAAGAAAGGTTCGAACCGAACGAATTGTTGATACAGTTAGACTCTGTATTCATATTTTTCTAACTATCTTTTTCTTTTAATGTTTCTTTTTTGTTGTGATTCATCCCAAACCAGATGTTTTCAATTTGGAAGGTTCTAAAATAGATATCAAATGATTGATTGCATTTACTCTTCCCCATATGCAACAAAATTGCAGCCGACGAATTTGAAATCAAATAGACAAAAATATGAAAAATATGAATGGATAGTAATTGCACAGAGGTGAGACTATTTTGGTAGACAGAGAAATTGGCCATATTGCGAGCATATATCTCATTTTTCCACACTGTTTTCAAATACCGTCTGCTGCATTTACTAAATTTTACTTTAAAAAAGCGTCTATATGTTGGAAAAGGTTGATGTTTCTGTTTTGAACAGGTAAGCCCTATGACGTAATCGATCTCCACAGGGTGTCATAGATCACGTGTTTCCGGTACTTTACGGTATATTTCAATGTCAGAGTTGTTCCCAGCAGCAGACGACTTTTCACCCCTTCTTGTTTTTACGCCGCTTTCGGTTGTCAGTTATATCACGGCTTTTCCTGGGTAAAGATACCAGTACCACTGGTCCATTTATCCTGACGCCAGGGAGGGTAGCCATTACTACCATTTTTAAAGTATTTGGTATGACGCGACCGGGGATCGAAACCGCGACCAACCGCCCACTACGCGGACGATGTACCGCTACACCGGTTGAAGTAGATGACTTAGAAAACATCATGATGAAAATAGGGCAAATCTCTATAAATGAAAATGTTATTATTAACCCTTTCCCACATATGACAATTCTGCAGCAGACGACTTTAAACATATTTTGTCAAAAAATAGAAAGAATCTCTATAATTGAATGGATAACCGATGACTAAAAAGGAAAACATTGTGGCAAAAGGAGAACTTGCTCGTTTTGAGCAATTTCTTCTTTTGTCACTATGTTTTCAAAAAGCTGTCTGCTGCAGAGGCGTCAGAAAGCGTCTATATGAGGGAACGGGTTAAAAAGAGTTACGAGATAAACAATATTTCTTTTTCCACAATTCTTTCAATAATCGTCTTCTGGAGATCCAATTGGAATGCGTCTGCCAAATGGGATGGGTAAACATATAAGACTTTGTTTGAATAATTGAATACGCTTTAACACAGGTTTCAATATGAGCATTTAGATTATAACAAATGTGTTTCCTGAGTAGATTTGCAGTACTGTTGTTAAGTGTATCCGGATGCCATAATATCAAGCGTAATAAAATTCCTACCTTTGGGCGTCTGCGACAGACGACTATTAACCCTTTCCCTCATACGGCAATTCTGCAGCAGACGACTTTGAACAGAATTGTCGTATGAGGGAAAGGGTTAAAAAAATGCGTTGTTGAGGCCCTATCTTGTTTATACCTAACTTACTCTGCTTATTTATGCTCTTGTGTTAAAACATTATGAGTCACGCCACACGAAAACCGACCTATGGATGTTAAGAAACTAAAAGTGACGACGACCAAATCTCATACATGTTTAGTGTCCTTTTCTTTTGTCATAACCTTTCTTAATCCCTTCCCACATACAACACATTTTGCAGTAAAACTTTGAAATCATACTGGCAAAACTTTTAAAAGTCTCCATCAATGAGACTTTAATTATTAAACAAAAGTTGGAAACATTGTTGAACAGGGAGAAATTGCTCCTTTTGCCAGAATGTTTCCAATAGTCGTTTGTTGCAGAGGCGTCACAAAGCGTCACAAAGCGTCACGAAGCGTAACATGGCGGTCGTGGCTGCCAGGATGATGCGTGTATGAAGCTATACGAAACAGGAAATACTCTGATCTTGATATTTAGTATAACAATAAAACGCTCTCTCATTCAACATAATGGCTATACTTTCTCTGTAAATGAAAGATATAGTAGTGAACAGACTTCAAAACACTATGGCAAATGGAGAAATTGATCATTGTGAACAATGTTTCCTTTAGTCATAATGTTGTAAGTACGGCAGGGAAGTACGGCAGCTCTAAAGGGACACATTTGTATATAAATTACATACTAAGATACTAAGTCCCGCGAACGAGATACTATCTCGTGCACAAGAGATACAAATACTATGTCGAGATAAACAAAAAATTCGTGTGTGTCCCTTTACAGCTGCCGTAGGAAAGTCAAAATGCATCTACATATTGAAAAGTACGAAGAGATTAATAACCATGAAATTGCTCGTTACAAAGATGAGAGAAAATAATATTTTTACAAAAAGTACGTTACATTAATTCAGGGTGAATAAAGAAAAAAAAAACTCTATATAAATCAAACATTCCCTGTAGTTAATTCTGTAAGATAGACCATTGGCAAACTCTCAAACCACTTGTGGGTGATTTGTTGTTTGTATTTACAACGTCTTGGTATGCACTTTATTTTGACAACTTGTTTCATACGCCTCTGCAGCAGGCGGCTTTTTGAAAACATAGTGACAAATGAAGAAATTGCTCAAAACGAGCAATTTCTCCTTTTGCCACAATATTTTCCCCTTTTAGTCATAGGTTATCCATTCAATTATTGAGATTTTCTATGTTTTGAGAAAATATGTTCAAAGTCGTCTGCTGCAGAATTGTCGTATGAGGGAAAGATATGCTACCCCTTCCCCTCATATAGACTCTTTCTGACGCCTCTGCAGCAGACGGCTTTTTGAAAACATAGTGACAAAAGAAGAAATTGCTCAAAACGAGCAATTTCTCCTTTTGCCACAATGTTTTCCAGAATTGTCGTATGAGGGAAAGGTATACTACCCCAGACATAACGCCAGAATAGTTTCTTTACTTTGTTTGATGTTTAACGTCGCTTACAACAATGTTCAGATATATCACGGCTTTTCATGGGTGTTACCAGTACTACTTGTCCATATACCCTGACACCCCGAAACCGGGTGTCCCGGGTTCGATCCCCAGTCGCGGCACTACGGTCATTTTGGAGTGCCCTTGGGCAAGGCACATTTTCTAGCCTAGTACTGGTTTGTTTACCCAGGGATCATGAATAATTAAATTTAATTGCGCGCTAAATGACCTTAGCTGTCGATGCGCCATAAAACAATATACATTCATTCATTCATTCATACCCTGACACCTGGCGATTCAATCTTAATGTTAACCCCACAACCCTGAGCACGAAGGAAAGAAAGCCATTGCTACCATTTTATGTATGGTACGACGCGGCCGGGGATCGAACCTACGGCCTCCCGCACTCGAGGCGGACGCTCTAACATTACACCACCGAAGCGGTCCCAATATAGTTGCGATCCTACAAACGACAAATCTGCAGCAGACGACGTTGAAAATATATAAGGAAGGTTAATCAAAGTTAATCAAAGTGTAATTCCAGGATAGAGTTGAAACCATTGTGTCAAAAGCATAAGTTGCTCATAATGATCAATTTCTCATTTTGCCACGATGTCTTTTAAAATTCAACTGCTATATACAGAGGCATCAGAAAACGTCACTATGTGGAAAAGGGTTAAGACGCAGACCGGTATTGGTTTGCGTCAAGAAATATAAAATATCTGTTTTTAACCCTTTCCCTCATATAAACGCTTTTTGACGCCTCTGCAGCAGACAGCCTTTTGAAAACATAGTGACAAAAGAAGAAATTGCACAAAACGTGCAATTTCTTCTTTTGTCACAATGTTTTCCACTTTTAGTCATAGGTTATCCATTCAATTATAGAGATTTTCCATTATTTGACCAAATATGTTCAAAGTCGTCTGCTGCAGAATTGTCGTATGCGGGAAAGGGTTAAAGTCTAAATTCGAGTTGAACATGTTGTAGGTGACTGATATACCTTATTGAGAGAGATTTATATAACTATTAACCCTCCTTTGCAAGCATGCAGTCGAATCTGCAGCAGATTTAAACAATTGTCCGGTAATATCACGGCGTTACCGGTGTAAGTTACTACTGGTTCATTTATCCTGATAGTCACTCGTAATTCCAACCATACAATCTAGAGCGCAATTACAACAATTTTGACCCGGCTGCGGATCGAACCTTATATTAGCCGACCCGTGTTTTCCCAGAAGTTTTCTAAATCGGGTGCCGCATATTTGTTTTATGTGTGAAAGGTGTAGATAGATCATACTCCAGATGAGAGATCTAACTTGTAACCTGACAAAAGAAGACTCCTATTGATTATTTATAAGATTATTTGTAAGGCGCATATGTATGTGTTCCCGTGTAAATGCCGTATACGAAGTAACAAGAAACAACAAAAGTAATTACTTTACCACAAAACAGGCGCGTACCTAACCATACGCACGTACACCAATGGGTACACTTCGTCAGGAAAGGTAGAAACATGCATTTACAACGGAAGGCTGAGAGTTATAAGGGTCAGACCGAGATGTGTTCACGATATTATCAAGAACCGCTCAAATTGAAATAATGTAAATGGCTAAATCGTAGACATGGCCGAAGTCAAATTTATTCAATATCCGCCGTGGTCGTGTGGTTAACGTCGGGGATTTGGAACCGGGCGTCCCGGGTCCGATCCAGAGTCGCGGCACGACGGTCATGGTGGCGTGCCCATGGGCAATGCACATTTTCTAGCCTATAGTACTGGTTTGTTTACCTAGGGATCATGAATAAAAGGAACTGTCGCCGTGATATAACTGAAATAATCTTAATAAATATTTTTTTTTTTTTTTATATACCCCTGTTGATGAAACGTGTTACATGACAAAAACAGACCACGTGTTGATTATATTATTTATAAGATAATATGTAGGGCGTTTATTTATATTCCCTAATGACGTTTACGACGTAACAAGCAACCAGGAAAATGACTTAACCGTATTCAAGGCCGAATTCGTATACTTATTCAATATATTAACTCTTTCAGCGCCGAATTGTTTAAAGTAGACTCTTCCATATTCAAATTCGGACGACATTATTGTATATGCTTTAATAGCTTTGGAATATTTGGATAACCATAAGGCAAACAATGCTGATTTCAGGTGAGACAGCTCGTTACGAGCTGACTCACCTGAATCAGTATTGTTTGCAAAAAGTTCAATATTGCCTTTGGCGCTGAAAGAGTTAAGAAGATTAAACATGTTACATGACATTAGAAGACACTTATTGATTAAGTGTTACATAACTTGTAACCTTCATATTCCTGTGTAAATTCCACTTTATCATAGACTTTGATTTATTTGTGTTTAACGCCGTTTTCAACAATTTGTCAGTAAAATCACGGCGCCCAGTTCACCTTCTCATATATTTACACACAACATACTTTCCAAGCAACTGTCTGCTTTTCCACATAGACTCCTGATCATAGACAGAGTTTAACAGTGAGATTTGTTTACGAAATAAGTAAGATGGTCATACTTTAAAAGGATAGCCGAAACGTGTAAAATGAAATGAAGGATTGGAAATTTAAAACATAAAAATAATTAAATTGAACATAACTATAGCCGCTTGTTTACAATATAACTTGTACCACGCATATTTATGTTTTCTGTATTGACCAAATCCATAAATTTACGAGGAAACAAATGACATTACCATAGACAAAAAATACACCAGTTTACTTCCGGGTTTATTGGCATTTCATCCGCGACAAGGAATCAGTTCTGACATAAATACCTATATGATTTGAAGGTGACTAAGACAGTTATGCGACGTAATGAGTCGTACAAAATAACTCGAATATCTATATGTTTGGACAACAGTCATAATATTTTTTTCCAGAATCCGTATACCTTATCCCTATTCATAGACTAAATGAGTCGTCCCGCGAGAACTCTGCGTAATTTATCGATCCAGATCAGCCTGCGCAATCCGCGCAGGCTAATCCGGGCCGACACATTCCGTCTCAGGGGGATAGAGGTATAGTGTAATGATTCCTGAAACAGAAAATCCACAGGAAGCGAAAAGTGTCTGTCCGGATTAGCCTGCGCGGAATGCTTCGGCTGACCCGGGTCGATACTTTTCGATATGATTTGAAGGTGACTAAGACAGTTATGCGACGTTATGCGTCGTACAAAATAACTCGAATATCTATATGTTTGGACCATAGTCATATTTTTACATGACAACAACAGACACTTGTTGATTATTTATAAGATAATTTGTAAGGCGTTTATTTACATAACAGTCATCATGACTCATAGTTTTATCTTCGGAATCCGTATACCTTATAACCTATGCATAGACCTAAAAACACTGTTGGAGTATGTCATTGCTAAAAGGTACAACATGACCTTTGTGAACAGTATAGATCCAGACCAGCCTTTGCATCCATTCGGGCATTATGATCTAGATCTACACTTCATCGCAAATAACTTACAAATTGCTTTTGAATCATCTGATTATCTGTGATTTTTTTTTATAAAATTTTACAAAAAAACAAACATACTGATCTGAGCCTACATAATTCATAAATGCCAACTTATCTGCGCAGTTTGTTCAATCCGCCAGATAATCGTAGACCGTTTCTAGACACTTCGAAATACATTTTTCTCTTTTAGCACTGATACGCATAGAGATGAGATCGTGTTCTATGCTTCAATTAGTAACGCTAAGGTTGTTTTTCCTCGAATGCACTCTTCATATTGTATCCCGCCTTGTAGTGCTAAATCGTCAGCTACGGGTGCGGCAGGTCGCGGATTCAATCCCCAGACGTGTCAGATCAAAGACTAAAAGCGATATGTGTAAGTAAGTTTGTATGGTATGCTTAGTACCAAACGTAGGACCACAACTGTTGTGTTTTTCCAGAAGTTACTTCGGGGTCTATACTGATTGCCTTGCATTCGAACAGAGAAAACTATGGACCTAAAATAGAATGTACGCATAAACAGCCTGCATAAAGGTCAAGGTGAACAAATCAATAAATTTCAATTCTCAGTTGTCAAACTTTCTTCTATTTTTACAGGCAGGAGTACCTATATCAATGAAACGAGAAACCGATGATCTAAAGAATTAAAAAAAAATGGGAGGTCATGTATTATGCAAGAAATAAATCACTCCTCGGAGATGGTTACCGTCATTTTGCACACAATAGGACAGGAAAAAAACACCTGTTTTTCTTCATACTCAATATTACCTATTAGACAAGGACAAAATAATTAAAATTGGTCCATTCCACCAGTTCCGGTGCATCCTATACATATTGACAATGAATGTAAACTTATTGTCACATATTCAATGCATTTTGGTATACATTTTTGTAAACATTTTTAGAGACTATTTAACTCAGACCAGCCTGTCCGCGAATGTAAACATGTAGTATACGTTGGCCTCTAAAGGTCCGTAGGGTTCGTGAACATGAGTAATTAACAACGTCAATCACTGATGTGAACATTATTTAAGCCGTCTCGATAGAAAACCAACATTGTGGACTTTGCGTAAACTATCGACCCGGTTCAGCCTAAGCATGCCGCGCAGACTAATCCGGACAGACACTTTTCACCTCCTGTGGATTTTATGTTTAAGGTAACATTACTCTATACTTCTATCCCCCTGAGACTTAATGTGTCGCGCCGGATTAGCCTGCGCAGGCTGATCTAGATCGATACATTACGCAGAGTCCATAATGTTAGTTTTCTCGTGGGACGGATCATTTCCAGAATGTTTATCAACACGATTACAGACAAAGGCTTTCAGACAATCCTTTGGCCACACCCAAGGAAAAACAAATACAAATCATAGGGCATGAGCGACCAAATCAGATAGAGACGAACCTCTACATTGATCCGGCTGTCCCATTGTTCGCGAACTAGTCACAGACGTTTTTCAAGAAACACTCGATAGATCTTATTAACCCTTTCCCACTTATAGACGCATGTTGACGCATATGCAGCAGATGACTTTTGAAAACAGTGTGACAAAAGGATAAATTGCTCATAATGAGCAATTTACCCTTTAGTAAAACTGTTTCAACTCATTTCACTAATTTGACTTTTATTAATAGAGATTTTCCATAGTTTTGTCTAAATTATTTCAGACTCGTCTGCCGTGGATTTGTTTGTGGGAAAGTGCTAATGTGGATCAAACGGCATGGATACACCGGCAAATCTTTAATATAGGAGAGACATTCTACAAAAACCAACCGTAAGAAAGGTACTATAGTATTTGCGATCAGTGTAGATCCAGATCAGCCAGCGCAATCCGATCTGGCTCCTAACGCACTATTAGAAAAACCTATTCAAGAAACTTCTGTAAAGCAGTATCCATTTGAGTCCTGAGCATGAATGCTGAGGCCGATACCTTTCTACACTAATAATCACGTTAAGTTTGATGGTTCAGGAGCTCTACTCATATATGCTTAATAATTGAACCGTCCCGTGAGAAAACCAACATTATGGAATCTGCGTAATGTATCGATCCAGATCAGCCTGCGCAGTCCGCGCAGGCTAATCCGGGCCAACACATTCCGTCTCAGGGGGATAGAGGTATAGAGTAATTATTCCGGAAACAGAAAATCGATAGGAGGCGAAAACTGTCTGTTCGGGTTAGCCTGCGCGGCATGCTTAGGCTGATCCGGGTCGATAGTTTACGCAGAGTCCACAATGCAGCTGCGGCGATAGACATCTGCGTAATGTATCGACCAGATCAGCCTGCGCTGTCCGCGCAGACTGATCCGGCCGACACATTCCGTCTAAGGGGGGGATAGATAGAGTAGTGATTCCTGAAACAGAAAATCCACAGGAGGCGAAACGTGTCTATCCGGGTAAGCCTGAGCGGCATGCTTAGGCTGATCCGGGTCGATAGTTTACGCAGAGTCCACAATGCAGCTGCGGCGATAGACATCTGCGTAATGTATCGACCAGATCAGCCTGCGCTGTCCGCGCAGACTGATCCGGCCGACACATTCCGTCTAAGGGGGGATAGATAGAGTAGTGATTCCTGAAACAGAAAATCCACAAGAGGCGAAAAGTGTCTATCCGGGTAAGCCTGCGCGGCATGCTTAGGCTGATCCGGGTCGATAGTTTACGCAGAGTCCACAATGCAGCTGCGGCGATAGACATCTGCGTAATGTATCGACCAGATCAGCCTGCGCTGTCCGTCTAAGGGGGGATAGATAGAGTAGTGATTCCTGAAACAGAAAATCCACAGGAAGCGAAAATGGTCTGTTTGGTTTACGCAGAGTCCACAATGCAGCTGCGGCGATAGACATCTGCGTAATGTATCGACCAGATCAGCCTGCGCTGTCCGTCTAAGGGGGGATAGATAGAGTAGTGATTCCTGAAACAGAAAATCCACAGGAAGCGAAAATGGTCTGTTTGGTTTAGCCTGCGCGGCATGCTTAGGCTGATCAGGGTCGATACTTTACGCACAATGTTGGTTTTCTCGCGGGACGGCTCATATATTGAACACAGCAAGGTTTTTCCCGTAACACCCCTCGTTTACATAAACCCCATCATTAGTATGATTATTATAGACAGACTGATGTTACAGGTGTTTCTCATAATAAGGGAATTGCAAACAAATCTAGCAACGATATATACACCTGCCACTTGGTATCTTGATTAGAAATTAACACTGAAAGATATTTGAACACGAATCAGTTCTGCATATATAATTGAATTAACAAACATTCACGACACAATAGGACTGTGCACATGGGACACAGGACGCCTTTGCAGCAGACGACTTTCGGAGAGAAAAACGAACATTGAAACATTGTGGCAAGAGGAGAAATGATTGATAATGAGAAATTTCTCCTTTTGCCACAATTTTGTCAACTCTATTAACAAAAAATATGACTTTCTTTTGTAGAGATTGTTCAAAGGTTCGCCTAAATGATATCTGGCTTCTATTCCATCAACATTACTTAGCGCTAAGTAAGTAATACTTAAATATTTAAGAGCGTATTATCATTATCTTCTTTGATTTCCTTATATAAAGGCTAAATGTTGTCATTCCACCATTCATGATTTACGAAATATTAGGGAAACAAAAATGATGAAATATGCTTTTAAGTATTTAAGTATCACTTAGCGTTAAGTAAGTTTGTTGGAATTGGAGACATCGGTCAGTTATCTCCCTTTAATACTCTCTACATCTAGCTAGGTCCTATCATTTGTTTTCCTCTGTTTTTATCATTGGTTTCTTTGCACTGGATGGTGCACTTATAATTGCATTTTCTTGGCCAACTGTTATTAGATTGATTAGTAATTCCACATTTGTTTTCTTTAAACACTGCTATGTAAATTTTCTCTTTTAAATCATCACTTTAATTAACACACTTATGATTAATGTGTACAGAGAAATTGCAATATCTCATTGCGAAATAGCGATAAAGACAAAGGATTCCAACTAAAAGGACCTACAAACTATTTGGTCTTCCTTGGTCTTTATCTGACAAGGGAGATAATATAATTATCACTAATGTCCCTCATTGGATCCAGGTCATGTAATTTAAGAAAGTCTCTTGAGAACCATTTTGACCACTAACAGATTATGCGAGTAAATGTATGCATTTAATTTTCTTTTCGCTTTTCGTGTGACGTCTATTTGTAATGGAGATATAAAAAACGCTGATCATATCACCTGGCTATTCTGGTCCGAGCCTAAGGTGTGTACGTAATTGGAATTATATTCTCATGACAATTAATGTGTTTAATTATTTTTTTTCACTGCCGAATTTCACAAAGTCGACGACCCCTCCATGTTGATAACAATTGGACCTCTCCATTTTTCGTCCAACATGAAAGTTGGTAAAAGTTAATGTCTAAGTAGCAAGCGATGCAGATTTCAGGAGAGGCACCCGTCGTGATGAGCTGTCTCAAATGAATCTGCATTGATTGCAAAAGCATTCAATTGCCTTTGGCAGCTGAAGGTTTAAATACCATACCCCCTGACCAAGAAAACGAGACATTTAGTTGCAGTGAATTCTAAAACCTATTTATAGATAAAACAATGCACGTTTTGATAACTTGATCATGCACGAACTGCAAAGCATCAGTTTGGCCAATATAGATCATAATTATAAGACTTTTTGGAACGGAAACATACACTGATAGTATAGTTCCATGCTATGGATAACAATTTTCGTGTATTAGACCATACCCTTTGTTATATGTATGTAAGGTATAAGTGTATGCAATCAACCAATGCAGATATAATCATACCGCCATGATAGTAGGCGGTTCATTTCGGAAACAATACCCTGATTAATCAAGATAACGCAGAGAACCTGAAGACAGACTAATATATCATACCATCACTCGAGTGTCATTTATCATAAGCAAGTTAATATAGAAAGTAACATGTTTCACTTTAACTCTTTCAGCGCCGAATTGTTTAAAGTAGACTCTTCCATATTCAAAATCGGGCGTCTCCATTACTCATGTAATCAAAGTTTGGACAATTTTTATAATTAAAAGGCAAACAATGCTGATTTCAGGTGAGACACCTCAATATTGCCTTTGGCGCTGAAAGGGTTAAGCGTTTTCAGACTTTGTTTTGTTATTTAGCTTTTGGAAACAGCATTTAGTTACATCTGTGAGTTTGAAAGTATCATTATCCCCAACGAAAATTAAATCTTCTTGTCCTATTTTGTTTTAAATATTCTGTTGGAAAAAGCGCCAAGAGTTGTCTACGGATGCCTATTAGGGCCATTTTGTCTTAGTAGTTTTGAATTAAGAATTACGTGTTATGTATAATGTCTTATTTATTACTTGTTAGCTCTTATGTATAAGTTATTATCAGTCATTTTAGTTGGTTAGCTTCCCGCCACTTTCGCTCAAAACTGAAAACAACTAAGACATAAGAGCTAACAAGTAACAAATAAGACATTATACAAAAATACGTAATTCCTTATTCAAAACTGCTAAGACAAAAAGGCCCTACTGGGCTTCCGTAGTAGTCTATATCAGAGGAATTTCAAACCGTACGCCCTTTGTTCGATTAACCTATCTTAAATTAAACTTTGAGGTAATGTTGATGGTGATTACCATGCATAAGTAGGTATCGCACCTATGATACCAGTGAACTCTTTCTCGTTTTTTTAAAAAAAAATATTGGCAAAGGAAGAAATTGCTCATGAGAAGCAATTTACCTTTTTTCCACAATGTTTTTAACTGTATTCAATAATTTCAATTTCATAGATGAAGATTTTCCATATTTTTTTCAAGGTCATTTCAAAGTCGTCAACAGCAGGGTGAATGACAAGTGTAGATACAGATCCATCTAAACACCAATGCTATGATAAAAAATGTGTGTTTGATTGTTTTGTTATATTTGAGTCTTCCCGCGAGAAAACCAACATTGTGGACTCTGCGTAAAGTATCGATCCGGATCAGCTTAAGCAAGCCGCACAAGCTTACCCGGACAGACACTTTTCGACTCCTGTAGATTTTCTGTTCCAGGAATCATTATTCTATACATCTATCTCCCTAGGACGGAATGTGTCGGCCCGGATTATCCTGCGCGGACTGCGCAGACTGATCTGCGTCGATACATTACGCAGAGTCCACAGTGTTGGTTTTCTCGCGGCCCTACTCTTTTACCTGTATAAGCTACCAGAACTACTGCTCCATTTATCCTGTCACCGGCGAGTCAGGCCGTAATGTGTCAAGGGGGGAAGCAATTACTTTAAAGTATTTGGTATGACAAGGTCGGGGATCGAAACCGCGACCTGCCGCAGCCGAGGCGGACTCTTGACAACTACACCTCAGAAGAGGTCCTACAATATAGCCAATGCTTAGGAACAGGTTCAAGTAAGCATTACTGAACAGTATTTGACTTCAGACCAGCCTGTCTATGTGCTCAGGCATATCATAATATACACCTGCTGACAGAATCTTCTAACAAGCATGTATACGTAATATGTGGACAGTGTAAATCGTGATCAGATTGTGCTGCTGCACATGCTTATCCGGATCTACACAGTTCACAAAAAAATCACATTTAATACAATCTAGCTTATACTTTTCCCCATAAACGGTATCGGAAGATCTAAATTTATGTAGACTGTACAATTCACAATTATGACCCGTGTAGAACTAGATCTGACTGCGTGAATTTAGAAGCTGATCTTGATGTTCACTGTTCGCAAGTACTCTACAGTTGAATTTCATGTAATTGAGCTCATTTTATTTCTCGCTTCCAAAAAAAAAAAAAAAAATCCTTGGAAGAAATGTCAGATTTCGGTGCCAAGTGTAGACGTGCATAGTTTGTTTGTGTGTCTAAAGCAATGTATATGTATATACTGCGTGGTATCACTACGAAACATAGTTTTTACGTGTTTTAGAATCGATGTAAGACTTATGAATATCAACCCTGAAGTTTCCACAATGAATAATTTAGCCGTTCCACGAGAAAACCAATATTATTGACTCTGCGTAATGTATCGATCCATATCAGCCTGCGCAGTCTGCGCAGGCTAATCCGGGCCGACATATTCCGTCTCAGGGGGTAAAGGTATAGAGTACTGATTGCTGAAGCAGAACATCCAAAGGAGGCGAAAAATGTCTGTCCGGGTTAGCCTGCGCGGCATGCTTAGGCTGATACGGGTCGATACTTTACGCAGAGTCCACAATGCAGCTGCGGTGATAGACATCTGCGTAATGTATCGACCAGATCAGCCTGCGCTGTCCGCGCAGACTGATCCGGCCGACACATTCCGTCTAAGGGGGGATAGATAGAGTAGTGATTCCTGAAACAGAAAATCCACAGGAGGCTAAAAGTGTCTATCCGGGTAAGCCTGCGCGGCATGCTTAGGCTGATCCGGGTCGATAGTTTACGCACAATGTTGGTTTTCTCGTGGAACGGCTCATTATACTATTCTGTGAAAGCTTTTTGCATGAAATAATTGCCTTCCTGTGAACGAATAACTTCCAAATTGGTATATTACGAGGGGCATGTCTCAAAGTCGCAAATCATGTCGACTGTTGTCGGGAACTCGAATAATTATTCCATTGAGACGATTCTTTTGATGATATCCCCATCTTAAGGTTAAATTGTCACAGCAATAAATAAAGATCCGCATAAAGCGATTTTGGGTTTTCTTGCATATGCGTTTATAGTAGATTAAAGGGGAGCATTTGCTTTCGCTGTTTTGGACTTTGAAATTATCTAGACAAAAATATGGAGAATGTCTTAAACTGAAAGCATAGTTATTGAAAAGAGTTGAAAATGTTGTGGCAAAAAGAGAAATTGCTCATCATGAGTAATTTCTCCCCTTTGCCACAATGTTGTCAAAGGTGGTTAGCTGTCTGTCGAGTCATCAGAAAACGTCTGTATGTGGGTAAGGGTTAATTAACCCTTTCCCTCATACAACAAATCTGCAGCAGAAGACTTTGAACACATTTTTGAGCAATTTCTTCTTTTGTCACTATGTTTTCAAAAAGCCGTCTGCTGCAGAGGCGTCAGAAGGCGTCTATATGAGGGAAAGGGTTAAGCAATATTAGACTACTCACTTAGCTTAGGAAAGAGTTTTAAAAATAATAATAAGGATATATACTTACGGAGCCATATTTCTTGCTAGAGGACAGCCCACCGCTCCCAGCTGCACTACGATAGCCCGACGGCTGAAAACAGTAAAATGGTAAAGATGGTTAACAGAGGTTTATAAACAACAGCCTCCTTCTAAGAAGGTTCTTTTCAACTTGTCGTGTCAACAACCGTTATACGTTATACATGTTTTCGTAAAAAGGAACATCTCTCAAATTTAACCCATTCCCACTCACGGCAAATATGCAGCAGACAACTTTCAAAACATCTAGAAAAAAAAATATATGAAAACCGCTATAAATGAATGTATGTATAACTATTGAGTAGTGGTGAAAAACATTGCTTCAAAAAGGAGCAAATTACTTCACCTTTTGCCACAATGTTTTCAAAAAGGTGTCCGATGCGGAGGTGGTAGCAAGCGAACATATATATTTATGGGAAAGGGTTAAGCGAGTCTCTGCTAGATGTCTATATGTCAAGCTGTCCTAGAAGTATCGTTTGACATAACACTAGAAGTGCAGCCCCAAATAATTTACGTCAATTGACCGTTATATCACCTCGTTACGGAGAGTCTATAAGAGCCTTAACCCTTTCCCTCATACAACAATTCTGCAGCAGACGACTTTGAACGTATTTTGTCAAAACATAGAAAATCTCCATAATTGAATGGATAACCTATGACAAAAAGTGGAAAACATTGTGGCAAAAGGAGAAATTGCACGTTTTGTGCAATTTCTTCTTGTGTCACTATGTTTTCAAAAAGCCGTCTGCTGCAGAGGCGTCAGAAAGCGTCTATATGAGGGAAAGGGTTAACTGGCTCGTATACCATATCATAGTAACCCTTTCCCACCTATAAACGCATTTTGAAGCATCTGTTGCAGACGACTTTTGAAAACATCGTGACAAAAGAAGTAATTGCTCAAAACGAGCAATTTCTCCTTTTGCCACAATGTTTTCAACTTTTTTTCAGTAATTAAACCTACAATTATAGAGATTTTCCATATTTTTTAGTAGACACTTTCAAAGTGGTCTGCAACAGATTTGTTGTATGTGGGAAAGGGTTAATACGATTAATAGAGCTTATTCGATTTGACATCATTTTATAATGTAACATTGCTGTAATAATGTAACGAATCTGTGTAGATACAAACACGTGTAGTCAACTGTAATTAGAGTCACATAATATGAAATAAAATAAACTATAACAATATTAAAAAGGATTTAAAATTCTACCAATTACTGTTATTCATTGATTGATTAATTGATTGGGGTTTAACGCCCGTTTTCAACAATTGTTCAGTCATATCACGGCGGACAGTTCACCTATTCATGAGTTTCCTGGTTTTCTCATACCAGTACTCAACACAACATACTTTCCAAGCAACTGGCTGCTTTTCCACATGGACAGTTAGCCCATTGGTGAAAGACGAATGACGCATGTCACAGTGACTTTTGTCAAACGTTGGAAAGAATGTTGGCCGAGTTGGTATTCGAACTCACAACCCCTGGATTGACAGCCCGCGTCGCTACTGACTGAGCTACTGTTATTCAGAAAACCCTCAAAGCAATTAAGAAAAAACCCATCATAAATATGTATTTAAAAAAAAAAAAATTGTTTTAATAAAACTTTGAATACATCCTGGTGGAAATTGATATATTAATCGTTTTGAACAATTCATCATTTCCCCACAATGTTTTCAAAAATCATCTGCTTTATTGGACTCAATTAGCGTAAACGGTTAATTTAATAACAAGCTGCACCTATAAAAGACAATTACATTATTTGAATGCTACAATAAATGGCATTATGACTATAACGTAAACATATATGATAACAAGAGCATTTTATTTAAAATTCTACAAAATTCTACCAATAACTTTAATTCAAAAATCGTTAAAACTTTTTTACAAGTAAACAATTATCATAAATATATATAGAGATAAAATTGTATAACTATTTAAAAAAAATGAATACATACTGCGGTAAAGGATAAATTGCTCGTTGTTGAGCAATTCATCATTTCCCTACAATGTTTGTAAAAGTAATCTGCTTTATTGCTCTCAATTGTCGTCTCTATCAGGTAGACGGTTAATTTAATAGCCTGTACAAATAGAAAGCTGCACCTATAAAAAGATAATTACATAATTTGCATGCTATAATTAATGTTATAATGACTATGACGTAAAAAACATACTTACAGACAGAAACAAAGACACTTGTAAGAGATAGTTTGGATGCTAACAGATTGTTTATATATTAAACACAACAAAGTAATATCCGAAAACACAGTGTTCGATCACCTACAGCGATATGTACCATCACGTTCCATATACCTGGATTAGATTTAATCGAGACTCGCGGAATGAGGGGGGGGGTATATATATATTTATATATCGAGACCTGAATCAGGCTTATCAGCCGTCACAGACAACAACCGCCAACAACTTTCTCTATACCAGTCTCAAGACAAACGAGCCATGTCACGACAAAAAGGTCCTGAAACATTCACGTGAATCTGCCTCGATGGTGTAGTCGTAGAGTATTCGCCTCGAATTGGTCGCGGGTTTGATCCCCAGTCGAGTCTTACTAAAGACTTTAAAAATGAAATAAATGGTTTTCCCTCATTGACGATTCGGATTATAACGACTATTACAACCCACTCGCGGGTTGCCAGGATAAATGGACCAGTAGTACAGGTAAACTACTTAAGATACACCGTGAAATAACGGAAAATATGTTGAAAGCGATGTAAATCACACAAAAAAACACCTTATGTTGAATGCCTGTATACTGGACGTCTCACAAATCCAACGAGGCTATGAAGATGCACATCGTCGTATTCATCATTCGCGTATATTCAGGATTCTTTCAGTGTGACATGGGTAAGGTATTCGGTAATTGCAGTCGACAGTGTAATTAACGTTTAACCCTTTACACCATACAGCACATTTGTCGCAGATGACTTCATAGTATGAATCAATGTGGAAAATCACTGAAAATAAAAGTATATTCATTGTAAAGTTCTGACTAATTGATTGTTTGGTGTTTTACGCCGCTTTCAACAATGTTTCAGTTGTATCACGGCGTTTCCTGGGTAAGTTGCCAGTACTACTGGTCCATTTATTCTGACAACAGCCAGTCAGTCGTAATGATAACCCCGCAACCCTGCGTCTTTGGTATGATCCGACCGGGGATCGAACCCGCGACTATTCCGCAAACGAGGCGGACGCTCTACCACTACACCACCGGGGCATAAAGTTCTGAAATCATTATTGTAAAAGGAAGATATGAGCAATTTCTTGCTTTGCCAAGATGTTTTCAAACGTCGTCTGTTGTAAGGGATCCAAATGCATCTGTACGTTGGAAAAGGGTTTAACTATGTCCGTTACTAATGCTGTTGTTGTTGCTGATGATGATGATGATGACACATAGCCTGTCAGGTCGTATGCACCTATCAGTGCTGGCAGTAAAGTTAAGAAATCGTGAATTCGAGTCATTAAAAGTAACTCCTCCGAGAAGCCAAATTGACTGATCATTTGTTTTGTTGGACACCCAGTTGTTTCGCAATAACTAAATGAGCCTTCCCGCAAGCAAACTAACATTATGGCCTCTGCGTAATGTATCGACCCAGATCATCCTGCGCTGTCCGCGCAGACTGATCTGGGTCGATACATTCCGTCTCAGGGGGATAGAGGTATAGAGAAATGATTACTGAAACAAAAAAATCCACAGGAGGCGAAAAGTGTCTATCCGGGGTAGCCTGCGAGGAAAGCTTAGGCTGATCCGGGTCGAAACATTACGCAGAGTCCACAATGTTGGTTTTTCTCGCGGGACGGCTCATATGTCAAAAAGGTCCCAGAAAAATGATATATTCGATTCATCAACGTTTTCCAGGTATTTATATTTAATTTTGTCTTCGAAAAAAACAACACATTTGATGTATACTCATTTATTATGAAAAGCGAGTCATTGATAAAGTCCTATGAAGAAACAGTGCATCGAGTTGTACGACTATTCGAGTAATCGCATGGTCGAGTTATCGAGAATCCGATGTGATTCTTCCGTTGGTGATTTTTGGGTGAATATAATTCGCCCATCTCCCCCTGTAAACTGAAGGTAATTTATGTTACGTGTTATATTAGAATACATGTAAATTAGTAGGGATGACATGATTTTGGAATGCAAACATGCGTATTTTAGTAGGCGTTATATGTGCAGCATGAACGTGCATTACAATGCATGACGTGTGACAAGATATTACGAGTATGATAGTATAATGTTTTTTTAACTTCATTAATTCGATGACACATCTCCATAGTGATAAACAGACAAATACATATATTTTTAAAAATAAATGAAGAAAATGGCAAAAATCCCAACATACCACATACAAATCAATGTCATATAACACAATTGTTTTAACAAAATAAAATAACGGAGTGGTGATTGTACTAACTAAACGTCAACCATGGACTTTGTATGCCGCGAAATCTACAGACGAATTTATTGTGGCTACATATCTGATTCTCGGTCTATTTCATACGTGTCGCATTACATATCGATGGATTCACGCAAAACGTTGTTACTAGATGTAGTTACACTTGTTTTGCACGAAGCCCACAATATGTCCATAAGAAACTATTGGAAATGCGATATAAACTTATTCAATCTGATATTGTCACACTTTGAATTATCAGCTACAAAATAATGCACGTACTATTTATTACCCGTGCGTATTGCACTGTTACTAGATTATAATTAAGCTGTGCTTTCCAAACACCAACTATAAGCCTTTCATACATGTACCAATGTAGATCCAGTCACGAAGTCTGATCTGGCTCTGCACTGTTCGATAATTAGCCATAAAATATTTCAAGAAGCATCTTTAACCCTTTCCTCATACGACAATTATGCAGCAGACGACTTTGAACATATTTTGTCAACAAATAGAAAATCTCTATAATTGAATGGATAACCTATGACTAAAAGTGGAAAACATTGTGGCAAAATGAGAAATTGCTCGTTTTGAGCAATTTCTTCTTTGTCACTATGTTTTCAGAAAAAGTCGTCAGCTGCAGAGGCGTCAAAAAGCGTCTATATGAGGGAAAGGGTTAAAGCAGTATCTATTTGGAACCGTTAGCATTGATGCGCAGGCAATACTTTTTACGTTAAGGTTGGTTTACCCGGATTACCAGTCTGCTCACATGTACACGTGTGTAATAATCACGTTTATGTTGTTGGTACATGCACATTGTACATACAATTAAAGATAAATGAACGTCTACAGATAAATAACAGACATAAATATTCACTTGAATTTGTCCTCAAGTTGTGTGTGTGGTCTTTCTAAATGTTTGAATTAAAGATAATTAGCTTGCATAGAATTAAAAAGGTAAAACTAGTATTATTACAAATAATAACAATAAACTTGATGAGATAAAAGGTTACATAATTTTATATGTAAAACTTCTAAAGAGATTTCTAAATGATTTATATGTATATGAGTTAACCATTTCCCTCAATCGAACTCATTCTAACGCCTCTGCAACAGAATAGTTTTGAAAACATTGTGGCAAAAGGAGAAGTTGCTCATGATGTGCAATTTCTCCTTTTGCAACAATGTTTACAACTCTATTCAATAATCGTTCTTTCAATTTTAGATATCTTCCACAATTGTACTGGATGTTTTCAAAGTCGCCCGCTGCAAATTTGTGGTATATGGGAAAGGTTTTAGAAGTGATACTTTAATTATACACAGAATTAAGAAAAGCATCTCCACTAGGTCAGATGATCAGTATTTCTACGTGGGGTCAAGAAAATGAAATTAATTGTATCGCTTGGAACTGACTTCAAAGAGTTGGATTCGTTCCATGATGGTTCAAAACGGATCAATTAAATGTGTATGTGGTTATAGAAACTTGAAACACGCCTAGTGTAAACAACGAGGCCATCTTTTAACCCCCACCCCCCTTTCCCACATACAGCAAATCTGCAGCAGACGACTTTGAAAATATATTTGCCAAAACATGGAAAAGATTTATAAATGAAGGAATTATAACTGAAAAAAGTTTAAAATATTGTGGCAAAAGGAGAAATTGCTCGTTATGAGCAATTTCTCCTTTTGTCACAATATTTTAAAAAGCCATCTGCTTGCATAGGCATCAGAAAGCGTCTATATGAGGGAAAGGTTAAATACAGTGTACTGGATGGCTTCCTGCTCGTGTTTGATATCACTGAATCTGCCAATTTTGTAATTCTAGAAAAAAATATTTATATATAGTTTAATCCTTTCCCGCAGGCAGACGCATTTGAACGTATCTGCTGCAGGAGACTTTGGACAAAAATGTGTTAAGAAACATGTTTTCCGTTTGTCATACTTTGATTAACTTGTCTACAGTTATACTCTCTTTATTAAAGTTTTACCATATTTTTTCTGTCCTGGGTATCTTTAAAGTATTATGCTTTTTTTAGTATGTGAACAAAGTGTTATAAGTTGTACTGTATAGCTTTGCGGGCATGTTTGATATCACGGAATTTGCCAATTTGGTAATTTTAGATATAACACCATGTGTTTCAGGAATAAGTAAAATTATCAAAAGTATGCTTACGTTAAAACCTATAAAATGTTATATAAATATTTGTAATTTTGTGTATATGAATTTATTATATATACCTGCACATTTACCGTATTTGGATGTACTAATTAATTTTAGTATTGGTACGTCACTGAAATATGATGTGACGTCATTTAAATTCACGTTATTCAAAATGAGGTAGTGGTGCGTGGTTCACACGCCAATCAATGTTATTTTATATGTGAATTGTGTTATTTAGAATACAGGAATGTGTACACCTCATTTCCTTTTCATTCTGTCTTAAAAGTTATACAAGATTGCAATAGCGATACTTGGCTATGTATTGTTTACTCGGGCGTAGAATAAAAAGTAAACTCACGTTATTAACATTTTTTTTTAAAACTTGTATTTCGAGCGATATCGATTTTCCACGGCCCTCGTAGAACAGTACTATACCCGATATCGCTACTACAACCAAATAGTCCACATGTATTAACCCTTTCCCTCATACGACAATTATGCAGCAGACAACTTTCAACACATTTTGTAAAAACATAGAAAATCTCTATAATTGAATGGATAACCTATGACTTAAAGTGGAAAACATTGTGGCAAAAGGAGAAATTGCGTCAGAAAGCGTCTATATGAGGGAAAGAGTTAAAAGACATATCTTTCTGTAGTATGTATATGAATGTTCTTTATATGTGACTATGAGTTTCTTTGCTCAATGTCAATTTAACTGATCTGTATTATTTCATTGTAATAGGTAAACTAATTTCAAAAGATTTATGTGGTCAACAAAATCATTATGATACATAATAATAAACTAATAAGATCTTAAACATTTATTTTAGAATTGATAATACTTAACCAACCAACCCTTTAACACCTTAAACCTTTCTCAAACACATAGAACATATGCAGCAAACGAATTTCAAAACATCTAAACACAAATAGAGTTATTTCTCCTTTTGTCACCAGGTTTTCAACTTTATCTTTGATTAATATCTTTCAAAGTGGTCTGCTGCATGATTGTTGTATGTGGGAAAACGTTAAAAGTGTTAAATGAGGACCAAAATTTAATTAGAATGCATGAATCTACAGGCTTATATCGTTCTGGATCATTCAAATAGTGTAAGGTTTGATAAGAACATGTTAAAACTAAAACAATAATGATAATAATAATAATAATAATAATGATAATAATAATAATAATAATAATAATAATAAGCAGTGACTAGTGAGGTATTGGAAGAATTTCTCCCTACTAAAATAGCACCAATTAATTTATGAGTCAGACATCCAATTAACGGTAAACATCAAAGTTACCACTATCTGGGACATCCGCCTCCATATGTCTTCTTTTCGTTAACGAGATTACCTAAGTGTGCTCAGAAAAAAATTGGGCAAACCCTATCTATAAAAGTGGGGTTACTGTAGTTATTAATCCTTTCCCTCATACGACAATTCTGCAGCAGACGACTTTGAACATATTTTGTCAAAAAATAGAAAATCTCCATAATTGAATGGATAACCTATGACTAAAAGTGGAAAACATTGTGACAAAAGGAGAAATTGCACGTTTTGTGCAATTTCTTCTTTTGTTACTATGTTTTCAAAAAGCCGTCTGCTGCAGAGGCGTCAGAAATCGTCTATATGAGGGAAAGGGTTAAGTAAAAAACAACAACACTATTTGGCCTACAGAAACGATGTCAAAAGAAGTTAACCCAACATCAAGTTAAAACAGTGTGTTTATTGAAACATAGAACGCAATAAAGGTATAATTTCACTGTAAGTCTTGTAAATGAGTATTAGAAAGAAGTAAGACACTACATTGATAATTTCCTGTTATATCTTCAACTTTCACCTAATTACGTACTGTCTGTGCTATATTTTGTTCAGTATTCCTACACGATAAAAGAAACATTTTGACGTGATATGAGTGGCGAAGTCCTACATCTAGATCTCATTTATCTCGAAAGAAAAAGACAAATCTGTGCATTTTATTGAAAAAGAAAAGCAAAAAAATAAACTTTAAATAAGAATACACTGCTTATATACATATAAATTGTAGAATTCAAATTCTAATAATTCGGTATGGAATGTTAAACTTAATAATAATAAAAAATGTGATGGTGGAAATAATAATAATTATAATAATAATAATAATAATAATAATAATGATACCATATTTGCATTGAGGAATTATACGCTCATACCATGCTAGCTGTTATAAATAAGCCACGTCTATGGATTTGGAGGTCTTAACTCTTTCCCTCATACAGACGCTTTCTGACGCCTCTGCAGCAGACGGTTTTTTGAAAACATAGTAACAAAAGAACAAATGGCTCAAAACGTGCAATTTCTCCTTTTGACAAAATGTTTTCCACTTTTTGTCATAGGTTATCCATTCAATTATAGAGATTTTCTATTTTTTTGACAGAATATGTTCAAAGTCGTCTGCTGCAGAATTGTCGTATGAGGGAAAGGGTTAATACATCTGCGAACAGTGTAGACTCAGACGAGCCTGTGCAAGGCCAGACGCGGCTCAAATACAAAAGGTAACGTGGTACGTATCTCACGACGGTATAACCTCTGTTCTTATTTCTGGTTATAAGAAAGACTTTAACAATTGTAGCAATGGCTGCCCTCATTGGCCCTCAGACTTGCGGAGTAAGCATAGCGACTGATTGGCTGGTGTCAGGATAAATGGACCACTAGTACTGGTAGCTAACCCAGGAAACGCCGTGATATAACTGAGAAATTGTTGAAAGCGGCTTAAATCACCATACAATCATTATTTATGTTCGAAACGAAGTATATGTACATCACATAAACCCTTTCCCACATACAATACATCTACAGCTGACGACATTAACCCCTTTCCCTCATACGACAATTCTGCAGCAGACGTCTTTGAACATATTTTGTCAAAAAATAGAAAATCTCTATAATTGAATGGATAAGCTATGACTAAAAGTAGAAAACATTGTGGCAAAAGAAGAAATTGCTCGTTTTGAGCAATTTCTTCTTTTGTCACTATGTTTTCAATAAGTCGTCTGCTGCAGAGGCGTCAGAAAGCGTCTATATGAGGGAAAGGGTTAATAGATATTCCCGCTTAAATATAGGAATACTTGATAAATGAAGGTAATATATATTTGGATATAGTTGGAAACATTGTTGCAAAAGGATAAATTGCTCATGATGCGTAATTTTTCCCCTTGACACAATCATTCTCTCAAATGTCGTCGTTTACAGATGCATCAACGTGTGCGTCTGGACGTGGGAATGGCTTAATTATCACGTAAAGACTGTTGGTGTTTCTATAAAACAAACACATATTCATTATATATAAAGCAATGTTTATATTGAAAAGCAGTATTATTAAGTGGCCTAGTTGTTCAAATGTTAACACTATTTCAGGTGCCTCAAGGGAGATAACTGCAAGATTCCGGTTAAGGGGAAGATATAGATAATCCAGCTCTCTCATGTAGCCTGTATGATTCCATTGATTTATTTTCAAGCAGACTATTTTCGACAGCATTCATTAATGTATTTCTAAAAGATGA
The DNA here is from genome assembly GCA_031761405.1 of Serripes groenlandicus. NCBI lineage: Eukaryota > Metazoa > Mollusca > Bivalvia > Cardiida > Cardiidae > Serripes > Serripes groenlandicus. Next base: position 24,496,397 of record JASEVX010000010.1, read on the forward strand.
GCATGAATGACATGTGCGTGAAGAAAATCGGAATAGCCATAACTCCGTATGTTTCGGCTGTTTCGGGTGATCCGGCTGAGCCGGCTAACTGCACGCACATCTGAATTAATGTGTTAACTCTTTCCCTCATACGACAATTCTGCAGCAGACGACTTTGAACATATTTTGTCAACAAATAGAAAATCTCTATAATTGAATGGATAATCTATGACTAAAAGTGGAAAACATTGTGCCAAAAGGAGAAATTGCTCGTTTTGAGAAATTTCTTCATTTGTCACTATTTTCTCAAAAGGCCATCTGCTGCAGAGGCGTCAGAAAGCGTCTATATGACGGAAAGGGTAAAAGCTTTGAACGACTATACCATCTAAATAATTATAAATACACATTACATTGATATATGTGCAATTGCCATTAGCCTACATAATAATCATTTTACTACAACCGAACTTACTATAAATATATATGTATCAAGCTAATATCATTCTAGTACAATATATATTGCATATGTTACCATTGTTATAAAGTCACTCCTTCTGCACTATTAAAGTATGAAGACCTGAAAAACAATGTCAATGATGATTATCTGTTCAAAATCCATTGGTTGTGAATATAATATTATGATATCTAATATATTTATGACTTGTATAGTCCACCGCCTTCTAAATTGAATTTGAAAAACTTTAAAACAAGATCATAGATAGTTCAGTTTAAGAGGTTTGTAGAATCCTGTATAAAAACAACATTTCAATGTAATACTTATAACCAAAGTATCAAACAAAGTCAACTGACGACAACACGACGAAAATAAAAGTCAAATAAAAAAATCAGACAACTTTAAACACGGACATTTACAAAGCTCAACACAATAGATTATTACATTTATTGCCAATAAAAACCACAGGTGCCAGTCTCGTTTAACATATAAAAATAGCATTTGACAGATATAGCAACACATTTGTACAATCAAATTCAAAGAAAACCATTCGCCATGATTTGAAATCATCACCAAAACAGATCCAACCGATGGGTTTGTTTACAAATACAATCATACACATATAATATATAGACACATAAAAAAAAGGCCAACCGTTTATTGCATTGGAGGTAGGGGAGAAATCGTCCAAATACATTCATACACATATAATATATAGACACATAATAAAGGCCAACCGTTTATTGCATTGGAGGTAGGGGAGAAATCATCCAAATACAATCATACACATATAATATATAGACACATAGTAAAGGCCAACCGTTTATTGCATTGGAGGTAGGGGAGAAAATCGTCCAAAGGACCAAGTGGAGATTATATTGGACAACAAACACAGACCCAACATTGGCTCACAGGCATGTTCACATGGGTACACGAAGCACGATTATTAGCCTTGCATCCAAATCAGACCGCCACTCCTCACTGCAGTATCATCCCACTCCTTTACAAACCCTTTATTTTGTATCCGTGTGACTTTCCCTCATATAGACTCTTTCTGACGCGTCTGCAGCAGACGAATTTTTGAAAACATGGTAACAAAATGTTACTTTTGCCACAATGTTTTCCTCTTTTAGTCATAGGTTATCAATTCAGTTATAGAGATATTCTATTTTTTGACAAAATATGTTCAAAGTCGTCTGCTGCAGAATTTCAGAAGGGAAAGGGTTAAAGAACAAAATCGGACCAGTAGTTTTAAAGGAGATTCAACAATGTTTAAAGATATATTTGCCGTCCCGCGAGAAAACCAACATTGTGGACTCTGCATAAAGTATCGATCCGGGTCAGCCTAAGCATGCCGCGCAGGCTTACCCGGATAGACACGTTTGGCCTCCTGTGGATTTTCTGTTTCAGGAATCATTACTCTATACCTCTATCCCCCTGAGACGGAATGTGTCGGCCCGGATCGGTCTGCGCGGACTGCGTAGGCTGATCTGGGTCGATACATTACGCAGAGGCCATACTGTTGGTTTTCTCGCGGGACGGC